>CM060900.1:341163631-341763631 GCA_030762935.1 Hymenopus coronatus
TTTTTTAATGTACAGTATTCCGCCAATCGAAATGTATAGGAAAATATTGCAAGCCTATGGTGATAATGCAACAAACGAGTCTTTAGTGAGGAAATGGTGCATAATTTAATCCAGGAAGAACCAGTGTGCACGACGAACACCGAATGGGAAGTCCCCTAGTGGTTCTGGAGGAGTTGAAAGCAAACATTTAAAGAATTCAGGAAATACGGAATTTCACTTTGGACACTGTGAGGTAGTGCAGCTTACAATTTGAAAAATCTAAGTATGTACGATAGCGTATTGAAATTTATATCAGTTTTATACACAATAATAGTGACAATTGTTCCAGATATAGAAACTCCAGGTTGTATGCATGGCTATTTAAATAATAATATTGTATTGCCTTAATTCATTGTTATAATAAATATGTGCTACGTGTGCATTTTAAAAAAAATTCACATAAAAGTCCAGGTTTCTAGGTCTGGCATGTAGAAACTATACTTTGTCATAAGATGGGAATAAATATAACAACTGCAATAAATGAAATTATTGATCCCATTGATGATACAATATATCATGAGCTGTATTTTATATTAGCCCTAATTAGTGTAGAAAATCCACTCTTCGTAGTCTTCGAAACTCTTGATTTTTTAAAATGTAATAACTTATTTCTTTATATTGGAACATTATATTCAAACAATAATACTGAAAGTTTCTGTAATGTTCTTTGGAGAGGCAGTATAACATTATTCAAACATATTAGCGAAAATTTGCATCCTGTGGAGCATTTTGAGTATAGAAAAGCGCTGGGAAAAAGTTAACGAGAAAATTACTATGTGTCTGTTAATAAACATGCGACTTCCCATTAATAGCCTCATTTAATTGATGCTTAAGGTGCAAAAAGTGGATAAAACTATATAATTTCTTAAAGTTTAGTATTCGCATCATTTTTTTTATTTTTCCACAATTTTCGGTCAAATTTGGTTTGTATTACCTTAAATAACCTTTGGGTGTAAGAGTTTCCGATGAGGACCTCAAAGCGGCGGCGACATTCTGGCTCAGATCTTTGGCGGGAGAGGTGAATATCATCGGCATTGCAAAACTGATACAACATAAGAATAAATGCTATGCAAGTAATGGCAATAATGTTGAGAAATAGAACAACACACTGTATTTTTGTAAATAAACCTTTGTGTTGATATATTTGGTTATTTTTTAGTTATGCCAATCGTTCTTTACTTTCTGGATGCGCTTCGTATATTATACCTTACCAAAACGCATGTGTTAAAATACATGGTTACTGCAAAGTTTATATTGCATGTGTTTACGTAATAAGATGACGTCAAACTGTAGCCAGATGACCAGTTTAAACTCCATTTTCGATGTAATCCTACAACTCATTTGAACAATGATTATTTCAGTTTCAATAACAGCATTGCTTTGAAACCCATAGTGTTTTCAGCGGTTTTAAATCACCACTTTAAATAAAAGCTCCTTTAATAGTTAAACCTGTTCACCTGTATATTGTAATATACGGATTGGATAGGTAGAGTCAGATTGAAAAATTCAATGGCATAGCTGGGATTTGAACCACGGATCTCCCGATCTCTAGCCGGTTGCTCTTCTACTGAGCTACCATGCCAACATGCCGGCATAGCATTGAATTTCTCAACTGACTCGCATGATTCCTGGTAAACCACAAGGTGTTCTAAAATTATTTTGAGATGACAACCCCAATGGTGACTTACAATGTACTTAGGATTCATAGTATAGCCAACTATTTTGGTCAATTGGTATTGAAATATTTGTTTTTCACACATACTGTGTGTAGGACATGAGCTGGATAGGCAGAGTCAGACTGAAAGTTTATTATTCCAATATACGAATTGTCCATACCCATGCGATACGTTTTTTAGATATAAGTTTAAATATAACATAACCTACCGTATTAGGTTCTATACTAGGCCACGCCGTGGCTGAGTGGTTAGACCCTCGCCTCTCAAGTGACCGCATGTGGGATTTATGGTGGACAAAGCGGTGCAGGGGTGGATTTTCTCAAGTTCTCCGGTTTCCCTCGCCATTGCATTCCACTGGTATTCAATCTTCATTCAATAGATCTCAGTGTCATCGCCTGCGGTGCCATAGTACTAAAAGCGGGTGTTAAACACTATCCACAAAACATCTATTCTAACTAGCCATTTTCTTGGGTAAACTTTATAGTAGTGTGTGTATGTGTGTTTGTGTGTGTGCAAGTTATAGAGCGATATTCCACACTGCAATCGTGAACTTGTTATACGTCAGACCCCTGATGGAAGGATGAAATGAGTGTAATTTCAGAGGGCGCCGACATCCCAACAGGAGAGGGCGTCGTTGGAGGTTCCTAACAGTTCAAAGGCAGTTCTTCATCCAAACACGAGGAGCGCCAGAAGCCCGCCACTCAGCTCCGAATTATCCACCTAACTCCGCAGACAACCACTAGCGGCATCCCGCTACCGAGAGCTCTATTTCCCGAGTGTAGTCACTCCTACAAAATGGCGCCTCTGCTGCAGTCCTCGTCGATACAACCCTGAAAGAGACCGGTTGGGTTGAAATGAAGGGTCAGGAATTCGAGGGAATGTCCTCTCCAGCATAAGTCTACTGACCCCGGGAAAACCATGAAAAATCATGGGTCAGTGACTTTGACAGCGGAGAACCGATCCCACGACCTCCATAACGCCAGGCCCAGACGAAATGCCTGAGTACCTGGCTCGGTAACTTTATAGTAGTAATTTGCTACACTTTCACATTAAATTTTTATATTTTTGCAGAAATTTTCTGCAATATTTAAGTCAATAATTGGTCTGCTGGTTAGCACAGACGTCTTGCTGTTGGTGTCGAAGAGCATCCTATTTATGTAAAATGGCTTTTGGAGATGAGAAAAATGTAATTACATTAGGAGCCAAGTGCTCGACATATGTCTTTGCGTTTTAAGTGAAGTGTTGAATGTTCTAAAATCAGTTTTATTGCAGTCTTGCTTGAACAACACCTGCTGTTTATACAGTTTTTGCAAAAATGTATCCGTGCAGGGTGTCAATCGTATTCAGTGTGATCCTCACACTTCATAACCCAAATGTAAGGAAAACTTGACACCCGGAACTAAGCGCAAATTTTAAAAACTTGGAGGAATTTTAGATTAGAATTTATTTCAACGGGTATTTTAGCAGACGTGTGATAGTGTTATCTGACAATTCAAACAAGTAAACCGTGCTAGAATGTGATTAAAACAGTCAAATGCTGATGTATTTGTAAGAAACTTAAAAAAATGTGAACATATATGGCAGACGTCGTTTAGATAAATTAGTTATGTGAAGGTTACCAAGTCTGTTTTAACGGCATTGTTATAAATGACTCATTTTATAGTCCTAAAGCATTATAGTCCATAGACCCGTGAGATTATATATATAATCCGTCATATAATTTTACATTATACCTCCTATCTCGCATTTCAGAATTCCTTATTATGATTATAGTACTTATGGTACCTAAGGTCACATAGACAGGGTTGCTATCGAAATAATAGCTTCTGTATCCAGCAACTTTGAAAATAATTGTTAATGTATTTACCATCTACCTAGCAAGTAGGGGAAATATTGCTATTCAATACGATTTCAACGAAAATATGAGACCACTGGATCTAAATTAAAGCATTTTTGGAAACATATAATGTACACATGTGCAAACGTGTCAACTTAAAAATGAAGGATAGGAAAAATGTTTTACTTCTGATTTAAGTTTGGAATCCTCCAACGATACAACACAAAGGTTTAAAAGAATTCCCGTCACCGGAAACTACTCACTAGATGGTAAATGTTTCTTAATTTTTACTTTTCGAAAACTTCTCCAAAGGTTTTGATTAAAATACCATATAGGTGTTGAAGCTATGTACACGCTAAATAAAATTAAATATTGAACTTTCTCTTCATTTGAAATGAATTTTGTATGGCAGTAAACGATAGCACACAGAAAAAATGCTCTTATTGTACACAACCTGCTTAAATATCTTTAAATCAATTTATTTCAAATAACACGCAAAGGGATCAGCCATTTCCGAGACATGGTTATTACTGACTTCATTTTTTATCTATCCATTCAGTCCTTGTATCCCACTGTAAATTGCGTAATTAAATTATTGCAGTAATAGTTTATCTCGATTAACATGACATAGTGAGTAAGAAAAGCTTTTCTATACTTTGTGGGTTCAATATATAATAAACGATAATTGGTAGATAAAGCCACGTAAACGTAACTTATATTATTTCTAGTTCACTCGACAGAGCTTGACATCTCTATTGTTATATGTTTCAGTTGTGTTGGAACACCATGGCAGTGGCCGCACAATTATGAAAATTTTCTGTCCATACTCCAAATTTTGAAGTGCCAATCACTTGAATGCCACGCCGCTATTATGTCTTTTAAGGGCCGTAATCCACAGAGTAAATAATCAAGGACAGTGAAGATGGCTGTAGTCATAGGCACGAATCGGTGTTGCGTCCGCAACGCAAACCTCTTACTGACCGATTGCTGTTTAAATTGACATGGACGTCAACAACGTATCCAATATTTATGTTCATTCAAATATCTGCTGAGTTTCTGCTGCCCCTCAACGAATGCTATAGCTATCGATAACAATAGAATATATAGTCGTACATCTCCTAGCCTCTGTGGAGTTGAAGGTACCAAGAGATGATTTCTGTGCACTGTCCCGCAAAGCTTGCTACGATCCAGTTATGCAAGCAGTTGAAGGCAAACAAAAGATTAGCACACTGTCATTGGATGAATCGTTCAACTGGGTGTGGAAATAGTTCATGCTGCCTATTCGCACTTTTCGGGGTGAAGGGTAGAAATAATCGAGTACAATCATGGGAAATTATAACGGCTCAATTGATTGTACTGCATAGGAGAATGCAAACTTGTTAACTTTGCCATGCAAGTTTTAATTGTTCCAGGGAAGGAGGATGGGGCTGCAAATTCGAAAGGTTTGGAGACTGCCGATCGCAATATCCAGTGGATAATTGAATTGAGTAATCACAGTGCGGTGGAAACAGGACATTGTGCGGAGGGTGTGACGGATCGAACTTGCAACTGAGCAAGAGAGGTGGGCAGAGAGGCCACAGGAAATGTGAAATGCATGCAGTCCTATACTGCGCTGTAATTAAAATAAAAAGGCATTCACACTGTAGTATGTGTTCACGCACAGATACGTCTGTCCTCCATTTATTCTGGAAGTTCCATTGCATGTTGTGTAAGGGAAGCTAACAGAACATTGTTAATTCTGTGCAACAAAGAGAGGGAGAAAGACAGAGACAGAGACAGAGAGAGAGAGAGAGAGAGAGGGAGAAGAGAGAAAGGACAAAAAGAATAAAGCTTCAACAATTTCAATCTTGGCATTCACTGTACCGGACATGTCTTATTGCTCTTTATGTCAGCGGTTCCCATCAAAGTGCTGCGAAGCTAATATATCACTAGATTTCCAACGCTCACAGTGACAGATCCGAAACGTTATAATAAATTAAATATATGTTTTAAAGGTTACCCTCGAAAAAGGAATGCGAAAGTAATTCAGAACTCAAGCAGAGGCGGTAGTATGCTGTAATTAAGTTAACGATGTGTTAATTATTACACAAAGGCTGCTCTAACATTTATATACGCATTCATGTTCATCTATAGGTACGTACTAAACATCTAATTGGTGAGAAACTAAAACATTAATAATTTTAGGTCAATTCATTTGAAATTTTAATAGAGCAATTTGGGGCTAATGCATAATAAGTAGACAACATTTCAAGCATTTTATAAAAGTGGTTCCAGACATATTTTACTGCGTGTAAAAATATTCCTTACGATGCCAATGGTTGCTCGAAGAAAGTATATTTTATAATAAAACCCTCTAATATTAATACGTTATACAGACGAACTTCAATTATTCTACTATTTTGGGAGAAAATAAATGTTAAATATGGAACAACTATTTTGAGTAAAATGTACTCAGTACCAATATTATTGTTCAATAACTACAAATTAGGTACATAAAACATTAATCTTAATGTTTCGTTACCATGTTATTTAAAAAGATGTACATAAAGTGTTATTTACCTATACCGAAAATGCGTCATATGTGACAATTTGGAAATTAGTAACAAATTTAGACCCGGAAAATGGTTTAAAAATCTGATGTGTTAACTTCATATGACTTTCTCTACCCTCTGTCGCTTTATACTGGATGTACCCAGAAATTATTCTTACGAAAGCTTATATTCCTATCTACTTCATTTTAGTGAAGATAAACCTTTCCGGAGATAGCTCCATTTCATATTTATTTATACACAGGAAGGGAATAACGATATTCAATATTTTAGAATTAGATGCTATATATTGTCCTTAAAATTGAGAGAAACAACTGAAAATTGACATGACTTCAGAAGAATGTCTTTAAGTGTTGACAGATTCAAAAATTATAAAAATTATACCTCGGAAATTGGCTGTACCAAAAAAAGAATTTAATTGAAATATATTGTGGGCTTTTAAGAAATATACACTTTTGCATAATATGTTCTGTTTATTTCTTAAGGTTTATTGGTATTTTAATAAACTCGTTTGAGCCATTTATGAGAATACACACTCGATAAATGTTACACATAAAGAAAAATGGAGTGAGCAAATTTTATTCAAAATATTAGGGTCGTTTTCAAGAGAAGCTAGCCATTCTTTTTGAGTTATGCGATTCACCAAGACATACGCACGGGCAATGTTATTAAAATATGGGGTCTATTTCCGGTGAAATCTCGACACAGAATTTTTGGATGTAATACAGTACTTCACCAACTTCTGTACATAGTTGATAAAGTAAAACTTTTAAGAGTAAAAAACGTGTTCCTGACTATTAGTGCATATATAGGTCCTTTTCTGTGCCCTAAAATCAATTTAGTATTTCAAAGTTCCTGAGGCTTCCTTGAATGGTAGTTCTTTTTAATACTCAAAAAATTATCACTTTTGCTAAACTTTTTCTGGAAGAAAACTTTTGGCAGCCATTTAAATTGCCATAAGACATGCTATACAACGTTTTACTGTTATAAATACTACATACAAAAAAAAACAGTGCTTAATAACATAAAAATCTAATGTGTATGATTTATGTTAGTTTTTTCTTGACTCTTTTGTCAGATGGATGTCCATAGCTGATTGCCCTGATGTACTCTACTTCTCTTAATTGCACCCTTCTAAAAGTCAGTTTACTCTATATGCATTGTGTTTGCTCTGATTGGTTGCTACTACTGTAAAGTGAGATTAAAGACGGGATTTGATTACACAGCATGAAACTGGTTTGCACATCTCAGTGACTAAAATGCAATGAAAGTACTGTCCTAGGAGGGACTACATTAAATAATTTCGGAAGTAATGGCTAAAATGATTATTTTCCACTTTTGATTTCCATATTCTATAAGTTTTCTTAAAAAGCAGACACACACTCTCAATCGAGTAATAGAACAAACAGGAAGCGGAAAACAAATAAAATTTAAATAATTCCTTTTAATTCCCAGTTTCCAAACGCGGACCTTCGACTTTCTGTCTCAGAGTTGAGTCATTATATAGCGGTAAACCTCAAGGTTGCTAGTACATGCGAGATACGCATCTTAGAATCCACTTGCAGCGCTGCATTACTATCTGCACACCTTTTGTTGAGCGACAACATTGAGACATGAAGCACGCCATGCATCCTGATATCTGGTGCCTTCAATGGTAAGGTTTCATTCTGTCTGTATATTTCAGAGTTACTGCCATACATGTGCGCTATATTTCGTATAACAATTCAGCTTGTTCATGGTAAATTAGATAACCTATTCGCCAGCTTGTTCATGGTAAATTAGATAACCTATTCGCCACAATGTCTTTGGTGCGGAAAGACATGCGGACAAAGTCTCTTTCTTCATTCTCGTTTGCGTAAAACTAGCACCCAAAGTACTCATAGTACTTTAATCCCGAGCTGTAATGAATACCGTGCCTATGCCCTGTGGTCGTAATCGCCGAATGGGAGCGAACGGTTTGCTTCTTGTCATAGATGATTGCTGCCAAGCATTTTTGCGCCTCCATTAGTGAACACGTGTGATGTCGGCAAGTACCTTTGACATCAAAGCCGGATTTGCCACGGCAGTGCAAATGGATACATATGGTGTCAGTAAGTTCTTTGACGTTGAAGCTGCGCATTGTTACACCTGAGTAAGTTTGTGACAACTGCGTTGTTCTGCATACCTATGGCAGTTTCCTGCTACATGATCGATAGGCATAAAAAGGAAATAAACCCTACAGTCGGTTCAGTGCGTAGCGGGTAGCTGTTGCGGTGAGAAATTCGGAGCCTGCAGTAGATAGTAGTCGCCGAGCGTCGAAAGAGAATTGATGCGGAAGCCTCAAGGAAGGACTCTTATTCGTGGGCAGAGTCTGCATTTTTGTAGAAGTAATAAAGAGTTCTTTGTTGGAGCAATAGAACAAAGTTTTTGTTACAACACTAATGGATCCATTGAGGCTGTCATATGTGGCGTAGGGTTTCTATGCTATCCTCTAGTTTCCAAAGTCGCGGCTCAATGTCCGGTGAAGAGCGATGGAGATTTTTCAAGCGCAAAAATCCTAGGATATGGATTCCTTCAGAAGAGAAGCAAAGCCAGTTGTACCGGGTTGTAGATACGAAAGAACCTCTAACCTAATGGAGAATTCTAAGCAAAGTTCACGTTTTTTGCGGCCAATTTATAATGGCATGTAAAGAGCCATTGTGGTTAAAGAGTGTTCACAACTGAAATTCAAATTTTTGTACCTAACAGCACGTATGAAAGAACAATTATCGGTTTTTAAATAATTCGTGAAGTGTGAATAACAATACGGATTTAAAAGTGTTCCCTGCTTTGCTATACGCCAACGCCATTAATCTGTGACATACGTCGTGTTTATGAATTAAATGACCAGAATTGAGAGAATTAACCATTTCCGGGTTTGAAATATATCTAAGAATGTATTTTACGAAAGTGCATAGTATTTGATTCGTTGATAACTCTGTTGAATATTTGAAATAAATCCTTATATTTACAATAAAATAATTGAAAACATAAGAAAAGCTGAGAATGCAGGAAGATACCTTTAAATATACGCATTTTAGTGGTACCTACATTTTAAGAAATAGCTATATAAAACATTAAAAATGAAAGGGCATTACGTGTAGGAGGATATCCTCATTTCTGTTTCAGATATTTTTTGGGTACTTAACTTCCGAGAAAGATAAATGAATGGTAGACGCTGATCGGGGGCTTCTAATGGGCCTTCTAGGAATGATTCATCATAACCTTACCCTTGTCACAGCTCGGGGGACTGCACAAAGTTTCCTCAACAAATGAGGAGTGCCGTCTCAGCAGAAATGAAGGTCGGGAAGATTTTCACTACTGTCTCAAACATCTGTAAGTGAAACTCATAAGGCTCTTTACAAGTCCTGTATTGCTTCTTTTTATAGAGTTTAACGCCGGTCCTTAATACCCATGAGACAGTAATTCTTGTTTCTTATAAGATTGATATCCCCCGGTTGTATCCTTCCTCACACCATTCCTTACACCTTCGCATGGCGATATGCACACTCTCTGCAGTGCAAGGGGAGGCGATAAAAACAACATATACACCCGTCATGATAGATGCACGTGATTCGTCATCCGAAAGGCAGTTTTAAAATAGGATCCTCCTCTGTGTATTTGTTAATGATATTCACATTCAGTTTAGCTGTATTAGCTCGTTACATGATATATCTGATTTATGGAACCATTAAAATGTAATTTCACAACTCACTTTGGTTATATTAGCATAAATATTGAAGCTAAATAAGGACATACTTTATATTGCATAACCGTCTATTCCACCACAGCAACCAATAAGAGGTGACTAGTCACACGGTGGTTAAGAGATACGGCACAAAGTTATATGCAACAGACTATAGTGATGCATGAAATGAAATGTTAGTTGGGGAAGGAAAGTTGGGAGGTGGACGTTCCAGGCCAAGTTAGGCCATTTTACCTTATTTTCCAGTTATGTATTCCTTTGAGAACAGAAGAAAACCCGAAAAAAAACTCAGTCAGGGAGGACGGTCCTTGTGGATTTGAACCGCGTACCTCCCGTTCAGATTCCGTTCCTGAAAATTTCAGCCACTGTTTTGAGTAGAAATCTCTTTGAGAGATGAAACAGGAACAGTAGCACAGTGGAAATTTGGGGAACTTAAATATGATCACGATAGTTAGTCCGAGAGTGGTGTGGAGTCACTTATAAATATTTTTTTTAATTATTTCTTATACATCAAGCAACAATTAATACACTAAAATGAACGCTAATGGTACAAAACCATATTAAGAATAAAGCAAAGCTATCATAATAGGTGGCAACGTGACATTTTTCAATTGAATGTTACGCATAAATTGCTGGAATGAACATCTTCCGCAAAACCTTACTAAAGCTTCATTCTACCACCTAGTACGAGTAGACTACGTACTAACTGAGTAAATACTTATGCAGTTGTACAAAACCGTTTCAAGTAAGTCCCTAATTGGCGCCAAATTTTCTGACCTTTTTCTTCTCTTTCCTGTCACGTTTTGTAATCGAATTGGATGTAGGAATTTAAATTTGTTCTTTTTCTTCAGCACTTGTTGATTCACAATTTTTGAGCTCACTGTTTCAAGTTCACCTTCAGATTTCCTGTTTTCGCCACCTAAAATTTCCTGTATTTCTTCTTCTTCTTTCACTTCCCGTATTAAGCCTACTAGTATTCCCTGATTCTCCTCGTAATTCATAATGAGCTACAGAAGCTACACTAAAGACTAACGTTTACATGTATACTATAGCCCATCTTTGCAAGGATCAGGAGAAAACACAGTTTAACTGCAGAAACAATATGCTGGATGAGACACAAAATAGGCAACGGAAGAGGTGAGGTGGAGTATTTCTTGTCCTCCTTTCTGCCGCGGAATACAAATATCATTTTTCTATGAATGTACTGACCATATTTAAATGCTAAACATGTTGGGCAAGGAGTGCAGCGAAAGGTGTGGAAAATACAGTGGGCAAGAATTTAAATCATTATAAAAAACTGACCAGAAAATACCCCACACCAGCTTTATAGGGATAGAACAACACTGCATCGAAATGCCTGATTAGGTTGGCCGGAACAGGGACCCAACAGCTAGGAATGCGAACCACAAGCATTTGCATCTGAGCTATCCTGCCAAGGTTTTTTCAACTCACATCAAAACCGTACATCTTCGGTTGATGGCTTACGATATACAATAGTACATTTTTACTTTCTCTGACATGTATGTACGATGTACATTATAGATAGAGAAGCTTGTACGTATTCCACCCAAATATTTGATACTGAAGGTTCACCGGAAATAACATTTTGAGCACCCCTGAATTAAAAATAGGTATTTTGAGAAATAGGTCCGTGCGTATGTGTGTGTGTGTGTGTGTGTGTGTGTGTGTGTGTAGACAGCATAAATCAGAAATGAAAATTGGGGTAAATCTCAAACTTGGTATTTAAGTTAAGTATTTTTCAAGAAAATCTCCCAAACCCTAACTACCATTTACATTGAATATTTTTCGGTATTTCCGATTTTTTAAAAAATGATTCCAACGATTTTAATTAAATGACGTACATTAATGATATTTACATGTCAATTAAAATGTATATCTTGACTTTTCTGGAAATAGCCTCTAAATACCTCTTCATCCTGGATGAACTTTGTACAACTAGTTAGTTAACTGTAAGTTAGGCTAAAACTTACTCCCACAAAAAATGCAGACTTCGTTAATAAACACAGTTGATATCATATACTTTTTTTTTTTTTTTGTGGAGTTAATGGTTTCCGTGATATTCATTGTTGCTGGCTTGAATTTTAAACTGCTCAAACATTTCTGAAACGGGAAGTTATCTTTCGTTCCCTATCTGGTTTGGTTTACTCCTAGTCATGCAAAGGCAGCAGTTGAATTTCAATTGTTCACATAGCGAGTAGCTATTAAAAGATTTGATTATTGATTTATCCTAAAGTATTCCCTTATTTCCCTTCAAATTATAAGGGAGCAAGTATATATGCAATTTTTGTCAATGTTTATCTCAATTGCGATGCTATAGATAAAGGAATGATCTTTTGTAGGAAGATTTTTCGGAAGAAATACAGAAAGCTATATGAATGTAACACATGAGACTCTTTCTTCCACTCCCTGAATTTTAATTTAGAAAGCTTTTAAGATATCACATTTACAGAACAATTGACAGATATGGGAAGGGAACTAGTGGCAAGGCAACTCTATTTGATCTACCGATTATTGCTGAAGGCCGTTGGCAGTGTGATAGGATTATCAGAGTTTGCTGGACGGATCGGCCCGACAACTATCCTTGTTTTCCAAGCGGGGCTGGAGTGGGCGAGAACAGAATAGGTTCATGTGTAATCCTGTGCCCGTGGTGGCTCATACCTACACTTATAGCTGGTGCGATAAAAACGACATGATCTCTCATGCTCAATGGGTGAAATTTTTCATTACTTTATGGATTATACCTTATTTAGTTTTGATAAGCATTAAAAGTCATTATATTGTGGTTAACTTTGTTATACGTAGAATTATGTAATTATGATAAACTACTTTGAAACTCAATTAATTTGTGAATAAAAAAATTATCCACCCATACTAAATTAGCTCAAGTAATGGTGCTAATAGGTCCAGAAATTAAAGTACTTATAACATAGCACGTCACCTTTAAATGTGTGATATCTCTAAACGTTCAAATTACCCCAAAAGCTTTACTGTGGTAATTGAATCAGATGAAATAGTTTATGCATGGAATGGTAGCTCAGAGGTCGAATATGGACACGGAAATACGAAGCTCTGTGGTTCGAGTATGGGCTATATCTCTCAGTTTTTCAACATGGAGTTGAAACTTTATAACATAGATACAAAAATTTAAATATAGGTATCAAATAAATTTGTTTTCACATAAAAGTTGCACTCTATAATCCATCGAGCAATGGATCAGTGTAGATTCTGAAGCCTGCATTTTGAGAGGTTAAGGTTCGATTCACTTAGGATTGATCACGAGAACCTAGACTTCTACGTACGTTTTATAAGTAAGCGAAATCTGGGGTGGATAATAGTTCTACCCAAATTTCTCCCTGCTCCTCATTTACTTTCATTTAACTTGTTTTCATTTTGAAGATTAGAAGGGCAGGCGCATGCGGCGTATGCGCAGTTGTGACTTGAGATGACAATCGTATATTCGATGCTTGGAGCCTTCTTCCTCAAACTGTTCGTGATGATGTGTGAAGATCATCGAATGTGGTGGATATTAAATCTGGAAACATTAAAATTCTCGCTGCGCTGCACATATCGCAAACACATCTGGCCTCTCATCATAATAACTCGCCTTATTCCTTCCTCCCAGAGGTTTTCATAAACCTTGGTCGCATTGGTGAAATCCTATTACGTTCCTGTTTAATTCATTTATTTTAAGTTGCCGAAGCACATATATGGAATACTATACCTTTCCATTTAATAAGAATTTCGTTTATTAGTTTTATTTGTTTTAGGTATTTTGAATATGATATTATGCATGCTTCGTGAGGGTGAATCTTGATTTAAGGATTTGAGTTAAACCCCAAACTACCTATTGTAACAGAAACAAACACGGTTTTTAGTCAATTCCTTTTCACTTTCCTTGCATATCTTATATCTTCTCTGTTCAGATCCATAGCCTATAGCTTACAGTCTGTTATTTTGCACATACTGATAGCTACGTTTTAAATGGTTTCGACATGACTGGATAAGAATATCCTACTCATAAGAAAACATTGCGCAAATAGTAAGTATCACACAAATCACCCTTTTCTTATCCAATGCTTACTCAAATATAATCTTTACTTTTAGTGCTTTATTCTATTTTATTGCGTTGGCAAACAACACAAGAAATTTGAATGAAATTTGGTCCATACACATTGAACGCCACAGCTCAACTAATTTCAGTTATACAAGCAATACTGAAGAGATTTCCATTTATTAATATAAGGATAATACTTAAAGGAAATGTTCTTAGGATCGAAATCCCGAATGTCATCAAATATAATACATAATATCATGTTTATTATGATATAATCTGTACACATGATGTTTAAACTTTTAACTTTCAATCCTTCCTCTTTCATTTAAGCAACTACATATTTAAATTTGCATTTTTAGGCGTAACATTTAGCAATTATAATATGTTGTAGATTCAGCACAGATAATAATAATAACAATAATAACAACAATAATAATAAAAACAATAATAACAACAAAAATAATAACAATAATAATAACAATAATATAAATTTGCATTTTTAGGCGTAACATTTAGCAATTATAATATGTTGTAGATTCAGCACAGATAATAATAATAACAATAATAACAACAATAATAATAAAAACAATAATAACAACAAAAATAATAACAATAATAATAACAATAATAGTAATAATAATAGTTTAATATACCTGCAGCTTTAAATTCCAAAATGCAATTAAACTCTCCCGTAGTAATTCGTGTATTCGTAATTATTCCGCTCAATTTTATTCCTCTTTTTTCTGCTTTTGTCATGTTATTTATTACCTCTTTTACCTTTTGGCGTATGCTGTAGACCTCCAAGATCCTTATATTTCCCGCGGCTGAAAAGGGTAAGGTGTACAATCATTGCAACCAGTTTGTCTAATTAAAATCTTTAACTTCCTTCGCTTTATTTGTTGACAGGAAAATCATGTTCTTTGCTCTTTTCAAATTATTTACACAAATGTTATACTCTAACACATTGGAAAATAACATACCATTCTTGAACCGAAACAAGCAGACACTCCTCACACAAACACACACACACACACACACACACAGACACACACACCTGTTTATAAGCAAGCAATGACATTAGTTGATTTGAAAAAGTTATGTTCACAAAGATATAAACTATTTACCTGTGTCTGTTAGAGAAACAGAACGCATCTTATTCCTTTACAGAGGAACTAAATATGAAGGTAATTTTTACTTTGTCGACCACATTTCTACACTGAACTCGCACATAATAGGTAGACAGTATTGTATTCTACCCAAAAGTTCTATACCGAGATTTCACAGGAAATACATATTTTGAGGACCCCTGAATCAAGGAAAGAGCCTTTTTGGAGAACCCGTGTGTTTATATCTGTGGAAAGTATAGCTTAAAAACTCAATGTTGTATTTAAGTTCAGAATCTTCTAAAGAAGCGCCACAAAGATTTTCAGGAAACTTCCCCACCTCAAAATACCCTTTACATGTCACACTTTTCGAAATTTTCAGTTTAAGAAAATAGCACTAAGGATTCTTTATTAAAGTACCATATGTTTAATACATTTTTTTGATAAAAATGAAATACATATCTTGAATTTTCCGGCAATGGCCTCTAAAAATTCTTCATTCTGGATGACTTTTGCATAACTGATTAACCGGAAGAAATTGACAAAAGGTTACTACACAAAGATGTGGATCTCGTTAAAACTACAATTCTCTCAAAAAATATGTCGTCATTCGGTTCATATCTCTTTTGCTTCACTCCTAGCAATGCAAAGAGAGCGGAATGTCAGTTGTTTCACATAGCGACCAGCAGAGGGCGATGGATTTTTTCGGGCGTAAAAATCCTTAATATGGCTTTCTTCGTAAGCGAAGTTAAATAACGTCAAGCCTAATAAAGAGGCCTCTGAGCAAAATTAAACTGCCTTTCACGTCCCATGTAGAATGGGGCGCTAAGGACCTCAACAGTTAAAGAGTGCCCATAAATAGAACTCAATTATATTTAATTTCTCTACCTACTATGTGCATTGTACGCAGTAGAAAAAGTAAAATGGTTTATGTTTCATGTTATTGCTGAGGTTAATGACGAGTCAAACTCTATTAGTAGGAAAATGCTGAGGAAATCTTTGCGATGAAACCAAGTTTACGGCATCCAAATACTGTTGCGAACGTATTTCCGATATTCTCAACCTTGTGTGCGTGGCTGTCAGGTTCATTGGAAGTCACAGTGTGAAGTTTGGGCTCTGTAGATCAAAAGGGATAGAGGCCCAAAGGCTATGGTTGAGAATCTCGCCTTGCGCATGAATGAATCCTTCCCTGTGTTCGATTATGCTATGAAACCTTCAAGTGATGGAATCTGCTGGGCTTTGTTGTAGTCTCCAAAGGGGCCTGAGATCCTAAACATAAGTAAATAAAACTGGCCTGCCCAATGGAGAGGCTTGAGAATTTCTACCGAATATAAGACACAAAGGAACCAAGAGATTAGTAATTAAGTGATAGTATCATAAGTTTGGAACAAAGTATTTTTTTTGTTGAATTTGTAGCCTTATGTTGTTAAAAACTAAATGTGTCTACCTTTATTGTAGTCACTCTGTTTGCTAAAAACGCCGTTCACGTGGTGGTGTAGCCGTGTTGCTCTTTGAGGTGCTAGGGGCAGGACTTCAATCCCCTGTGCTGGCAGAACTTTTTTTTCCATTGGAAGTCTGATGTAGAGTACAGTCAGTCTCGTGACCAAGCCAAAAGGCTCAGGCACTTTGTCTAAGACTGACATTCGGGAGGTCGAGGGATTGATACCCGCGGCCATCCTCTCTGACCCATGGGTTTTTCCCGGGTCACTGGGAAAATGCCGGATAGGTTTCTTTATTTCTCCGAACTTCCTATCCCTTCATTTCATACCATTTCATTGGACTAGTCTCTTTCATTTTTGTAATTGTCGAAGAGGATTGCGGTGGTGGCGCCTTTCCGTCGTGGTGACTGCGCTCTGGAAATACAGCTCTTATATCTGGGATGGCACTGGAAGTCCTCTGTAGACCCAAAGTGTTTGGTCATAACTAGGGCGTGGACTCCTAGCGCTCCCTACGTCAGGATGCTTGGAATTTGTTTGTGACCCTCCACGGTGGCTCTTTCTCCTTCTTCTTCGAAATTCAGTCGTCCTTTGAAATTACACACATTTCCTATGCTCCTAAGGTCTCAGACAGAATAAGTCAATGGCTGCAATGTGGAATCCCCTCCGACAACACACACACAAACAAACACAGTCAGTGTTGTGAGGTCCGACCATTTGATGATTCATGAAAAGTAGCATCTGTCATGTAAACAACCATGTAATTCTATTACCGCACTCTGTCCAAGTGAAAGAGGTATGGCATTGGATAGACGAATAGGATGCAGCGGTAACGCGGTAAGATTCTGCTGTCGTATTAGGGGTTTACGTTTTTATGTTTGAGGTAAACCTCTTTTCAAACTTTCAGGCTTCTAAGTTTAGGGACAATGTGATATCCATTTAGAAGCATAATTTTGATCGCGACTATTACGATACTATTGCACAGTGGTAAATCCTACGATTTATAAAATGCTAGATTTTCACCTTCCTGATTTGACAATGTTGCAATCATTACAATCATGGAGAAATCAGTTAAGCGAAAGTTAAGCAAAAAGGTTTCACTAGAAACAAAAATTAACTGAAAATCTTTCTGTAATGTTAAGTAGAATAGATGCAAATATATATTTTAACTCATGATAGTTTATTATAAAAAAATTTTCCTACCCCCAAGCAAGAATTAAGCAACATGCTTAGCACGAGTAATATTATGACTAGTACGTTACTACGCATACATGTACCAAGAGTTAATATCAACTTATGGATGTCCATTTCTCAAAGCTCTTCCGTTTTGCCATTCCTAATACGAAATATCATTTCATTACCCAAAACTAATAGAATTTCCCGGTCACTGGACTACTACACCTTTCCCAGCGTCGCATTCTTTGTAGTATATTCTCTCACGTTAGATACACCAATTAATAATGTTGGTCAACCTGTTTGGGAATTGCTAATTGGATAGAAAGTTTAGTCAATCTTTTCAGCATGAATAACTTCATTAGGAATCTATCCGCTGCATAATAAATTCTTAGGTGTCTTTCCTGGGATTAAAATAAGATAAAAGTTTACAAATTCCTCCGTGAAATTAAGTCGCCTTGCGTTGTACGGCTTGGAACTTGTGCTGCAACACGAACTTTCGCGATCCATTAGAGGTATCTTCACGTGTGAAGCTTGCCAACTTGCACTGAAGAAGTCAGTGGCTCGTGAGTTCAGGCCACACCAATTTAGTCGTAGTTTTTCACCCCGGGTAGCTTTCTGTGTTTTATTTCTTATTCATCTTTTTTCACCTTTTTAATCCTACATTTCTTTGGCTAACGTCTTCTGTTTGATGATAAATACACATACATGTACTCATTCACAAACACCCATGCCCAAGGCGGGACTCGAACCGATGATCCCCTGCGCCACAAAGCACCAAAGGGAGGTACTTTAGCGAGCGCGGCTATGGGGACCGGCATGTTAAAACGGTTTAAACAATCTTTTGTAGTAAGAATACATACCTTTTTACTTTCTCTACACTACTATGTACATCGCGTATAGAGAAAGTATTGTATTCCACCCAAAAATTCGATACCGAGATTTCCCGGGTTTAAAGCTCCCCTGTACCCAATAACGCATTATGTGTATATCTGTTTGTCCAGGTGTTTGTGAACACGATAACTCAAAAACAAAAAGTCAGTAAAATACCAAACTTGATACTGTACGAAGATTTTGAGAAAAATTCCTACACCCCAAACTACGTTTTACATGGAAAAACTTTTGTTCATTTTGATTTACTTAAATATACCTCTAAAGATTTTGATTAAATGCCGCATATTCAAGATATTAACATGACAAATGAAATTTATGTCTTGAATTTTCGGCGGATAGCCTCTACAGACCGCCTTATTCTGGATGAATTTCGATGAATTTTGCATAACTGGCAAACCATAATAGGTAGACAAAATCTTAACATACATTTTCTTTTTCTCATGGAGTTGACCATTTTTAATTTATTTCTAGTTATTATTTTCAGTTTATAAATAATTAAAAATGTTATTGATACAGGAATTTATTCACTCTTGGTAACGCATAGAAATGGCTTTCAGCCACATGGCAACCAGCTTTTAAAAGATGTGACTAGCGTTTTAGCCTAGTGTTTTCCATTGCTTCCTTTGTGCTTACAAGTAACCAAGCAATAAGACCAATAGTGCTATTGGTTATCTGGATTAACATGAAGTAGATATAAGAATAAGCTTTTAACAAATGTTTCGTAGAGATTTTGAGACAGTCATGTGAATGAATATACATCAGATTTTTTTTTCTGTTTCTATAATAAAGATATACATATTACAGGTGACCCAACTGCCTTGTGTTTTACGTGTGCAGATATCCCTTTGTGATTTAAAAGAGTTCCAGTTGCAATAGGATTGTTTCAAGATGAAATCCATCAGTGGAGAACTGGCGAAAGCTACCTTCGCTTTACCTGTTCGCTTATCAGTAAAGCCGGCATGTGGGTCGCGGTCATTGCAAACACTAGCGATCGGCCTTGCTTCTAGTTGTTAGATGCGCTCTCTTTAAAAACGGTACGAAAATAATGAGAATATCACACCTCCTGCTTTTGATTTTAAATTGTTCGTTGATGTATTATAAACATAAAAAGCTATTTAAAGGCGTTCTAAAACCACAAAACTGTACAGACAGCTATTCTTATGCTGTTTATTTGTATTTTGAAGTTCAATGCCACATTGTAGCCCTTTTGGTCTTTTAACTTTATTTTATTTCTTAATTGTGTTTCTTTTCCTTTTCATAACCGAAGGAGCTTCTACATTCAATTTGTGATGTATTTTAAACATTTAGGATTATTTTATACTAAAATAAATAGTTTTAATAACGAAACATAGTTCATAGTATGTTGAGAAACATAAGTATCGAAAATTAAAGGTATAGTAAGAAATTAATCCACAATTTGGCTTTTCAAATTCATTGTTTTGAATTTATAACGGCATAAATACTTAGAAAACATATACTGGGTCAGGTGGCACAGGCATTACGTCTGGGACTAGCATTTTTTGTTTTTACATCTCCCCCTCCCTAAGTTTACTATATGATTACTGGTTTTACTGTTCCTTTACACAAACATAAACACATTGCACAAACATATAACACCCATGCCCAAGGCGGGACTCGAAACCACGACCCTCTGCCCACGAAGCAATAAAGTGAGACGCCTTAGTGGGCGTAGCCATGGGGACCGGCAGCATTCGGGAGGTCGTAGTACCGGTTCCCCGCGGCCGGCCTTTCTGACAGGAGTTTGCAGGGGTTTTCCCGGGTCACCAGGATATGAATGCTGGAGAGTATGTTCATTCCCTGGAACTTCCTTCCACTTAATTTCATTTTCATTTCCTCCCAACCGGTTTCTTTCAGGGTTGTAAGTGTCGACGGTAGGCCAAGGCTCCCCGTGAGCTGTCGTGCCATGGAGTTATTTAAGTGTCGACGATGACTGCGGCAGAGGCGCCATTTCGTGGAGATGACTGCGCTCTTGGCGGCGAGATGGCGCTAGTGGTTTTCTGCGAACTCAGGTGGACTATTCTGGGCTGAGCCGCGGCCTCCTGAAGAACTGTTTATGAACTGTTAGGGATCCTCCACAACAGCTCTCTGTCTGGATGTTGGCCGCCCTCTAAAATTACATTTCATCCTTTCTCCGGGGGTCAGACGTACAATAAGCCGGGGCTGCTGTGTGAAATACCCCTCCGTAACGTTCAACCACACACTGTAAATATGAATTTATACATTACTGGTATCTACAAATGAAAAAAAAATCGAAAACATTTGAAATTAAATGAAATAATCGTAGATGGTATAACTGCTAATTACAGAGGATACGGATATGAAATCGCCACATTATCGGCGTAATTAAATATTAAGTGCTAATTGTAGTTTTAATTGTTGAAAAGGTGCTATGTTAGGTATGCCTCCTCTTAAATAAAATGCCATTCCAGTTCTTATGTGCACGAGTTGAACTGTGAAGTATCCAATTTTCATTTATTTGTGCTCTACCAAATTTTTCTTGTCCAAATGATGGAACATTATGTCTGAAACTCTTGGATATGCATTTATCATCGTCATGTACACAGCTACCATCACTCGATTGCTATAGATCTAATAAGAACAGAAAATCCCATTGGAATTGAAATCCAGTTACGCATATTCCTCCCAGGGTGTGTGGATTAAGTACGGAAATAATGTTGACCTAGTGACAGTACTCGTTACCCCAGCATTAACTTCCAAGCCAGTTTTGAACAAGGAAATACGATTTATATATACCTTCAAGGAAAAGTTCTGCTGGAAAGAGTATCCCGAAATGCAGATGGAATTTTCGCGTGTAGCTGCAGCAGCTTTCTTTGTACAAAGTTTCTGTGGAATTAGTTATTAAATCCGAAAAGAAGCGAAAGGAAGGGTAAAGAAGTGAAAGTTACCAGCCGGCAAGTATGGCAGCGAAAACACTACCGGCTGAAGCAATGCGTGCAATAAAGAATCAAAAGCACCACAGGTATGAATCGTTCGGCGGCTTTACTAACTCTCGTTGAGACTGAACTTGATGCACAACTCCTAAAAGGTGCGTTAAATACACAATAATTGATTATTTAAAGATTTAGGTTCTAAATTTGAAAACGGATCTAGTGTCCCCAAAACTGTAGAATTTTCTGTAGAGAATAATAGGTTCATCGCTATTCTACAGGCAACTACACAATCTCACACTCGTCTGTCTGTATCAGGTGCGATTTTGTGGATTCATGTCAGAGCCGAGGATATTCCTGCCACCGTAAGAAGCACAATATGTACACATGTAAACAATGGCATGCGCTTCGGAATCGTGTCGCTTAGTTCTTCATCCAGCAAAAGCTGGACTCTGTATGCTGGAAACGCAGTACTTGATAAGGGGACGCTCTGGTACTAAACTTCTTTCTATTAAACAGAATTTGATGATATTTTTTTTTATAAAGTGGCAAAAATTATACAAGGACACATTTTCAAAGTACTTGATTCACTATTTTTCAAACCAGGTAAAAACTTGGCTTGATACCAACGTTTCGAAGAAGTGCATCTTCCTCGTCTTCAGGTCACCCATATGTCAAATTTGGTATAAATGTGCGGTATGCTTTTTAACCCATTCAAAGATATTCAATAATGGAGGTGAGGTGTAAAAATAAATAAATAAACAAACATAATCATTACAACAGAAACAACAATATTAGTGCCCGCCTGGGTAGTGTGATGGTAGCGTGTCTGCCTCACATTCAAAAGGCCGTGAGTTTAAATCTCGCTTAGGGTGAGTTTCCCGGATAAGGTTTTTTCGGGGTTTTCCCTTATTCTGAGAAGAAGAATGTCGAGCAACTTTAAGCTTCATGGACCCCGAGATTATATGAGCATCATTTCACCATTTTCATTCATCGTCCGATATGACCAGCCAGGTCATTTGAATTTGTTATTTGTTATTTTGGGGGCGCAAACTTACAACCTATGCCTGTATGGGCAACTCTCACATACCGTACCTTAGACGCATGGATATTCGGAAACATAATATCTGATCTTACTGTGTAATGATGAGAGTGATTTTTTTACAAAAAAAAAGAATACTAATTGTAATCTGCATGCAATCGAAATCCGTTAGCCCTCATACCGATTCCTTTAGCTGGAACCTTCCCATCCTCTTACATAGTTTCTGTTGAAGGTATAACATGCATGAGGTTTATATTACTTTATGGAGTTATCGGATGTTATCCGTTGGTAAATTGAGTTATTTAACAGTCATGCACAGGATGTCATATCACCTCCATATCGCTGATGGGGTTAAAATTAAATGTTGAACTAGAACACTGAAAATCTGCACATTCATGATACAGATAACTATAAATAAATCTGTACACTGGTTTGAAAAATCGTTATGTTTGTGTAATTATCAATTTTTCAACATTTTAAATAAATTAGTCCTTCCTAAAATGTTAACAGAAAAGTTAATTTTAAGCTAATGAATTAGAATATCAGAAAACTTGAAGCAGAGTTTGTTGTATTAAGTTCTGTTACACACATGGTAAAAATTTCTACGTTATTCACTGAAATTAAATGGAAAAAGTCTACCCTGAAGGGTAAATTCTGTATTTTGTCGGAATACCCAAGTTGAATATTCACAGAATTTCTGTACAGCCATTTAGAATTACTCTACACCAAAAATGTACCTTTCTCGCCGTCTTTTTCATTTGGAAACATGTCAATCACGTCTGATACACAATTTTGCACTTCTGGTAGAAAATACGTTTCAGAGCATGCTGCCAGGTTATTTACTTAGGTACTACTGTGCCGTGCCCCCTTTTCAGTTTAGGCATCAGTTTTTTTTGTTGTTGTTTTGCTTCCATGTGTTTATTACAATAATAAAATGGCTATTCAACTACTGAAGTTTTGCTGAATTAATTTAAAAATTACAGGTGGTTTATTACAGGAGACCAAAATTGCTGCTTATTAAATAATATTAGTTAAACAATTAACCCTGAGTTTCACTTATGGAAGCCCTTTAACTGCTATGGATCTCAGTGCCCCATTTTATATTGGGTGTGAAATACCTCTTAATTTGGTTCAGAGGCGTCTTCATCACACGTGAGGTTCTATTATGTGCTTAAATGTAGGACACGGGACCACGGGCTTTTCTTTTCTTCCGAAGGAAACCATGCTAAGTATTCTTGCGACCTAAAAATCCATTGCCAAACCATGAGTAACTTTTTCAGTGCAAGTTTTCCAGATGTGTAAAATGTAACTGCTTTCCATAAGGAATACCGACAAAAGCAACACAAGCGTAACTTTTATATACACCAAGGATTTAATTAAAAAAAAAGTAATTTCCTCCCCAGATTAATTTTCTGTGCAATTCTAGAACCAGAACACCCCTTAAGAACAGTCATTTGCTACTGACTAGAGGTATGTAGAGAAGGCTAGAGAATGAACTCGTCTATACTATCAGTACTCGACCAAATCAACACGAAACCAGATAGGTCACAATGCTAACCTCTTCGTTGACCGAAGAATAGCACATTACTCTCCCTCCTACGGATTTAGGAGCAAGACACAGTGAAACATTCAAAGAGGAAAGGCTGCTTTCAATTATCAATAAGGAAGAGAGTGTATTAATTAAGTTAGGAAATTTTAAACCTATACAAATATAGTTTAGGTTTACCATGGTCTAGTGCAGTTAGTTTCGTTAGTCTCTCGTGTGAGGGAATCATGCAGCCAAAAGTTGCTGTAAAGCATCTTTTATAGCACTGAAATACACTACAGTAATGCTATATTGGGCGGTTTCCTATCAGCTGCCCTAAAATATATACGGCATTCTTGTTATTTGTTTTATTCATTTATTTGCTGTCAGAATCTGTAAGTCTCGCTTGTTTACGCGCTATCACAAAAATAGGGTGTGTACTCTAGGGTTTATTTCATATTATTAGGGCTTCATATTTCATAGGGTTTATTTCATACCTTCAACTATAAAGTACAAGTATTTGAGGCTGTATTATATTGAAAAAATTATTTTGTAACGTTGTAGTGATTTCTCTCTCTTTCAAAGAAAAAGAGCAAAATGCAAGCAACTACGGTCAAATGCAACTCCATTGGTATTCAAGCGTGCTTTTAAACCGGTTATTTTATTCAGAAGCTCCGTGCTTTGCTATAGACACATTTGCCTGCAGTTGCTGGCATTACAACTCACAAAGCTTTGAATCACTGGCTATTCTGTTACTTACCACATTAACACTCAACGCTATTCGAATCATTTCGCTATTTTTTTTTAAATACAGTTCCGGAGGCATGTCAGGACTCCGGCGCTGTATTTCTTTTTTCTCCATTTTCCTATATATCCTTAGTAGACCTTATTATTCTTAACGTTTTCCTTTTACTTATACATACACAAACATAGACACATTTACAGACACAGAAACACCCATGCCCAAGGAGGGACTCGAACCCACGATCCTGTGTACCACGAAGCGCTAAAGCGAGACACTTTAGCGAGCGCGGCCACCGGGATCGGTGCTATTCGTGCCTTCGGAAGGGCTATGAAACTCGGTTTAGGAATTACAGGAAGAACTGCATATGTAGAAATATAATTCTAGCAATAAAAGGCTAAAGCGAACTCGAACATTAACCTTATAAGAGTCTCCCGCTCTAAGTAAGAAAGCTGTCCCAAGCTGTAATAAGTAAATAAACCAGGGTAACATTGCTGGCCAATCCAATAGGTGTATAGTATAAATAAACTGCTTCAATAAGTTTATGGTGTTATATTTTATAATAATCTCTGACAAATCTGTCTATATTTTATATGGATAGAGGTCAATAAATACCTGTCAAATATAAAACCATTCATCAATTTCGCCTCCATTTCTTTGGCTATGTTAAGGCTCCATACGTTATGTGAAACTGTATATAGATTTCTTTAAATAAACGTGGTTGATAGAGAAAGTTATGATGTTTAAAATTTCACCTACATATAATTTGAAACTTGAAGTGATGTAATTATCTAAACCATTCGAAAATTCCGATAGATGATTGTTTCACAGGGATACCTTCGAGTGCTTAGAATCATGCCGATGTAGTGCGCAATTGTTTATGTTAGTAAGTGAATAAGACCGTCTCTGCCGCGCTCTACCCACGCTTAATATTTGTCTTACTCCCATTCCTGCAATTTTGAATCTGAAACGATCTATGTATAATGGTTAATGTTTGAGTACCAGACATTTGACATAAAGCCCATACTAGACGGACTCATCCAGGGGTTGATGAGGACGATCACAGGCCACTTAGGTCTGATTTTTGTTCATAGAAAAATGCGACTGTGTTGGACTTGAGTTTAAACTAGAGATTGGTCCACCCAGGCCTGGTGGGGAACACAGATGATATGGGGTTTCTTCCAACATTAAATAAAGAAGTAACACAATAGGAAAAGCACTGGCACGTTTCCATACACTTGACTGAATATACAGCATAAGCCAACTGGTATTTCAAGATTTTAAATATTTTCCTCTGTTAATCTTGCTAATTCAATTTTAACGATGAAATAATATTCTTTCTTAACACCTAAACATAGCTTATTACAAAACATATACTACAGGCCACACAACATTTCCAGATTATATTGATGGGAGCTGAAGACAGTCATAGGATTCGCCGATATTTCACATCGCTTTCGTGAATATCAAGGGATTTTCCATCCGTTATTTGGATTAGCAGGGTCTTTACATAGTTACAATTATGGGTGGTAAAGAGGCAATCTACCATAAACATTTTCGGGACTATTTACAATATTTCCATAAAGAACGGGGAAGGAAAGTTCTAATTAATTAAATCACCATTCGAGTTTAAAGTGCTAATCGTGCAACGTCGGACGCCAGATGTTTTCGGATATAGCGACACACGCGTCAGTGCGCGTGTAGGTCGTATACGACATAGCCCACTATTGGCTGTGTGCTGCATTCTGAATTAAGATTTTACTATGATCAAATGCTGACTTGACCGAAATGAAGGTCAATTATGGCGCATTGGTGACGGTAAAACTTTATCGAGGGTTTTACGGCGGTGGAAATCTGACCGGGCGTTCATGGTGGTTTTCTTCGACTAATCTCTCACTTCAATTGCGTTTCAGTATTAAAGTATTGGAAGTTTATTTACCCAAGCAAAATAAAGACTCCAGGTCATGAGGACCGCATTAACCGGCAGGGGCGGGGGCTCGAGGCGCTGACCACGTCTCACCCTCCAATACTGCACCCCATCCATGACGTCTGTAGTGGACCGAGATGGGGGACGCAGCGGCCGGGCGGTAGGCCAAGGTTCCCCGTGAGCTGTCGTGCCATGGAGTAAAAGAAAAATAAAAACTCCATTTGCGGAAATTAACGCATCCGGTACTTCGTAGATTTTAACGCCATAAGAATTTTTACGCGAAAGATGCCACGAATATCCTGACGGAAGACGTAATGAAAACCCACACAATCCAACCCTGCATATCACAATAGTTGAAGCATATTTCCGAGAATATGAACAAAGTGGAGCAATGAATGCATTTAGTGTAATTAGCACATTTTCTGTTGGAATACATTAATTGCTCATATATAAGAATGCAATGATATAACATATAAGTGCACCAGTTTAAAGTCGCCGTGGTGGGGGACTAGCGCATAGGATCCCTATTCAAGGGGTTACAAGTCCAAGTATTGTTTGGCCACAACTTTTTCTTGCTTTTTCTCGTCTCGCTTTCAGAAGGCGGGTATTGACTAAGCTAATTGAAACTTAGATCATTGTGAGAAGAAAAGAAACAAAAAATTCATAATGGTCGATCGTATTTTTCCACGTGTCCATCTTTAAGTTATTGCTTCTACCTATATCCTTACTTTCTATATTTTCTTAGAAATTGTAAGCTAAATACAACTCCTTATTTACTTAATGTTTAAAGAAACATGGAACGACTTCTGCAATTTGCTTTCCTCCATTGCACGTTGGAATAGTACATGCTTGTACTCCAGCAAAGAGATAGCAAAAATGAAAAACAGACGACGAAACCTACTTCCGCGCGCGGTCAGTATAGTTTACCTGTACTGAAAGGCGAGCGCCTCTCAGCTCATCACCGCCATATGATGATTACTCCGGTCAAATTCTTACCATGGTAAGCTGAACGTCCGTGAAGGGTTTGTTAGCTATACGAAAAAGGTGCACACGGCCATGTCTTGTATCAATGTTAGTCATATCCATGAAAGTGAATATCCTCTTGGAATTCCAATTTTAAAACAGTCTCTAACATTTCATGACAAACGATTCAAAATCCCGGATTGAAAATTGTTTTGCATACTTCATTTTAAGAATTTGTTACCGATGCTCCACAGTAAATCGCGTGTGTAATCTACATATTAATATAATTCTTATATTAGTGCACAGGTCTCCAGACTGACAAGCAATGATTGCGAAAATGTGTTGTTTGGTAATTTTGCAGCGAGCGGATCAGTTGCTGAAAACACATTGTTAATGACGCTTGCCAGGCTCACATTAGCTCCGCGATTGTTCCGGAATTTTGCCCCACAGAAGTTCTTTTTCATACCAGAAAATCTACTGGCATGGGGCTGTACCGAGCCAAGTGGCTCGAACGTTTCATCTGAGTCTGACATTTGAGAGGGTGCGGGATCGAATCTTGCGGCCGACCACTCTAACTCCTGTTTTTCCAAGGGTTTTCTCGGATCATTATGCTGGAAGGTTTCTTCATTTCCCTGAATTTCCTACCACTTCATTTTATCTCCACTTTAACCAACCGGACTCTTTCATGGGTGTAAGTGTTGACGAGGACTGCGGTGGTGGTGCCCTACCGTGGCGGCAACTGTGCTCTGATAATACAGCTCTCGGGGCCGGAATGGCGTTGGAAACCATCTGTAGACCCAGGAAGTTCGATCAGACTTGGGGCGCGGGATCCTTGCGCTTGCCGCGTCGAGATAAAGAGCTGCTTGCAATACGTTAGGGACCCTTTTCAGTGGCTCTTCCCCCGCCGCCCTTTGAAATGACTCTCAGCTCATCCTATTCTCTGGGGTCTGACGTACAATAAGCTAATGGCTGCAGTGCGGAATTCCCTTCGGCATCACACATACGCACACACACACATAGGGCTGCCACCTCTAAGTACACTTAGACCCAACGATTTAGGTCAGGTTTGTACACACGATCATTGCATCAAAAGTTTAGAGCCTACGGATGAGCTGCGACTGAAAACAATATAGATAAGGATACCTACTGGAAATGTGGGAAAAACTACTACCAGAACACTCCAGCATATTGCAGCTTCTACCCCCGGATAATGCTTCTACAACAATGGACATTTCCTCAACAGAAATAGGTGAACAGTTAACTCGTATACATTTTCCGCCCAACGGACAAAATAACCAGGACCATTTTGACAGTATAATAATACAGATGAGAGTACTACTTTGCCCGTGCTTGTGGAAGTATGAGACGAGCGAAAGTCGTGAGGCCGCAGCGAAACCACGGCGTCCTGATGTTTCTAGATTTAATCCGGGGTTAGCTTTAAGGTTAATTTGTGTACACAAACTTTGTATTTCTATAGTTACATATCACAAAACCATATATACGTATCTACTTTCTTTGTCAACAGAACCCAATATAGCTTTCCCAATTTGAGACAGTTAAATAGCCTCTCTACAATAACTATTGTTAGTTTATTAATTATTTTGCAGCGTATAGGTAAACAGTGCAAATACTGATCAACTTATGCATTTAGTAGAGTAAAGTTCAGCTTGGAGCAAAGCAAACAGAAAGCTGACGCCAAGCCAGAAGGATGGTGTGAGAGGCTCTTTGTTATCAGAGTTTCTTTTGTCCAGGCACGTACCAACGACTCACGCCGGGGCAAAACCTTAAAATTCGGAAAAGAATAATTTTCCATTGTATAACACGTGTCACGTGAGTGTTGTGGTGCACCCTGGGATGAGAACAGTGGATTTTGGGTAATATTTTCTTCAATTGCGCGGCCTTTCTGTCCAATCAGAAAGAAGCCACCATGACAGTAGTTTTAATATATAAAAGGAGCAGAGTAAGGCAAATCGGGGCCACCTGTCACTGTTTGCTATCTGTTTACTGTCTCTTGTGTGATGTTGCAATACTATCATGCTGTCGGTTGTAATGCTGAACGTTACGTAAGTTACATCTCCACACAAAGTCAAACATTGTAACTCCTATCGGTACTTAGTAGTTTACAGCGCACTAAGTCCAGTGCATTTAAAGTCAATGACGTGAATTAAAATTAAATTGTGTAATGCGGAATCAAGAAAGAAGAAGTATAAATAAGTACGTGTGGATAACCAAGTATTAAAGTTTCTAGTAAATGTTTAAGTTACCAGAATTGTGAAGCAAAGCGGGGTCTCGCACCTTCTAGTTACAATAAATCAAGTAAAGTCACGTATGTCTACGTTATTTATAAGATCAGTCCCTGAATTATCCCCATTAGCTGTACCACCCCGAGAGAGCTATCGTGCAGACTGAGCAACGCCGAGGCATCTCACCGGTAGTAGATTCACATCAACAGGTACGTGGGTCTACTCATTGGTAGTGGAGTGAGTCTTAAAGTACCGCCAACGCTACTACAAATCTGGGCACGAAGCCAAGAACGCAGTATCTGGTGCTCTGAACGTGGTGATTAGTTCAACACGTCACACATAAAGCCGCCGCAAATGTTAGTGGCTAATTTTGCATGCGCTGTCCTTGACTACTCTCTGAAACAACCAATTAGCATATTATGAAGAGTAGTTTGGAAAAATAGATTATGAAAAATTTAGGAATTGATTATGAAAATGCTTATAAAATGAATTATTAGAGAATTCAATTTAGAAATAGTAAATTAGAAAAAAATGACGGGGATGATTACCAAAAACGAAATTTGCATTTTACGCTTCTATATTTTCATTCAATATTGTAACATTTTTAAATTGGTATAACTAAAATTTTGACGAATTTTACAAGTAGTCAACGTATTTTATTGACGTAATATTATTGCTGACATTGTCAAAAGTAACATAATGACAAATTTCATAAAAAGGCCAAAATTTTCATTGGCGCTTTACCTGTAGAATGTACGCTCGCTGATCATTTTTAATTAAAGTTATTACTAAGAATTGGCAATATTTGGCTATAAGCCTCCCAAGTCTCCAATTTTTAACTCTTTTCTTGGTACTTGTTTCCTATGACTTTCTTAATACCCTCTTAGGTATTCCAAAAATCCCTCTATGGTTTAGACTAAACAGAGATAAAAATTACATTAGGTGATCGTAATGAAATATGACGATTTTGGCCAGCTATAGAGAGTTGTGCATACGATGAAGCCTCTATGAATCATAATGTTTAAGGCTTTTTGCTCACTTGGTATAGAACATGTAATAATTAGCCCCGGGAGTAAATGCAGCTACTTTTCAAGGAAAACAAGTCGTATAATCTATGCGAGATATATCCCTAACAGAACGCTGCATGAATTCCTACTGGATTCGTATTTGAAAAGCGTAGTTAACAGTTCTCGCAATACCAGAGTAGTAAAAGCTTCATTTGTGGGTACATTATCTTCGAATCTCGGTAGTTAGAGAATAATGTTTCCAAAAATACTTTCCATCCAATCATAACTCCCATTTGCAGGTTGGTTATGTAATTTCAAAGTTGCAGCAATCCGTTTTAATGACACCATTTATCGTGGAAAGGCTTAGAATTTAACTACATAATTTCCAAATGGGCCAGAGAAGTAATTAAAGGAATGTCTGAGGGAAGGAGAGAGACAGACAAAAACAGAGACATGGCGTGAGGAGACAAGAGAATGAGGTAAAGGAAAGAAGTGGCCAGATAGTAGATGCGCACCAATGCGCAGCACACGTAATGCACACTGCCATTAACATACCTGAAACCCAAGATAAGGATTATCTTAAACACTGCAATTTTAAAAGCAGTGATTTTGCTACAAATTTTACTTTCTCTAGCACGTATGTACAATTTATATAGTAGGTAGAGAAGATATTACATTGCACCCAAAAATCCGTTACCGAGATTTCACAGGAAATACGTGTTTTGAGACCCCCTAAATAAAACTAGCATTTTCGTGTGTGTCTGTGGACAACACAAATAAAAACGAAAAGTCGGTTAAACACCAAACTTGGTATTTAAGTTTAGTGTCTTCTAAAGATGCGACACGAGGATCTTCAGACCTCATCCCTCTTTACGTGGAGCAATTTTCGAACTTTTCGATTCTCTAAAAACCTCTCTAAAAATTTTGATTAAAATGTCGTATATTATAGATGTTTACGTGGCAAATAAAATAAATGTCATTAATTTTTTGACAGTAGTCCCCGAAGGCCCCTTTCTTCTGAAAGACTGTTGCATAACTCGTAAACCGTCAGAGATAGACAAATCTTACCACACAAAATAAATGCGGATCCCGTTAAAGCCGATAATTTATGTGTTATACAGTTTTCTGTAGAACTAACCATTTTGTTAGAGATATCTCTTTTATGGGTTTCAGTTTTAAAACACTTCTACTTTTCTCAAAAGGAGCACCTGGAGATCATCAGAAGTTTTTTTATTAAATTAGTTACACGCAACTTTTTTTTAAAAAAAAAAATAATAAAAACACTGCTTCCAGATGTTACTTTTAACTAGGAGATTTTTATGATAATGAGTTCCAAGATCCCACATGTAGCAGAACATAAACTTTTGGTTAATTTTAGTATCCTTTTTTAGTTGGAAATGTTGTTTGATTTTCTAATACCGGCTGAATAGACCGTCCCTAAATATTTTAGGCGATTCGTGGGGGAAGCTTTACACATATTTTTAAGAAAACACAACTTTTAAGAATAATAATCTCTCGCCACATCTTTTAATGTTGGTTTTACTTATACAGTCTTATGACACAAACTATATCACATCGAGTATCTGTGTGAATGAAATGCCTCCAACTCATTTTAAAAATTAATTTAATTTACTATTTTTGGTCATATTTAAGTCCTATACAACGACACAGATTACATGTTAGGAATCTGAGAGTACATCTGTGTTCCAAAATCTATGATAAAAATGGAAACCTGCTAATATTTTGTATAAATAGATTTTTTTTTCAGAATATAGAAACAAAATCTTCCAACTTTTTAAAAGCCAACTGGGTTCATTCTTCTCTGCTACGTATAGTAAAAAAGGAAGTATTGTATTCTACCCAAAAATGTTATACTGAGATTTTACCATAAATACATGTTTTTAGGCTCCCTTAATTATGAAAAGCAGCATTTTTAGATAAGGATCCGTGAGTGTTTGTGAAATCAATGGCTCAGAAAACATAAAAAAACAAAATCGGATAAATACCATATAAAATGCAATGCCAAAAATTTCAACGAATCCTCTTCATCCCAAACTACACTTTGCATTGGAGATCTTTTCGAATATTTCGATTTTATTATAAATAGATGTGGCAATTTAGATTAAAATGTCATATACTAAAGATATTCACATGTGAAATTAAAATATATATCTTGTATTTTCTGGGAAGGCCTGGGAAGTCCTCTTAATTTTGAAGGAATCTTGTGTAATCTAGTATAGCTGTTAATTGTTGATCTATAGCCGAAAACGTACTACAAAAAAATTTAGTTCTCTTTAAAACACAGAGTTTATTACAAACAGCCTTTTTCCCTAAGTAATTTTCAAACTTCCGTTATAGTCGAATACTTGGTCTTTCTTTCGAAATCCTTTCGGTTCTTTCTTGCAATTACAAAGAAGAAATAATGGAATGCTAAGGATAGTATAAATAGCGACTATTTATTCATTTGGTTGTCATTATTCCCTTTGTGTCTAATGCGAAGCCTGCACTGTAGCTATTTCTGCAAATGTTTATCTCGGTTAAAGGAAAGTAAATAGGTTAATAACATTTGGCAAGAATACATTGTATACCCAACATCAAGGATAAAAGAAGCTTGCCTTGGTAGCGTGGGGGGAGTGTGTCCACTTCACATTAAAGAGTTTAATCTCGCCTAGGATAAGGATTTTTTGGGCTTTTCTCTTATCCAAAAAAGTCTAATGTCGAGTAACTTAGCACCGTGATCCCCGAGATCATCTGAGCATCATTTCACCAATTTCATTTATTGTCTGATATGACAGATTAGAATAAGGTCTCTAAGCTAAAAAAGGATAACCGGAGAGAAAGTGCTGTGAATGTAAGATATAAACTATGTTTTCAGTTCTTCCATATATATTAGAGTTATGGAGCTGCTACGTATTTAACAACGGGAGTGTCAAAGATGCAATGCATTTTATAAATCTTGGAACTGATATTATGTAGGATACATTCATATATAAAATTGTTTTGGAAATTTAGTAATACATAAACTATTAAAACCACGCAATGAAGCTTTATTATGTCGCTACATATAACGCGAGCTTACTAACAAAAACATATTACTGTAGCCTAAACTGATGTCGATGTATTACATTACCGATGAAATAACCCCCTTAATTTGTATAACATGTTAAACAGTCAATATGGCCTAGGTTAAGTTTGGTCGCACTCTTGCACCTCATTTACATGTTAACACAGGTGAAGACTACACAGACGGTTGACATAGCGAGAAAGTGTTCTCTAAATTTAAATCAATCTTAACAGCCCTTGCCCCCTCCCTATTAAAGCAAAGTGCCAATCGCATCGACCATATATCATATCAATCAAAGACAAAATGGCGCCAGGCTAAAATTATTTAGAAATACTCCAGTACCCAAAACAATATTTCACAGTTATTTGACACCTGACGCAGCACATGTTAAAGAAATGCTACCCGCAAAGTCTGCATTTGACATAACACAATACAATTAAGCTCTGTGTCAATTCAATAATAACATTAAAATGTATAATAGAGGCTTAAGCCGCACTGAAATGCACGTAACATGTGATCAGTGCCTTGTTGTAATATCCCAGTTCATGAAGTATAACCAAAGGTTGCTCTGCAGCCTAAAAGGTTATTGTGTAAATCTTGTAGTTAGTTTAATTCCAGTCCTGTATTTCTGTGTTTCTTACACAGGCACAAAAGGATATTGTCATGATAATCCCCTAGTTACACGAAGAATTTCTCAAAGAGTTTGTATTCCCTTGATTCTAATGCTTCGCAGAAACCTAATACATGATATTCTCTTCCGGTTTCACATCTGCACAACCTTCAGTCCATTTTTTCTTAAATCTTCCTATGAAGTGTAGGTGCTTTCTCAATGATTAACGCACACTGACAAAAGTAACAATAGTTTTTACTGAAACTTACTGCATTTGAACAGCTTGTCAGTAACAGGTTTACATGGTTTTAATAAACAGTTTCTCAGTCCGTCCTCGTGGAAGCAGAGTCAGAAATGAAAACATAATTTATTGTTTTTTACAGCAGTTTCTTATTGCATTTCTAACGCACTAGTCGTATTCCATGGTATAGGTGTAACATGCTACCCTATGGATCCCAAAGTCGTGGGTCCAAACCCGACGAAGGGCGATAGACTTTTTCGGGTGTCAAAATCCTTAGCATGGGCTCCTCTTTAAGGAAAGTATAGCCGTTGGTCCATTGTCGCAGATTTATGGCAAGTAAAAGAACTTCAAGCCTGAGAAAGAGGCCCCTGAGCAAAATTAAACGATCTTTCACGCTCAATATAGAATGACACGCTGAGAATCACAGAAGTTAAAGAGCGTCCATAAATAAAATTCAACTTCATTTTCTAACCGATTACTTTGATATTCTCAGAAGTGGCTCTGACATTGCTCCTAGCTTTGAGATACTTCCACGAGGTCGGTAAAAAGAGAGCAATAAATGTATCTGAGGAAAAGGGAAGGCAACCAGACGAAAAGGTACGGTTTAAATAAACCCCCCTTTGCTGGATCCACACTGAAATTATCATATTTGGAGAAAATTGTAACAGGCTGGCAGGAGTAACTAATTGCACACAATATCAAAGGCCAACATTAACAATGTCCCTTTTGAACTGTAAATCCCACTATATACAAGCCAATTATTAAGCCAAGAACTAACTAAATGTTAAAAATAGTATTTTCCACCAAATACTGAACATTATCTCAATCCTGAACACAAGGAATTCAGCAACTATTATATAAAACTTATATAAAAAACTGTTCTTAGCTCCATACATATACGTACATATATATATATATATATATGTGTGTGTGTGTCTTTCTTGGTTTTGTTTTCAAAAAATGAATAGTAAAGTTATGGAAAATACAGCGCCAATAAAAGAGTGAAGACTCTCTACTGCATTAAATAAAATAATTCAAAACCCAGAATTTCCCTATCCCTCCAAATATGATCAACTACCAACTTACACAATAAGTAATGGGTAGCAGGATAAACACAATTTCCAGCTGAAGAAAATTTGCTTAATTATATATCTAAAACTTAGAACTAAATGTCTGCCAATATATCATTCTTAAGATATAGGCACGAAACTAATTAAATAAGTGGAGCAGGTAAATACAATTAGGCAAAAAAAAAAATACCCAAGAAAAATAATAAATGTCATACTAACACCAGAAAAAGTAATAAATTCGGAAAATAAATTATCAAGAAGGGTTAAATCAGACAAGAAAATAGCCGATCACAAAAAGTTACAATTTCAAAGCAAATAAATAAATCTAATACCAATCGAAAATAAGTAAACCCCGCTCAGTCATCTAGAAGTGCCCTCAGCAGATAAACTCTCAAAAATAAGAAACATTAAACCTCCACAATAGAAATCTAAATGACGCCCCACAATGAGTCAAAAAAGTAAAGGCCAAAAGAATGTTCATGTTAAATCCCCTTGTAACGTCTATAACTGGGCAAAAGAACTATTTCCATAGACAAATTTTTATTATGCAATATAGGAATGAAAAATTTTGCAATCCACAAACCTTAAATTTACTAGCTCAAAATCAGTTCACGAATAGGAAAATACTTTCGAGACAAAATCATTACTTAAATTCTCCTTTCTCCTTCTTTTATTAAATCCTACTGTCTTAAGCAATAGCACCTAAAATTTCGTAAATCTATAAGAATTAAATGAAAGTGGTCATCTATTATTCCGAAAATTTCACTCGAAATACAGCATTTCACCATGAAATCTGGAAAATCTGTTAATCCTGAGTTTGTTATAGTAGCTATTAATTGACTTTCCATAACAGGCACCCCTAATGAGAATCTAATAGAAACGTGCTTTCCTATCACGTTGGCAACATTTCACTAAAAATATCTCATAAAGAAATAGAGAAACCTTAGCCAAAATCTGTACATCTCCATCACACAGAACACTGGCCCCTTACAGGTATTACACCAATACAATATAATTAGGCTAATATTTATAATAATTCAACAATAATAACACCCCCCTTAACATTACAAAAAATCCCCCACACATTAACTCTTGCGATTCCAAAAATTCTAAAAATACTATTATTTTAATTCTTGGAACAGAACAAAGGAATCACAACTCTTAAACCACACCCGAAAACAGTATTAAAATTCCACAATAGAATTCGCTCATAAATATTTTAATAAGCAGCCTCTTTAGCCATCTAGCTCGGACCCCTAAAAATTTCCTATTAAAGCCGTCATAAACATAGATACGAAACACCAATTGTGGCATAAATTGCCCAAAGAAAAGCTTATACACAAGTAAAATACAAATTTCTGAATATTCCTAATGATAAGAAAGGATCACCCAACAACAACTTCTGCATTCTGTATCAAATTTACACCCGCTAAGTTATATTTCTGAATTGGAAGAAGTGAATCCTATTCTACCAAAAGCCCACACTAAATGTCTAAGGTGAGTGTCCATAACAAAGGAAATTATCCACACCCCCGAGTCCTGGGTTCCCTCAGAGCACACAACCGTGTCCAGACATACTCCGAGCGACAACTAACTGCTGCCATCTCTCAGCTCACGGAGGAAAACACTAAGCAAATAGGCATGACCAGGACCAATAAGAATCGTGGGTGGGCAACTGCTGACATAAGAAGCAGACGGCTAACGAACAAGTTCACCTACACGCCGACGAAAGCTCTAGAGAAATTAGGAGATAGGAAACAAAAAAAAAATTGTTTCACGGTGTTGACCCTTGTTTTCAAGTTCATCGGCTTTCTCGTTGTCTTCATCCATTTGTGTTGTGCTCTGTCAGGTTGAATAACGCAACAATACAGTAATCGACCAAAATTTAAGTTACTATAGGTCTGCTTAAAGTATTTAGTGCAGACAATGTGAGAAAATAAAGATCTGTATATTTTCTTATTCTTTTGAGATTTTCTTTCACACATTGTAAGATGCCAATGCTTCGGCTTGAAAACCCGTGATGTACAGACTCGGTGAGTTACAAAATCAACTTCTGGCTCTAATGCCAAATACCCCAGAACCTATTTCTGAGTCTTTTTTCTTGAGCCGTTTGTAAATCACATCAACTAACCTTCAGGCAAGTTTGGTAAGTTTCTTCCCACAAGCCTTCTTCAAATTATTATTACTTTGAATTTCTTTTGAAATTGGAATGTTTTTCTTTTTCCGGAGTATTCCGTTTCCGTGTTAAAGATAGGATATTTTACTTGGTTCAAAATAGCAGGAAATTCCGTTATAGACCTGAGAATTTTGGCTTTCTTAGTTTGTTGCAGTCTGTGGACATCTATTCTAGTCTGCCCCTTTTTCAAGATATTCAAAATGGTCAGCTCAAAATTGTTTGCATTGTAGCGGTAGAAGTCGTGCAGATTGCTCCAGTTATAGCTAGGCAAGTTATCCGTTGAATCCTGCTTATTTTAGTTTTGGTGTTTGACTCTCGTGTCTTTGGACCATCACACTACAGCACCATGCAGTAATGATGGACTGAATACTAGTTCAAAAGAAAAGGCAATTGAGACGTATAACCATTCATTAAGGTACTACAGATTGACAGTATGTTTACGAATTTCATAACAGTTAATATTTACCACACCCTAGGGCTTAGGAAAGTTTATTTTTGCACAGAATATTATTGTGTGCAAATTTTAAGCCGGTTGCAATTTTTAAAGCCAAAAACTGACTATTACTTTTGGTGTTTCTCTCGAGGCACATGTTCGAATTAATAAACAAAAGAATTCAATAAATACAAAATAGTCTGAAATTTTACAATGAAATAAATACATAACGTATTAACTGATTGCATTCAGCATTTGAGTTAATCTCTTCGGTTTAGGTAACAAAGCATTAAAATCGAAAAAATAATAGTGTTCCTGATTACACTAGATTTGAAACACCAAGTTTCATTATACAAAGTCATTTTCCAAGGGTTAATCCTTTGAACCACATGGCGAAATTCTCTACGAATTGTTATTGGAAATATATAATTTTATTGTATATGAAAATCGAAATAATTCTCTAAAAGCCAGATGCTAGACAACTATTAGACTTTAAACCTTTCATAGCTTCTAACAGTTTAATAACTGGTTAAACCAAGTTCATCGTTATGTAATAAGAAGTGAAGCTACGTAAGGATTTACTTTTAATGGGGAGATGTTTTCACTTAAAGATTGCATAGAGAAAGAAAACTGGAAGACGCTAATTCGGCCCATAATTATTGTTAGATGAAGCAGGATTAAATATTTTGTTTGTACGACAGTTGGTATGAAATTGTTTAAAAATGAGGTTATCTGAATGGTTACACATTGAAAGCACATCATGGTCGATTTTATGCATTTTCGAAAGTGCTCCAAGACTCATCAATTAGGAGCGCATAGCACTTCATGTAATCGATCCTTCGAGATCTTTTTACACAACGCTCTTAGTTGGTCAGAATGAGTTGGTTAGACAGAATGGCAGCGAGTGTATGATTACCTCCATGTATAAGTACTGAAAGTTCTGTTTGTCAGCTGATGATGACATTTCATAGAGATGCATTTTAGGGAAGTGTAATGTAGTCATCCATACAGACACATACCTGTGTAAGTACTGCGTTAACCGAGCCGGGAGGCTCTGGCCATAACGTCTGTGGCCCGCATTCGGGTGGTCTTGAGTTCAATCCGCGGTGAAAGACCATGGATTTTTCGTGGTTTCCAAAGGCTAACAAAGCGAATGCTGGGGTCGATCATCTTCTACTACGACATTACTGTCTTCATAACTTTTTTCATTCTATTTGAAGTTTGGGGACTAGTGACGGTGTTCGGTGGGTGTTCGGGGACTTTTGTGTGAGCGTCCTTTGGGAGAACTCCCGTAGACTCGAGGTTTGTGAGTAAGACCCGGACAGTGCCTGATGTGTTAGATCCGGAAGCATTTGGGAACACAACCATACCTACCCCCGTCGTCATCAGGATGTGGTAGCCCTTCGGATTTCTCCCCTCACCTCCCTCTCAGGAGTCATGTGAGATTGAGGGCCGCATCCACGGTGATCCTAATCCTATCTACTGTGTTACATGACATTAATACTCATAATTCATGCTCTCCGCTATGCGCTTTTAAAGCACTTTCACTGTAATTTAGGTGCGTTTTTCATTGAATACATATAACTCTTTGTGCGATTTCTATGTTCTTCTATTAGGCCCAGGTGAATTTATAAATGAATAGATTCACTATTAACGGAAACTTAAGATTTCTTTTAGAGAGATTGCAAAGTATATATGCGCAAATGTTTTCACATTTTCAATCTAAATCTCGACGCAGCAAAATAGTTTATTTTATCTCTATTGTTCCCTGTTAAGCTATTATTAGGTTACATATTTCAAGACCTGACATGTAATGAATGGTTGTAGCCACAAAAAGCTAGCTGGTAATTCTCAAGCTAACGTAAACTCTCTCGGACTGTTATCGCGAACAACTTCATTAGAGGAATTAGTTACAAAAACAGTTTGTTGGCGTTTACTCCCAGTTAAAAATACCATATTTATGCACATGTAAGGTCAAGTTCCCTGAAACGTGCCACAGCCTTCAGTTTTCTATAGTACTTTTTTATTATGAGGAACTCCGAATCATCTGCGCTCCTCAATAGCCCTAGATAAACCATCTATTTTTGGTTTAAATTCAAGTTCATCATATACTTACTAATGTACAAAAAGTCAGGCCCCATAGTTTTCTACAATTCCTGCTTATCGGTGAATAAGATGAACGGGATCACGTTTATTGAGAGGCAAACTTGTACTGGAAGATTTCATTTGTATCAATAAATAAGTACGGAGTAAACACAAGGAAAAGGTCACACAATATTTTCCACTTCACTTAGAGGGAGTTCATTTTCTAGGGAATTAACTCACTGTTTTAGATTGACAAATAATTAAGATATCTTTATTGTACCAATCAGTAACCGTCCATAACTGCTATTTTAGTAGTATTTCTGTTTTTCTTGCCTTACATTATGGACTATAGACACTGTAGATTTGGATCAAAACATTAAGCCGACGGAACGAAAACCATGTAAACATAAACACACATGGTGTTTGACTGTCATTTTGTTTCATTACTATTATTATTTATTTATTTAATATTATTATGGATAATATTAAATATAATATAATAAATCAAAACATTAAAGCATCTCCTGTGCGCTGTAAGCTGAACATATAGGAAACATACTGGTGAGTTCGCAGTCCATAGCTTTAGTAATGCAAAATAATTATAGATACTTTGCTTAATTCTATAGTTTAGTTTAATGCGATGCAGTTTCAACTTTCTAGCTAGAGGTACGAACTTACCGCATATTTCATAATTAGTGAGCTTTGGTGCTACCACATGTCGCTCACGTTTTTTAAATAGGAATTTGACATTTTGACACAGAAACTTGCAGAGATTTGTTTTACTTCAGACGAAGCAAAAGGTTCCGTCGTTAATCCGCGAACACTAGTGCCCAGGTGCCTGGCGTTGCTGGCTTATAGACAATTCCATATGGAACAACGAAGAGGTTAGAGTATGTATAGATCAACAGACCCAAAGCGCCTATCTTACGAGTTTAGTCAACAAAGTGGTACCGTTATAAGGTAGTAAATAAATAAATTAATTAATAATAACAATAGTAAGTATAGTAATAGTGATGATGATAATGATAATGATAATGATAATAATAATAATAATAATAATAATAATAATAATAATGAAAAAATCCTCAGAAACACTATGTCTCTCGGGTACGGTTTTTTTGGTTTGATTTCACTCTACAATGCGTAAATGGCGTAATATTAGTCAAGAACGACTTAAGCACAAATTAAGAAATTTTATGTGTTATATTTGCCTGTCTCTCTCTACCCATTCTTCAACTAATTATTCCTACTAAAGCTTATTTTCCTTTCTATAATTGGAGAAATATTTGTATCTGATATTCATTGTAGATACACACCCAATGGGTATAGGGTAATAGATTTTGGTATGTGGTCGTTTTTGAATGCCTTTCTCTTTAAATGTTCAGGAAAAGGATAATATTTGATTATGCAAACCAAAAAAATTCTGGAAAGCTGTTGGCTAAAAATAAATAAATAAATAAAAACAAATAAAAAGAAAGCGTTTCTAAGAAACTGAGGCCTTATTATACCTTACGACTTAACACTATGCAAAAGTCATTCAGAGTGAATATGAGTTCAGAAGCTGTTACCAGAAAGTGCAGCATATATTTTCGATGTTTCATCAAAAATTCTTAAATATATTGTGTTTAATCAACTATTAGCAACATTTTGGGAAAACTAAAAGTGTCGAAATATTTTGCATGTAAAGGATAGTTTAGGTTGGGGAGAATTTTCTGAAAAGGCTTTATTTCGTATCCTTTGGACACGCTGAAATTAATTATCAAGTATTTTATTCCGACTTTTCGTTAAATTTTTCTTTGAAATACAGCACATACTCTTCGGATTATATGTTTATGGTATAGATATTAAAACAGCTATGCGTACATACGAATGTGTCCGATAAAGACATTTTAATTGTTTATCAATTTACAAAACGAGCTTATTCGCTTAGAAATAAACTATTTGTAATTGCAATGGAAAACAATCTGTGGCGTTCTGTTTGCAGTGTTCTTTTCTATCATCATGGAACTAACTATACATGTAGTACAGGCTTGAGAACTGTCTTTCTATGAGTGCGATCTGCACACTAACTTCGCTAATAAGTAGGCTTCGGATATGACTCTAGGATAAGTTGTTTATAAGCAAGCGGATAAGGGTGAGGCCGAAGTCACGTGTGCTACTGAGTTTCTGCTATAGATATATGGGCACAAAAATTCTGTAGTAAACGTAAGTTTTTATTTCAGAATATAAGTAGCATGAACAAAATAATAAATCTGTACTGTCATTGATGAAACAGTGAGTTTAATATGTGATTTAAAAGCTAGAACAACTTTTGCAATGGACAATAATATATTTTCTGAATGGGTCAAAAACACAGCGTGTTCTGTTGGACTTCGTACCTTCAGAACAGACATGCATTGTTATCGCTTGCTTAGAAGAATGAGGGGGGAAGTCCTAGTGAAATTCTGTGTGCAAGTAATTATTTTCCATCCAGAGTGCAACCAAATCACAACCATGTCCGAAGCCTACTAATGAGCAAGAAATGTACATAGAGAGAAGATTCCTCAAGCTAATGCTACAGTTGTTCACTGACCTGTGTCTACATGTAATTGCCCGTTGAGTTTTACAACTCCTTCAACGCGTTAAAGACCATCAGCACACACACTACGGCGTTGTTGAGCCATCTGGTATAGTAAAATGGATATTTAATTGCTGTGTGCTCTAATCCTTGGTTTTCATGGATTAAAATATATAAATTACTTTCTGACTTAGCCTCGTGTGCTAGCAGAACTTGAAGAAGCAAAGAACCAAAAGAGATTGGCAAGGATAATTGAAAACAACAGAATTACTATCAACATGTCTGTAACTACAAGCACTTTCACTACACCTATTTTGTATCAAGTTTGTTAAGGAGACTGAGAATGAAAATGATGTAAAAAAAAAAAAGAAACAGCCATATTGGTTTTCTTCATTATTTATCTACAAAATAATAGCTTTAAAATTATAGATTGCACTTACAGTAAACAGTACTGCAATTTGAGTTAAAACATTTTTAAATAAATTCTCATTGAAAGAAAACATAAAAATATGTTCGGATATGTCGACTCAATATTATATAACCTTTATTTTTTTTTCTAAAACACTATTCCTTTTACATTTTTATTGAAAGGAAAGTTGAAAAATGCTTGCTTATAAGCACGGTATTTGTATTAGAAATTTGGTTAGTTATACTGTACGTATTGCTTATTTTAAATACATTTTTCCAGAAACTTAGGTTTTTCTCTTTAAATGCCGAATTTTTTCTGGATCTATGAGGCCTACAGCAATGAAACATGGAAAATAAATTCATTATATATGTAGTCATGAAAATGGTAACACAGGAGTAGCTTCATAAAATAATTATACGTAATTTTATTGCTGAAATTTTTTATACATTCGTATTAAAAGTTTTACAACAAATAAAAAAACTCTTCGCAGTTGTAGTGCAGCGGTTTGTGTCTATCTCATTACTAAAGTTTAATTAATATGACATAAAAGGTTCAACGACTTCAGACCAATAGATACTGAGAAAATTGGACATTAAAATTTCAATTTTAACATTGGTAAAATAGGGCACTCCCAGTTCCCTTAACCTGCAAACATATATCTAAAAGACTGTTCCAAATGCATTAATTGCATTCAGTACTATACCTATAAGTGTCCCAATTGCGTTCTTCATGAGTTGTATACATCGCCGTTACAGCTTCTACCAGTCTGGTAAATTTTGAATATAAAAAACAAATAAATAGGTAAATGAGAATTTAATTTAGAACTGGTCGCTGTTAAATCATATTAATAGAAAATCAGACGAGGAATCCAAGTACATGTTGGAGAAACGCTGTTGTAAATGAGAGTACCCATGCAGTTCATAAAGTTTTATAATAAAGACAGTAATATTTCTGAAAAATTACATGTACGGCTATTAGGTATACATGGCTAGAATGCCTAACTATTCACTCCGTCTACTGAAAATCAAATTTTGCTCCCCATTGTTCAGTGAGTGGGGAAACACGTTCCTGGCATTACATAGAGGAGAGGACTTTGCATAATATAACATGCAAACCTAGTTCGACAAGATATACATGCATGGCATGACTCTGCTTTAAAAGTTGGAATTTATGACAATTATTACCTCCTAAAGTTTTGTTCCTGTATAACACATATATAAATTCCGTTCAAGGACTTTGTTGCTTAGAACATACAACACGAAGAACAACGTTGCTAATGCAAATGTTAAAGGTTTCTCTATTGGTATTGTGGACAAATGCGGTGACTATGCAGTCGGCCAAGTCATTGATGGAGATTTTGAGAACGCAAATCTATATACTACAGTCGATGAAGCACTTGATGGCTTTGACTGTCTTTAAGAAACTTGGTTAGAAATAACTTACGAGACAAACCGTAGTATATTTACTGCAGACATATGTCACCTGCTCAGTGCGCAAAACAAGCAGCACTGTCCACCGGCTATGAGACGCATAACCTTTTCTGCTCTTCGCTGATAATTTAGTATTAATTTCTCTCCTTAGTCACAGGAGATTATAAAAATGGCGGAAAGTAAATATGATCAGTTATGAAATAGTTGCAAGTAAATTATGAGTGGTTTGTACTTCAAAGTCTCAAAGCGGGCCTTGTAGTACGTTTTCCAAAATAATGAAACGTGTTACGATTACTTAGTGTTTTATTTGCCAATGGGTGGTAAGAAAGCATCGGAATTTTTTTTTATATAAAATTTAAGTCTGCAGAAAATGTAGATAATTTTTATAGTGGTCAAGTTTGAAGTAGTTTCCTCTGGTGAACCACTCTAATATTTCCTAAATTTATCTTCGTTATCCAGTATTTACATTTATTTGCAAAAGAAACACGTTTTTGTAAAATGTATGACATTTATAGATTCAAGTTCCTTACGAAGCAGCAGTAGCATTGTGATATTCGTTGTGGCATTGTGTTTTAAATTGGTGTTGTCAGTATCATCGATAAGAAGAATGAAAATGCAAGAAACAGATAAGAACGCCACCATTTGACGTTCTTAGCTTATGACATTAATACATTTGCCTCCCTTCGTTTTTGGTTTGAATCCTCAACATTTGTTTCCTTACTTTACATATCCGTAGAGTACGCTACTTATGATTGCAAAATTGCCCCCATTCGGTCTTTCCCTTCATTTTAAATATCTTTATGAAGAATCTTAAAGCTGTATGGCGAAACATACGCCAGGAATGAGTTCTAAACTAATACTTTATATAGGGGGTTTTGCACACTATTTATATAGTATAGAACATGATGTGACTAATTACTCTTTAAATACTGCGAGGTTAGTTATGTATACATTTACTTCAAATTAATACCATGTATTGTAATTGCGAATGCTTAAATACATCTGACAACAAAAACTAGGGCAATTGTTATTCATTGTACCTCTGTAAACATGTACACAAAGAAAAATGAAGAAAATATCAATAGCGAGAAAAAAAAAAAGGAAAGATGTGAATGCATGGCTCACATTAAATCCACCAACTTGGTAGATAGGGCCCTCAGCTTTCCTTTTCTTCTCCTCTGCTGCCACCTTTTCTGTTGTTTTCTTCTCCACGATTTCGTTTTTTACTTTGCGTGATGCGAATGAGATCTCGCTGAACTGAAATTGTTCGTGCCGAGTCCAGCACAGTTTCACATCTAATGCTTTGCTGTAGCTCCAGTTAAGGCATTTAAAATGGCGACTGATGGCCAATTATGAATTTTTTATATTCAGGAAAGTTTTTATTACTTTATGGAATTTTGGAATGGTTATTAATTGTTTAAACCAGGCTGATCCAACTCGAATCATCTAAGCGAGGTTAGAAGTCCGCAATCATCCACAATTTTCGAAGCAGACCTAGAGGGGAGCGCGGTAGCCAGTACGTGACTGGACAAAGGTCACACCACAATGCTTGCCCCTACCACTTCATTTCCAATTAATGATTCAGCCGTGAATATATCTTGCTCTCGATCCTGCTCCACATAGCATGTTGCAGGTAGATACCCTGTGAGTAGCGAGTTACTCGGTGCGCTTTTGGCGCGCATCAAAGCTGGAACAGGCTGGTTTAAACAATTATTTAACCGTAAACAGAAGAATTATTCTACTATTTATTCCGAAGGAAGTTAAATGACACAAATGTGTTGGAAACAAATTTTGTTGCTTCTTTAGTTTGGCGGATAAAGTATTACTGATAAATTTGGAAAACTAATCAAACACAATAATTCAATTTCTCATAAAACTAAAGGTTTCAGAAAAATCGCTTCCAACATTTTTATCTGTACTTTTTAGACTTTGCTTAAAATTTTAAAGCAAGCTTATCAAATATTGCATTGTGTGGAACACTCTAATCCCCAGAAGTGTATATGAAATATTAAGCCAAAAAATTCAGCTTAGAAGTTTTAGAAGGGCTGCTTGTTCACGTGCACAGTGCCCCACAAATGCATCACCTGGCACCACTTCTACCATCACAGAGCGACAACAAATACAGATTATGCAACTAGAAGATTTTAAGATACTTATAGGCACCAAATAAAAAAGGCAAGTTTCTAGTGACCACCGTTATGTAACCTTAAGTGATACAAAAATGCATTTACCTTTAACATTAGTTTATTAAGAATTTTTTCAGCAAAATATCATTAAGTAGTGTAATAACTGCTTTTCCTTTCGCAATTTACCCTCCCCGTATCCCCCCGAGACAATGACTGCTTATTGCAGACCAGGTGTAATTTAGATGAGAGAGAAAAAAAAACTAAAAAGAAAGGTAATTATGGAGCAGGTAGTGCAATCAATGGCAGAGGTATCCGGAGAACACGGAGAAAAACATTCAAGACGCCGCATTTTCCACTATTCATCCCATATGTGGAACTCTGGGATCCGACCCACGCCATCTTGGTAAGAACCGAGAGGTCTAAACACTCGGCCACTACGCACGCCTACGATATGTACTTCGGACTTTGTTGCGTGCTCTACTACATCTAGTAAGAAGCCGAGGGATAGTATTTCACCCTAATATTTGATTTCGAGGTTTCACCGAGAATATATTTGAGGTGCTCTGAACTAAGTAAACCATTTTTAATAAAGGTCCGCGCGCATGTGCCTGCGCAAGTTTGAAGTTAAACCTTGGTATTTAAGTCCAAGTACCTTAGAAAATAAATTTAAAAAAAACAGCACCCCAATTTACCATTCAAATTTTAAATGGTATATATTAAAATTTTTGTCAAAACGCCTTGAACGATTTTCATTACGAATATGAGTTTATATTAAATATATTTCACGGTTAATACAATTTAGATCTTGAATTTTATGGGAATAGCCTCTGAATTCCTTTTCATTCGGAAGGAATTTTATGCAATTTTGTATTATCGGCTACCTTTAAGCAATTGACAACAAATATATATCTCTAAGTCAAAATTTGTACTTCATACTGTTTTTGTGCCATAAGCCATTTCTAAGATATAGGTCATTGTTTCTTCTATTTTTTATTGTTCCATTTAACTTTATGATCATATCGACGGCATTTCCTCCAGAAGCATATTATCTATTGGCAATGGTGTTGATTTCTGTACCATTTGTTGTGGTCGAGTTTCCATTTTCCTTAATTTTATTCATTGTATCATAAAAACATTCACACTCTTATTCATACAATCAGACCCTGTGGAGGATAGGAAATAATCTGCGCCAGGGAGTAATCGCCATTCCCAGCCGGGTATCGAACCCGGAACCCCTTGCGCGGCAGTCAGATGCTCCAGCGGGAGCTGCGAATTTTTCAACACCTATGATTCTTTTCAAGTCCTTTCGATATTCACTTCTTTCTCGAGATTGCATGGGAACAGCGTGGGCTACTGATGCCAGTATATGTAGAGCATTATTACCTAAACATTTGAGTGTCGCTATTGCTTTTTGTCTACAAGAACACAAACAAGCTGCCGACAACCCGACAACCCAGGTCCACGCTGAATGAAAATGAAATACACAGAAAGCTATGCTTACATAAGAATAGTTTTATGCTCTGTAATGCACGATAAAGCAAGTCATGTGAATGTATCACATCAGATGTTTTCAATTTTACTGAAGAAAAAGACAATGGTGTTTTACTCGTGAAGCTTCCCTTGAAGTTCAGACCACTCAGTACACAAATCTTGCGGCCTCTAGAAATAAGAATAAGCCTTTCATTGAAAGGCAAATTGGAATAACAACGGTATAATGTCTGTCTGCCAGAAGGTAAAGGCACTTTTTAACCGCAACAGTTGATAATAATCCCAATATAATAAAAATCTAACAATCAAAGAAGCTTATAAATGTTTTTCTCCGTAATAGGTTTTGTTTGTAATAGACTATTACTAGCAAGGGAAAGTTATGAAGATACTTAAGCCCTCTTGTTGGTTCGTATGTAAAGAATTTGTTATGCTACTATATACAAAGGTCATAAGCTCAAAGATGAAAAATTAGAACTCTGCGGGTTTTGCCATTCGTCAATAAATAAACAGAGAAACTCAAAAAGCCGAGTATAATATTCAATTGCAGCACTGGCATTGCAGTGACACTATCAACCTGATTGATTAGATTACCACATCCCTCTTAATTACAACATTTAGGTATGTAATAATCAAATAAAATCGGCCCATTCTAACTTATCTTCTTACCCAGTGTTAAATGTTTTATACAAAACATTGCTTTTGTTTCTCTTTTCACTTAATCGATAGTTTAAATATACAACTTTTCACAGGTACCCAGGGGTTCAAACCACTATACACGAGTAAAGCGGTACATATTTACAGCACAAGCGAGCTTTCATTCCCTTACAAAATTAGGCAATAATACTGTTAAACTTCCGAATGAAGTCGCAAATTCATAACTGATAAACAGTGCAGCCACCTTGATTAATACTGCCAATCTAACAGAAGGCTATGACACGATGAGAAACACAAAATAAGATTAAACTTTGGAGAAATACCTCCAAGCGTTGACGATTAAAGGGCTTCCCAAATTGAATTTTGTTTCAATATATTGTGAATTCCTCCCCATTCTCATTTAATTCATAAAGTTTAAGATTTTGAAGTTTGACTCTTGTTTGGATTGTTAGTGAGGTTGGCTTCATTTTGTTACGTTTTATTTATTTCTTTGTAATTTTCTTGATGTACAAGTGTGTAGCTTTATTGTATTCTGCTTGCCATATAAAACGGGAAACTTCTGATAGAATATTAAATACTTATATGTAAGGTATATATAAAGTTTAGAAAATGTAAGGCGTATACCAAGTGGTGCAACTTTTTACCCCTTTCAAAGAGCGCGACCTGATCTCCATTACCGTCTACGCTGATAAGCAAGAGGGATAAAACGAAGGTCGTTCCCGCAGTCTCTCACTTACCGACTTAACTTGAAATAACCCCGTTTAGCTCCGCAACTCTTTCAACGCGCTAAGCGATATCTACACACATCAATTACCGGGCACTAGGTCATCTAGTGAAAAACATACTACTGGAAAAATGTCGAGGTCATTAAGTATACATTTTGTATTTGACTTTCAATAAGTATTAGTCTTCTCCGAAATATTCCTATATGCTTACATCATCGCAATCTAACCGGAAATGTATGAAAATTTGTCAAGTTTCTTGTTTCTTTTTCTTCATATCAGTCTCTCTTACAGATATAAACTTGTGAAACAATTGAGCGTTCTTTTCGCTCTTTGAATGTAGCCAAAGTCACCTTCCCTATTTCGAAGCCATATCTAGGTAAAGTTCTTTGCTGTAAATAACCTATTGTAGATAGAAGAATGGCTAATTTTATGAAATAGTAGTAGTATAGATAACGGATATATTATGAATGTATAGTAGTTAGAAAGTCATGCTAGGGTACATGAGAATTCGCTTTCAGTACTACATGAAATACACCTCCATCTTCAGATGCCCATCATTCACATTTGAGTGTTGCTTTGGTAAAACAAAATACTAAACAGTCCAAAAGGGGTAAGCGAATGGAATTTATTTATACACAGTAAGGACTTGTTGGAACTAATAATTATGCACTCCTGAAACGTTATATCTACCCCTGGATCCCGATTTATGCAGCAGGTTATGGATAACATAAGCTACTCAGCATATGAATGCATTCGCAAAGTTAGGGTGCATTATCGGACTGTCATGGATGCAAATATGCTACATATTTTGCTAAGTTACTGGAGAACTGCATAATAACGTAGGTTCTAAGTCTCCTACTGACACTACAATGCATTTGCCTCCTACATAGCAACGACTAGAAATACATTTGGATTGAATACTTTCATGATTTTCACTGTATGATTTCAAATTAACAATAACAATGACAAGGATCATCACTCATTCTAATCTCTTAATAACTTACTACATTGTATGTTGTTGGAATAATGTTTATGTTCCCAGTTATTTGATAAATCGATTAACGAGCTAGGAATCGGGTTGAAGTCACGTAAGGAGATTAAAGCAGGCATGCCATCCATGCCTAATTAAACACCCGTGATTCAAAATAGATGGTTTTGCTAAGGCAAGTTGTAGTTACCCTCTTGTGCACTCATTTGTGGCACTGTTTTATAAGGTAGCTTGTATTTGGAAGGTTAGTCGTTCAGTGTGTTTTCGCTAAAACACAAAATGCTTAGTATCGTTCAGTGACTCCATTTTTTTCTTTTGGATATGAAAATTTGTGAGGAGAACAAAGCGAAATTGGATGATGTGAACAGGGATATTTCGCCATCTATGGCAACGGTTGAATATTGGTTTAGAGAATTCAAAAGTGATAGAACATCCGTTTTTTATGAGGGTTTTTCTTTTGGATATGAAAACTTGTGAGGAAAACAAAGCGCAATTGGATGCTGTGTACAGGGACATTTCGCCATCTATGGCAACAGTTGAATATTGGTTTAGAGAATTCAAAAGTGATAGAACATCCGTTTTTGATGAGGAGTGTCCAGAACGGCTCGTGGTTATCATTTTAAGAGCCCACGATATGATTCTCGCTGATAATCGAAGGAAACTTCCTTATGTGACTAAGGCCATAGGTGTGTCGACGGAAGCGGTAATTCATATTTTGCATAAGTTGAGAATGAAGAAGTTCTCGGCCCGATGGCTGCCGCGATTGCATACAATAGACAACAAGCAAGTACATACTTTCAACTCTGAAGATGTGTTTGCATCTATTTGAGTAAAATTCGATGGAACGTTTAGCGTGAAGTGTCATGATAACTTCATTAATCATTACATTCCGGAAACCAAGCAAAAATCAAAACAATGGGTTGCTTCTGGTGAATCCGCTCCAAAGAAGGCAAACACAGTTTTAGCTGCCGGAAAGGGGATGACGATCTTTTTGAGATGTGAAGGGCGTCGCACTAATTAACTTCTTAGAAAAAGGAAAAACAATTAACAGACAATATTACTCACTATAATGGGTTGTTGGTTCAACAAGAGATAACACAACCCATTTGGCGAATGAAAGAGTGTTGTTTCACCATAACAACACACCAACACGTTTATCAAGAGTTTTCGCCGACATGAATTGCGATTAAGAATTGCTGCCGCAACCCTCATATTCACCTAAACTGGCGCCCTACTATTTCTTCTTGTTCCCAAATGAGAGGACTAAATTAAGATGAAGTGAGGTTATCGTCGAGATGCATATACGGTATAGCTTGACAATTCCTATATTATGGAGGGAATATAAATGCAGTAACGTTAGCAGAACTTCACTAACTTGTGACTATGTTGAGAAATAAATTATTAGTCTTAGAAAAAATGGCGTTTTCATTCTCAACACGGGTACTTATTGAACCTCCTTTATACAATATCGTGATTTATTCATCTCTATGCACTCATATGGACTCCACATCAGATACACCCCTGCAAATCAGTTAATTACCTAGATCTTTGGCTGATCGTATCACCAGTAAACACTTTCAAATAGTTGCCGCTGCCATCTCCAGATCTCAATCCGACATCTTAGCTTCGTCTGGACTATTTTGCTATTCAGTGACTCCTTGGAGCTAAGACCTATATTCTGAGCTAAACATCAGCCAGAAGTGTCTCAGTTTGTGTTGATTGGTTTATTGTACAGTCTACAAACTGTTGAATTCCCGCTCGTGTTAGAAGTACAAAACATTTTAACAACCGTCGTTTGTAACTGACCAGTGTTGCCAACTCATTGACGCTACTTAGCGCTAAAAGTGAACCTGAAAGTCGCCAGAAAAGCGCTACCTTTGAATGAACAGGTGCTAGAAATGAAGTTAAATCAATATTAATGCTTGTCGGTTAACACTTACCTACCGCTAGTAAAAACTAAATTAATAACTGTTATTTCATCAGCTACTGTTACACTAGTTGAAGGCTGGCTACTTATAAAGCTATATGCAGCTTTAGAACCAATTATTTTCACCAAATCCTTTGAAAGTTCTTAACTAAGGCAACTTTTCTTCTCTATTTTTAACCCAATAGTATAGTCACACTGCATTCATAGTGTCAATTCCCATTCCATATCGCAAATTGGCTTTCACTATGCTCATAACACTTAACACCTTTCTAATTTTGCGTTACTGTTAGGTAGCGATAACACTGCCACAGCCAGATTACACAGGTCCTTATGTGGATTGAAATCTGCAGCATCTCGGAACCGTAATACTTTGGCTGAGAATGCCATTATATTTTCTTTGTTGTTTCAGGTTTTTTGAAAGACATTTTTCCGCTGGTAGATTACTCTGTCAATTTCATCTGACTGAAAACCAAAACCTTCTGCAAGTTCTGTAACTTTCACACCTTTGTGTACTTTTAGTGTTTCTTGAACGCTCATTAGTGCTTTAACATTATCAAGAATATGTTCCTGTAATTTTTGATAATTATAACAGTAAAATCCATACCCCTTTTTCTAATGGCTTATTCTTCTATTTTATCGAGATTCAATTCTTTTATTGTATTTTCTAAGTTCCACGTAGATATGACAAAGGATGGAGGTGTCCTGTAGTATGACAGTTGTAAACGTCCACTCTTAAACCAGGCTTCAATGTTTTGAAACAAATAAACCTCAAAATGTTACAAGTTTTGACTATCACCAGTTTTGGCACTAGGTGCTGAAATTCATTTTTCGAAGTGTAAAAGTCACCAGATTTTGTGCAAAAAGCACTAAGTTGGCTACAGTGCAACTGGCTGGAGATAGAAGGGGAGGGAAGCACTGATTTACACAACCAAGGTATATCGCTGCTTCGGTATTCATCCAATCAATACGAACTGCGTTGTGTGCTAATGTTTACGTCTAGTACGTTGCTTAAAACAACAGAGAATAACTAGAGTTCTGTTGTTGAGCACTGGGGATCTATAAAACCTGCAACTCATTAAGTTTCAGTTTTATACTTGGAAATGACATTGATTAATACGTGTAACTAGTTTTATACTGGACACAAGTCCAGGCGACAGCACTTAGTGGTCATTTGTTAGGAGCTTGTTGAACATGCTGATAGAAAGAAATTTCAACAACAACAATAATAATAGTACTACTACTACTACTACTTATAATAACAATAATAATAATAATAATCCAAGATTCAAAGAAACCAAGTTATGTTTATTCCTGGTTGTGTAATTATGACGCTGTATCAGACATTTAAATTGCTTTTATTAATGACCAGAACATTATAAATTTACTCATTAAGGTCTGTATTACACTATCTCATTTTTATCAAATAGATATGACGAAACATTTCACAGTGTAATATAGAATCTTTGACCACATCTAGATATGGCATAGTTCTGTGACAAAAGCTATACCCACCATCACACCTTTGATCACATCTGTGATTAGAAAAGAAATTGGCAGACATTACACATGTTCAGTGGCTACAGCCAAACTGCTCATTTCTTGTTACGAATCGCATAACATGCAGTACAATTCAAGACATAGTTATTATTAAAACAGAAAAAAAAACATTAGAAATATATAAAAATATCTCAAAATCCTTTAGTGAAGTACTTGGAGGATATACATCAAATGATGTGAGGAAATAATGAAATGAATTGGAAAGTTAATATTTAGAAGAATAAAATGAAAGTTATAATGACAATCATTAATTACCATTGTTGTTGCTGTCTTTGTTGTTAATACTCATGCATGTGGTATGAATTAACATTCTTTAAGAAATTGTCTTATTCAGGTTTAGGTTAGGTTATACGAAAATGTTGCAGATGAACGTAATAGAACGTTAAAGTAAATATATTTATAAATGTGCTCCTAACATGTGATCAAAGATTTTTACACATTCTGTGACACAAATAAACCTAATAGAGATGAGGATATTCATTTTCTGAACAAATAGCTGCAATTGAGATTAAAAGTCATCGAGACATCTATAATAGCAATGACCTTTACCGCAAGTATTGAATTAACAGTTGCATTAATACTTCATAACATAGAATAATATACTGCGAAAAAATGCACAATAAATGTGGCATATAATTACATACGTTCCTATTTGGAAGTAAAAGGTATACAACGCGTAGAGATAGGACCAAAGTAAATTTAGAATTCGAAGAAGTTCAGATGTTTAATTTGACAATTTACTTCTTTGGAAACGTTTTTAATGTGCATAAAGTAAGCAGTATTCTAAAACCTTAAGTGTAAAAGGGTTGCATTTGAATCCAAAGTTTTATAAACTTTATGTACATATATAGAACAACGTTTTATCATTCACAAACAACATTTGTGTATTTATTCTGGTGGAATTAAAAACACGAGACTCACTGTTCCGAACTGCCAGAGAATACAAATAATAAAAGAGAGAATAGAATGAAACAGCAATGCAATGCAATTATACAATACAATTTCGAGATGTATAAAACAATAAACACATTTTAAATGTGCAAACTAGTACAATAACACCAAGTAATATTTAAAATCTAAAATTATCATCAACTAATCAAAACGCATAAAATCACATACAATAAAATTGCCAGGGGAAGCGAAAAACAGATAACAAGAAAAGTTACCGAGAAAAGGTGTCACTGCTTGCAAATAAAACTTAACTATTATATACTAATAGATTTAGATGAACGCCATCATTTACCATAAAGTGGTGCATAAATATATAACTTTAATTTGGACGTAGTTTGATGTGTCATGGAGGATATTGTACAGTTTGAGTGCACAATATGGATATAGAAACATTTAAATGTACAGACAGGCAGACTAGTGAGGATTGTAGAGGGGTCCGGGATAAACTTTTTGAGAAAGGGAGCCTATGGGCTATGTGTTCTAAATTATTTGCTACAGCTTAATATTATTAAGGGTTAGCACGCCACTGATCATACTGCACCCAGGACCGTCAGCTAAACACCCGATTTCAGATAGCGTAGTTATTGAGGCATTATTTAGCTCTCTGGTTTAGCGTGTGGTCAGCGGGTTAAAATGTTGAAGGAGCTGAAGGTTCGAGTCTCCGTGGACACCTTCATTTGTATGGTATGGTCTTTGTTTGCAATTTATAATAAGTCGTTCATATTGTGCCGCTTTATTTAATATGGTTTTATTGTAATGATAAATAAAATATATGTAATGCAGATTAGCATGTAGTAGTAACGGAGAACGTTTCATTAACAATTGTATTTAACTGCTGAACGGGTACACTTATCCACTTCCCTCGAAGGAGTTTCTAAAATACAGTGCATCATGCATTGATCTGTTGTGTACGTACACATTATAATTTAGGCACGATTCAAAATTTTCGAAACAATATTAACATTGTATCAAACGGACTTATAATGAAATAAAACTGAACAGCTATCTCTGAAGTAGAACAAGTATCAACTTGAAGATAATTAAGAACTATGTGCTAGTCAGGAAAGTGCATTCTACTTTTGGATGCACTTGCTCTGCATGAAAGGCAAATAGATAGCTACTTCGAGAAATAATAGAATGTCCGAAGCAAAAAATGCAAAAGGTCACCAGAGGAACCGTTCGAAATGACGACCTGGTACATCCCTGCAGAGATTACAACTAAAGAAATGAACCTCGCACCCTGTCAGAAATTCCAAGACCAAGTTGTGAACCTCACCACAATCAGCTAAAGTTCGAGTCAGTTCATCTGATTCAACAGACATCCGGTGAGCAAAACTCTTCAGCATGCGTAATGGTACCACGTGGCACCAAAAAGCACATGAGCTCAGAAATTCGCAGCTTAGATTATATTAGGATTTAGTCTGTGTGAACTTCGTTTCTCACCTTATTGAGACATCTTATATCCTTACACATAATGTGTATACTTTTACAATATTAACACAATGTTGAGCAATTCATGGTTTTCTCACAGTAGTCACGTGTAGGTATCAGAAAAGATTTTCAAAAGCACCCTCTCGTGGACCACAGTAGCTCATGTGGTTAAAACCGCATAATCCTACATACAGATGAAATATTAATACCGCTGTTCGAATCCTAGCAACAACCCAGGTATTTTTATACCAAACACTAAAATCATAGATCAATTACTACGTTTCAAATCACATATTACATAAATGTTTTCAACAAACCTAATTGTTATGTTGCACTAATCTACGAAGATTTTTTTGACAATTATTGCATTTGATATTGAACACTACGTATGTATCGTTTACAGTCTTTTGAAAGTAATTAGTACTGGAGAGTTTCTCATCTTGGCTTCAGAAATTTAAACTAAGCGTATTAGTGCTGCTTAAATTGTGTACCTCTTTGAGAATAACAAGACAATTAAAAAACTGAAAATGGAAACTTCAGAGACCGGTGAGACCTACATAAGTATCATCGGACTCGACCAGCGATATACCGATTCACCCACCAGTATGTAATAGCGAAGCATTCTAGATAAGTATAAGTACATATAATCTGAAATCTACCGAACTGTTAACAGTGGCGTGCACATCCTCAAAGAACAGGTAATTTTGCCAAAGTTGGCAGCAAAATAATTTTAAATGTCGTATTCATTGTGCATCAACACTACCTTCCTTCGACCACTGGCATACTACTGAGGCATTCTGAATGAAAATCACACGTCCACATTATTTTAATTTACGTCCATTGATACGCGATCCAGAAAACATTTCATAAGTTTGGCATTTGGTTAAAGGGACAATATGTTCTCTATCTCGAACTGTTTACATAGGACGCCAATCTGCCAATTTGTGCGGGTAATGCAGGGACATCCTGTATATATAAACAGTTTGAGATAAGGGACCTATAGGCCATGAGTTACATTTTCTTTGCTACAGCAGAACATGTAACAAGGGTAAGCACACGACTGATCAAACCGCAGTAGATCGTAACAAGAGCACTTTGATTTCGGAGAGAGTAAATAGAGCGGCATTATCTAACGCTATGGATAGCATTTGGAGATCTGCTTAAGATGGTGATGGTTCAATCCTCCATAGAGATATTTATTTTTTATGTTGTCTTCTTTTTAGAATTTTATAATGAGCCGTAATTTTTGCTGCGTTACGCAATATGATTTATTCGTCCTGACAAATAAAATAAAGGTCGCACCGTGGCCGACTGGTTAGACCACTCGCCTCTCATCTAGATCCCAAGCGACCGCATGTGAGAGTTGTGGTGGACAAAGCGGTGCAGGGGTGGGTTTTCTCCGGGTTCTCCGGTTTCCCCCGCCATGTACCACCAGTGTCATCGCCTGCGGTGCTACAAGTAGTAAAAGTGGGCGTTAAATACTACAAAAATAATAAATAAAATAAATATATTGCACGATTAGTACGTAGGTGCTACATTGCTCGTAGGTGCAACAGAAACGTTTCAATAACAACTGCATTTAACACTGAAGGGGTACACTTTTCCGTACCCCTCGAAGGAGTTGCTAAAATACACTATTAGATATATTACAATTGTAGGCACAGTTTACACTTAACGGAACAATATTATCATTGTGTCAAATGAACTTCAAAGGAAACAAAAATGAACAACTATCTCTATAGTAAAACCAGTACCTACATAAAACGAATAAAGAACTACGTGCTGGTCAGGAAAGTGAATTCTACCTTTTCATCTCTGCACGAAGCGAAAATACAAAGAGAATTCGAGAAATAATAGAATGTTCGAAGTACAAAATACACAAGGTCACCTGAGGAACTTTTCGATATGACGACCTGCAACATCCCTGCAGAGATTGCTCTTACGAAGAAATAAACCTCGCACTCTATCAAAAATCTCAGGATAGCTGTGACCCTTACCACAAAAAGCTCAAGTTGTATCAGTAATTGCTCATCTGATTCAACAGAAATCTGGTAAACGAGGCTGTTAAGCTTGAGAAATGGTATCACGTGACAACAAAAAGCACATATACTCTAGATTATCTTAGGCTGATAGTCTGTGTGCTCTCCATTTCGCACTCGTTGGAACAGTTTATTTTCTTACACAAAATATGTGTACTTTTACAGTATGAACACAACGTTTAGCTATTCATGGTTCTCACAGTAGTCACGTGTACGCATTATACAAGATTTTCAGAAGCATCGTCTCACGGAACCATGGTAGCTCAAGTGGTTAAAAGAGCATAATACCTACATACGGATAAAACCAAACAACTGTTGTTCGAATCCTGGCAGACCTGACTTTTTTTTTTTCCACCGCTAAAATCATAGTTCAGTTACTAGGCTTCAAAGCATACATTGCATAGAGGTTTCCAATAAAAGCTTATTGGAAACCTCTGGACATATACTGCATATAATATTGAAGGTTACGTAGATATCACTCCCATTCTTTGGGGAAGTAATTGTTACTGGAGAGTTTATCGTTTTGGCTTCAGAAGTGAACTGAGCGTATTAGTACTGTTCTAACTGTGTAGTCTTTGAGGAAAACAAGAAGATTAAAAAGCGGAAACTTCACAGAGCGTTGAGATCTTTGTATAGTGGGATTCAATGACCAGCGATATACCGATTCACCCGCCAGTATGCTTTGGTGGAGAGCTGTTATCAGTGTCGTGCACACCCTCAAAGAACTGGCAAGTTTGCCAAAGTTACAGGTCCAATCATTTTAAATATCGTATTGATTGTGCACTAACCCTTCGACTACTTGCTCACAAACGAGGTATTGTGAGTAAAAATAGGACTCACACATCCACATTCTTTTAATTTTTGGCCATTGATGGGCGATCCAGAAAACATACCACAACTTTCACATTTGGGAAAGGCGACATTAGGTTCCCCTCTAAAATCCTATCTATTTGTGCTGTTGAATTCTGGAACATCCTGTATAGATAGATGAACAAATAAAAATCTCGTACATTCCTTCTTTCAGAAAGTAATCAGACTAACTCCAGGTTCCTCCTCTGAACAGTCACATTCATGGGTATCACCCGCTACTATTCTCTGTGATGGGAGAATGAAGCATTCTGCGAAGAACTTAGCTACTTCATCCGTTTTCAGTTTTCTCCGACTATTAAATTCAACAATTTTTGTACATACTGTGTTTTGTCTTCTTTAATTGACTTAGTAACGGTAGTACAGCTCTTTTCTGCGCATCTCAGTGGAATCCTAGTCCACGTTGGTCAATGCTGTAAAATGCTTAGAAGGGTCATCAGAGAAATTAAACATCTCAGTTTTAAGTTTCATATCCCTGTCGCTGGTACTAGATCTTCTGATTTTATTCAAAATAATTCCATTCATTTCACTTATGATTTCAATATTTTTACTTTCTCTAGACACATACAGTTCTGCGCGAGTGTCTACCCGGAGTCGAAGCTCCCCCTGTTAAACTAGGGAGATAAATCTCCGTGGGTTTTTCCATTAGCCAATACCTAGATTGCTAAAATGCCCCCCCCCCCGGCATGATAACGTACTGGGACGAAGGTGGATGCGCCACTTACGCGCGTCAACCCCGTAGGGAAGAATACCTAAAAACCTCGGTAGGGCCGACAGCCATTTAGCATGCCGTCTACCAGCTATCTAGGCCAGTACTGGAGAGCATTGCGGTGTCTCTAAACCCCGCCCAGGCATCATCGCCCAGACTTATCCAATCTCCCACTGCAACGTCGACTCCAACCCAATCCGAACAACTACAATGTACATAGTGGATAGAGAAGGTATTGTATTCCACCCAAAATTTCTATACGGATCATTTACTGATATACCGGAAATACATGTTTTGAGATCCCCCAACTCCAAAAAAATAGCAACAAGTCCGTCAAGCATAGTTTAAAGACGAAAATTCAGTTAAATACCAAACTATATAATTAAGTTCCAAGAAAAGGAAAAAAAAACGATTTTCAAGAAAATCTGCCCACCCGCAACTACCCTTTACGTGGAACAATTTTCGAAGGTTTTGAGTTTCCCAAAAATGTCTCCAATGGTTTTTATTGAAATATCATATGTTTAAGATATTTTCATGACAAACGAAAGGTATATATTGCATTTTCTGGAAATATACTCTGAAGCTCTCTTCATTCTCGATGACTATTGTGTAACTTTTGTATAAGTGACAAACCGTAAGAGATGGACAGTAATGTATTGTACAGAATATAGATCCCGTTAAAACACATAATTTATGTCCTATACGCTTTTTTGTTACAGATAGTCGTTTTTGATATATTCCGAGTTATTAGTTTTAAAGTACTTAAACGTTTCTCAAACCGGAAGTCGATATTTCTTTTTCGACTCTCTGTTGTTTACTCTAGGCAAGCCAAGGGAACGGAATTTCAATATTTTTGACATAGCTTTTAAGAAATTTGACTATCGCTTTAGCCTGCGTATTCCCTTATGTTCCTTCAACTTATAAAGAAGCAAGTAATAAAATCAATTCTGGTAATGCTTATCTTGATTAGCTTGATGCAGATGAAAGAATAATCTTTTGAAAGAAAAGTCGTTTAAGAACCGCGAAAGTTATGTAAATGGAACACATGTGTTTCTTTTTTCAGCTGCCAATACTTTCCCAGCATCCTTGTTTCTTCAATTTCTGGGTAAATTCCATGCTATTTCTCAGGATTCAGAATTTCTGAAATTTTGCCTGCCTATTCTCCATTCCCCTAAATACTCTATCTGCAGAAAAAAATGAGTGCCCACGAAATGGGAAGTGGTGATGATACTTAAACTAGCAAAATGCGAGTAGCAGAATTACATTCTGTTTCTTATTTTGGCACCACAAATAACACAAGAATAGTGTGATGGTTGAGTGAATTCGTTAATGTGTAAGAAATCAGCAATAGCGGAAGGACTTGCTCGTGCACCTCCGCAAGCCTGGGCATCATTCCGCATGAGGAACGTTGCTTCTGGGGCTTCTAAGGCTGTTACACAGAAACTATAAAAGGAAATCTGCTGAGCATAATGTGTCTCACTACTATTTAACTGGGAAAAGGCTGTATCTCGTGTATCGGTATCGGTGGCGCTGGCCTTCAGATCCTAAGGTCGCGAATTGAAACTCGGCCCAGACGGGTGGATTTTAAGTTTGCTTATGGCATTAAAATAACTCTTGCAGAATAAAATCCCAGCAAACAGGCGGCGCTGATATAATCCTGGCAAGTTGGCTGCGTTGTTAACAAGAAAAATATGCATCTGTACCAGCTGCAAATCAAAGGGAAAAGACTTACTCTCATTGGACATTTGTTTCATTAATTTCTGAAGGGTTTGAGTTATTAATAAATGAACATCGTTACAGCAGCAATATATTATTATCGTTAATTTCTGCAGCTTCCTGCACAAAAGTGAGCTTTATAGTATTTAATTTACTCACATGGAGTTTATATTCGCTCGTTTTTAAAGCACCGTTTGAAGAAGAAATTCTACGTTTTGAAGCATTAGGAGTGCCTTATCCCGTAAGGCATACAGAATACTATCTGAAATCATGTATAACTCGATTTTTGTTACCGGTGGACATTGTATCCTTTGATTAATTGTTCCTCAAATAAAAAACAAACTAACGTTATAAACATTATTTTTAAATCCCTTGCGAACAATGTACGAACATTTTTTCTATCTGTGGTCAACTTACTCCATGCACTTGCTGGAAAGATTAGCTGGATTGCATTGTATTAGAAAATTTCGTTCCGTAAGACTTGATACATGATTCACGCAGTTCATTTCAGCAGACATTGTTTACACAATTACAAAATTACTTATAAATTCAGTTTGCTGAAATATAATTCTCTAGGAGACATTGAAAATGGATGTGAATCCGCAGTAGATAATGATTAATAGATATGATTGCGTGGTGGGCAGAGACAAAAAGGGAGCTGAAAAGGAATTAGGTACATCAGACTATTACAGGAAAAATATGACAACATTTGTGGTGACAAATAGTGTAGAAAATATATAAAACAAGAAATATGGGGAAGTCTCGAAAACAAAAGCTATGTAAGTTTATATAGCGCAATTAAGATATATTGAGGAGAGAATGTTATGTCGATATACACATATATAAAACTTACAGGAAAGGGAATTTATGGTGTGGGTAAGAATAGGAGCAATGTTTCTAAGAAGGTTAAAGGGGAAAGAACTAGGAATATGTGATATTTATGGAGAAAAGGATAATAAAAATTATTACTTAGTAGAATGCAAACAGTTAAGAGAAGTGGAGACAGGAAGTCTGGGATTCGAAGTAGGACAAAATGTGCGAGGAAACGGCAGCTATGAAAATATTAACAGTTAAGGGAGAAAAAGGAAATAAGGTTATGGACGAGTTTACAAGGAAAATAAAAGAGAAAATTTCAGGAAAAGTAAAAAATGGGATGGAGAAGGAAAAGAAATAGAAAGGATGATAAGAAAATGAGGAATCACAGAAAGGGAATGAAAATGAAAATATAAGGACTAACCAAAAGGCAAAAGAATGTACACGGTAGACATTAAATGACAGATGGATAGGACTAAGTGTGCACCAAATGTAAGAAGATATAGGGTTGGACATATCCAATTATGTAACAATAAATATTTATTATTATTATTATTATTATTATTATTATTAATCCTCTAACTTAATTTTAAATCTAGACAATGTGCAGAATTCCTTCATATTAGCAAGTGGAAAATTCAAAGACAAAACACTACAACCGTAAACGATGATGAAGAGAGTGATGCGCTATAATGAGAATGCAAAGGAGTTCCTGGTGATGATTTCGTGTAGTTGTGAGGAATTGAGAACGTGAAGGTAATACTAATCTGGAGGAAAGTATTCAATGTCTTAAAGCGGAAGCAATATCATATGTATGCTTCAACGTTCCTTCAGGCGGACCCATGAAGGCTTTGCAAGGCTGTAGCCGTAAGGGAAAATTTGTCTATAGATGAATCTAAACTACACATTATGAATTTGTTACAGTCTTTCAGTTAGTACTGAAATTAATATGTAAATGATGAGTCATAATAATGCAAATGAATCAGTATTTTCATTTTAAGCAATATTCTCATCAAGATTGAGAAAAAATGTGCTACCAGTGAATAATATGAGCTGATGCTGTCGACAATATGTTTAAAAAAGTGAACATAGCTGCTGCTAGCATAGATAAGAACTTCTATCTAACTTCCCTTCAAACATGGGTGCTATAAAACGAACATAGAATATATGATTCTTAAGGTAAAATAAGATTGTTTGAAATAGGAATGTATAGCAAACCATAGTACAACTACAATGAAACGCAATCATCCGCAGAGGTAGTGGAATCCAACTCTTTTGGTTCCACTGTCCCTTGACTTTCACGTTGAGAAATATATTCCACATTGTGAACACATTATGTTGGAAACATTGCATATTGTCCCATTAACCAGCAATGCATGCTGTGCTTTGCGCTACTGTTCCCATATAGCGACAGTAATAGAGTAGCTTGAATGTACATCTCTGTGATGAATGAGTTATGAAATAGACGCCTGCACATCTAACACTAAAGGTCATCAAGTGCTCTGCAGTGATATGTAAATTACTTCACAACCGGCATATTATCAGTGTCATGAAACATTACCATGCATCAGTCAGATGTACTAAAATTACTTAAAATCGCCTCCGAATTATTTCAAACATATTTACTACACCACATTACACTCTACACAGGCAAAAGGTCTCGCACAGTATTTATACAAACAAATAATTTATTTCGTTAACTTTTTGCTCATTTGGTTTCCACGCTGTTTTACGTTTTGTCACCGAAATACAATGCTTTGTATTGCTTTTGCTTCTGTTCCTATTATTTACCTACTGCGTGGTATCGGATAAATATTAACTGTGACACAGAACAGGTAGAATAAAGTCAATCACTTCGTATATAACTTTATAAATATGCGCAAATTACTATATTTCGTCAGTCTGCTGTCATTATTGGCCGCAGCAGATGTCTAGTTATGGGAGTACTGGTTGTGAAGCATAAAGCTTTCACCCTTGAGGGATTTGGTCAAAAGTAGCGGTTCTAATTAATAAGAAACATGTTAACCAGCTATGTTTTTGCCTAGTGTCGTCATTACTATTTCTGATAGCAGTTGCACAATGGTGCATAACAAACAAGAGCATGTTAAAATATTGCGCAGCTGCAAGCGTTAATATGCTCAAGTGTAGAAGCCCCAGGTAATAAGAAACGTGTTAACCATATTACTTTTCCAGCTAGTGTCGTCATCACTGTTTCTACTAGTAGGTGCACGATGGTGGATAACACACAAGAGTATATTAAAATGCGCTGGAGTTATAAGATTTAATATCCGTTGGCGCTAATTTCAGGCTTTGGACCCGTCACCTGTCCATCATGGCGCCTCGCAATGAGAAGAACGCGAACCAGCAGCAACCGATGTCAGCAATGACATTTTATTCAACAGATTTACTTAACTGTTAACAATATGTTAGTGATGGACCACTATCAAAACCCTAACCTATAATACTCTGCTGTTTATAATATTGTGCTTCAATTACAAACTTTGCCATTTCCTTGTTCAAAACGGATATTATAACAACAATAAATAGTAATAATTGTAGTAATAATAATGATAATAATAACAATAATAGTAGCGATAAAATAACAATAATAATAGTAACAATAATAATAATAATAATAATAATAATAATAATAATAATAATAATAATAATAATAATAATAATAATAATAATAATAATCGGAGCGCCCCGACTGTGCAAGGTAAATTTCTTCCTGTTTTAAAGTGCCCGATTGCGCGTGGCGGTCATTTTTGGGGGGGCCCCAACTGCGCGCGGCGATCATTCCTGCATTTTCCTCAACCTAGGACTTTCTATGAACCCTGTCCTATTTACCATTCTTAGCTATGGTTAAAACTGCAGTCGTACAATAAGCCCGAAATAGAACAGGGTATTTGTCCGAGAAGTTAAAACATACATTTAAATTATGTAACCTTTCTTGTAATAATAGAAACACTTTTTAGGAAATGAATCGTGAGATAACTCCTGGTTGGTATTTTAAAATTAATTCCTCTTTCTACTTCCTACGCTTTTCGCATGCTGATTCAGATCTGTAGGTAGCTGTAGCATTCATCTTTATGTAAGTGTCTGTCTGCGTTTGAATGATAGCATCAACAAATTTGTATATATTTGAATTTGCACTGTTAAAGCTAAGCCCGAAACCTATATGGAATGCCTCACAAGCATTGGTTGTTCTATCTGATGTTAGAGGCCCAAATTTCTGGGGAAAACGCAGAATCAGAACTTACGAAAGTTGTTAAATAACGAAATTTTGTAACTTTAGGATCGTTGGGTTTTATGCTCATTATATCTTCTACCAAGTAGAAGATGCCTCCTACTTCCTCAGGAGAGAGCAAAGATAAACCGAACGCCCAGTGCAACCATTCACCGACACCAGTACCGTTTTGTTTATATTCAGAAGATAATCCTAAAGTTTAAGTTTTTCTCCACAAAGCCTGTGTGAAATGAAACCTTCAACCTACTACAGATGCTGTCGGTCATATCTGACAAATTACTTTATGTATAGCTACCTCAAAATCAACCACAACTGGTGAAGGTTCAAGCTTAGTATTATCACAGGCATTTACGGTTTCAGTCACCACCTTCTTATATGTGAGTGCTGCTTTGTTTGGCAATAAGCAAAAAACTAATGGAATATACTGACCGTTATTGGATACAGGAGTTGTGAAGGATTGGTAAAAAAGAATTACAACAGTATCCGAAAATACAATCTACAAACATTTTATTACTCTCACATACCATTTGTAAATTATTCTGCTTCGCAAAACAAACGATGTTTAAGTTACTGTCGTTAATGAGAAGCAAGTTTTCATTCTTCATACCTGAAAACTGTCGTTTTCTGCAAAGCTTTGTGAACTTCGTTTAACGTGTTTGGTAATGGTGGGAAAATTGATCTTCTAGCGCGATAAATACATTTCCTAATGTAATTCACGTCTTTACTTGAAACGTGAGCTCTCTCACTGGCAATTTCTTTGCGAATCAACTTTAGTGGTCTTTGAGACAATTCAGTAACAACTTTGCGCTTTACATTATTAGAATTACTTGCCTATTCGGAATATGAACGGTTTCGTGACTATGACTTACTTCATTACTGAATAAAATATGAGTAGCAGTGTCATTCAAATAAATACGGGACTTACATGTTTTAATAGTGCACCTCCACGATAATCCTCGCTGTGTTTCTCTATCTCTGCGAAATGTATATCCATCTATAACAACCAAACTTGCTCCCTTTGACTTTTCATAACTTGCTGGGATGCGCTGGAATCCATTGCTCTATAGAAACTCACACGATGAGTACACCATTTTATAAACAGCACGCCATCTTATATACTCGGAACATTCGTTAACAGTGTTACCAACCCTATAGCCCATAGGAAGTATAGGAACAATCGACAGTTGTCATAGTGTTACTATGTTTATAACCTATACCCACAACTATTGTTGAAACAAATGACTAACATTTACTAATGGTGCCACACTTCTGTTACTTACATGAGAAAGATTCGCAAGCATTTGACGTATTTGTCAAAAAAATGTTTTTATAAATTCAGGGAACCTAAAATATGTAACGCCTGCGGTTCCCTTTGAAGTAAAAGCAGGCGTAAGACACTATAAAAACCAGAAAACGTGTATTTTCAGTATTTACAGTAAAATTTAGGTATCGATATTTTGGGTGGAACGCAATTCCTTTTTTACCAACTATGTACAATTCAAATGGCAGAGAAAGTAAAAATGCAAAACTAGGAAATCGATAGGGCCAAATTAAGTGCAGTCGGTATAAATAATATTTTTCGCATTATTTTCTATTGAAGAAATATTATGAAAGAACAACCAAATATATTACGTTTGTGCCTCTCTCTGGGACTTTTGAATGCTCCACTTTGACGCTCGTCCAGCACGTCAGTAAGGGAAGACATCAACTTGCTTTCTTCTGCTAACATAACCAACCAAGAACACGACGTTACGTGTCACTGACCAGCTGGACATAAGCGAGTTTGAGGAAAGGGTTGGTAGTAAATAATAGCTTTAGTACCATAAAGATGGCTTTAACACTACTGTGACCAATTGTGAATACTCTGGTGGTATCCCAATTTTACGATTGTAGATCTTATCCCACTTTGCAATAGCCGTGAAGCTCGCAGTGGCTTAAAGACGCGACGGAGGAATCTTTGTAAGCACTTTATTAGAAGAATAACTAGAGGCTAACTCATTTTTATACCAACGCAACATCATCTTAGGTTTTTTAAATTTAAATTAAGTAACAATAATTCACCCAACTAGTTTCAAAACATTGTTAGTTAATGAGTTTAGGAATAAGTTAGAGCGCTGTCGAAAATTGCACATAGAAATAAGAAAGATCTGCAAGTTAGATAGACTTGAACTTCTGGAATAAAGCATGTTAAAAAACATGCATTTTTAACAATTTTCTAGACTTTTGAACGTGCTGATGTCTTATGAACTGAACCTTAAGCCAATGGATGCCTTGTAGACTGAATTTCCCGAAACACTTAACTATCCTCGTAACTCAGAATTCGAGTTAATTTGTTTGCCGCAACATAACATGCCTTGCTACTCACTTTCATTTAACACAATTATAACATTTACATTAAGCAGGAATTTTAAATAAGAAACGTTATTTATTATATGTACCTTTGTATTTCCCTACTGTTTCTATAAAATAATTTCCCTTAATTTAATACGAATGATTCCGATACTAATTCATATTTAATTGCTGATATCTATTTGTTTTCATTGAACCTGTATAATCCAGCAATCTTTAAAAATAAGCTGTAGCAAAAACTTCACAGCAGGCAGTTTCTGTGTGTTTATTGGTTTCATCATTTGGCCACATTTTAAAGAGTTCTTTTACAGAAGAAAACAAAAATTGCTTTCCATTTAAATTTGTGACTGAGTATCACAAAGAAGCTTTTTAGTGAACTATGCAATTAAATACTTAATTATTTTTCCAGGAGATTTTCCTAATGCTTACAATATTATATATCTCTCGATTTGTGCATATTATTTATCTTTAGCAAGCATTAATATAAACAACACATCACACGATTCAGATGTCACTCAATAAATAAGAATCTACAAAAAGAAACAAATAGATATGGTTAATATTTGATACTTTACATGTCGACAAAGCTAAAGCTTTGCCTTTCAATACAAAATATTAATAATTTTGTCTCCCTTTATACTTAAATATAAAAATAATAAGAGATGAACTGCAATTCAATTAGTCTTTGTCATGAAATTTGGAATATACCTTTGGAGTCTCAGTTTATGGTAACTCTCCAGGTTACTATTTACAATACTGAGAAAACCTGGGGAAAAACTTAATCGGGATGACGGTGCTGGAGACTTTAGTCACCCATTTCCCATTCGCCAGCCTGTGTCTTAAGGCGACGTATTTTTTAAATTTGACCAAAAATTATGAAAACTTAAAAAATAGTTTTTCATATTAAAATGATGTTAATTCTAAACTTTAAGAAATTATATCGCTTTTCCAAATTGGCGTACTTAAAACCAACAATTATTTGAAGATATAAATGGGAATGTGAGTACTTATTAATAGCCATTACCAAGAAAAAATTTATTTTGTCGAAAACCTTTTCCAATAGTTCCCATACTCAAAGTGTTCCATGTGATGCAAAATTTTGCTCATTTGCTTCAAAAATGTTATGCTGCCTCTCAAAAGTGCATTAAAATGGTCATATACTTTTTCCAAACAATGCTCCAATTTTCAAAATAAATGATTAAATGTTGAAACAGCAAGAGCTTTGAAAAGTAAAAAAAGAAAATAAAAAAATCATCAATTGAAGCTGATATAAAAGCATGATATAATAGATTTATTTGTAAAATAGTTACCGCAAAGCTATAATGCTTTATGTGAACATTTTTAAAAATGCACCACATAATAAAATATTATGTAAATAACCATGCAAGCTATAATACTGATAATTGGCAAAAATATAACATATTTTGTATAATAACTGCTATAAATTTCAACAAGATATCTTATATACTGTGATTTTCCGAATTTCCCAAATGCATTAGTGACCTCGCCAGATTTTGTTTCGGTTTTATTACCCTGAGCTACCTAAGGGAAGTGAGACACTTGGAAATTAAAATTTTGTCGTTTTGTCTACCATTACTGATAGAATCGTAAACAAACAAGCTATGCTATGTAAATAAACAGTTATCATCCTCAACAGGAGTAAAAACATTAAGATGCGTTATATTTACTTGTTTAACTACTATGTCTTAGCCAAACTATTCTTACAAAGTTTATTCTTCTATCTACCAAAAATAAATCGAGATATAAATTGACAGAAATAATTACATTCTTTTTATTTGAGGTATATTTGGAGTGTGTCAATAGAGTAGGCTTAAGCGATAGTCCCATTTGTGGGAGCTAGTTGTTATGCGAAGGCTTTGAAATCCGGTCTCTTTGCATGGCCGGGGAAGAAATAATTGTATAACCACTTTTCAATTTTACAAATGTATAAGTTCTTGAACACCAATAAAATAAAAAAGAATATCTCGGTAATAATATCTCCACATAAAGTGCATTACATGATTATTTTGTTCTTTAGCATCTAACATTTACTGCAATAAAGTTTTTCTATATCTTGCGAATTATCAGTGATACAAAAATCATTCAGAACGAAAATTACTAAAGCTATTCACATAAAGTTTATGAGCTTCATTTGTTATGAAAATATTTAAACATTATTTATTTTAATAAAATTGTTAAACATTTTTCAGAAAATGAAGGTATCGAAAAAATTCTCATATGAAGGGTAGGTTGGGGTTGGGAACTTTTCTAAAAATCTTTGCGTCAGAACCATGGAAGGCGTTGAACTTAAATACCAATTTTGTACTTAAATGCCTGTTTTTAGTTATACAGTTTACGAACAGTCGTCTTCCGGGTCTGAGGATAATATGCTAGCTTGGTTTCCAAAGTCACGGGTTCAAACTCGGGGAGGACGATTTATGTTTTGGGCGTAAAAGTCCATACCAGGTCTTCTTTGGAAAGGAAGCATGGCCAGTGGTCCCATGTCGTAGATTTACTGCAAATAAAGAGCTTCAAGCCTGATAAAGAGATCTCTGGGAAACATTAAGTGGTCTTTGAAGCCCAATATAAGAAGTGTCGATACATTAACTGAATTTGGTTTTCGCTTTACAGTCATGCATGGAGCTTTTTCTTAAAAAATGCTCTTTTGGTTTCTGAAAACCTTAAAACGTAGATTTCCAGTAAACTCCATTATCTAATTGTTTTGGATGGAATGTAAAGCTTCTCTAATTATTGTAGATAAGTAATAAAGTAAAAGGTGTTAAAACCATAGAATGGATTATTCAGCAAATAGACAGCATATACCAGAATGTGGCCGCGTCGTAGCATGGGTGTTTGTAAATGTGTATATGTATGTGTATTTGTCATAAAACAGAAAGCGGTAAGCAAATGAAATTTATGGAAAAAGGAAAAAAGGGAATAAGAAAAAGGAATACAGCACCAGAGTCCCGATCACACTCCGGAACTGTATTTTTAGTATAGAAGAAACATACAGTTCCCAACTATTATAACAGCATATGTTGGTTAGTTGCTATATCTCTTTTGTTTTTTAGCTCAGAGAGAGAACTGATATCGTCTGAGAGGAGTCAAACTTTGGTCACCTGAAGATGGAAAGCTAACGGACCACACTTTATAGCGCGAGTGTACATGGTATAGAAAGCAACCATTTGATGACGACTATATCCATCTGTTCTGCAAAAAAAGCTGTTCTTACAAAATACTATTCGTTTATCTACATCATGGTAATCAAAGTAAACATTACCAGAAATAATCGTATTAGTTTCTTATACTAGAAACGAAATAAAAGAATACACTAGGCTTGAAGATATTCAAATTTTTTAAAGACTGTTGCTCTGCGATTGTAATTGCAACTCCGTTCTCTTTTTATAGTCAGGAATAAAACAAGAGAGAGGGCTTCCCTTTTGAGAAAAATTTAAGTATTATAAAGTTGAAATGACTAACAGGGAATATCTCTGAAATGGTTAGCTCTACAAAAACTGTATATGGCATACATTGTGTGTTTTAACGTTATGTACACTTTTTTGTGTAGTAAATATTTGACTATCTCTTACGATTTACCAGTTCTACAAAAATCATTCAGAATGAGGGGACTTCAGGGGAATATTCCCAATAAATTCAGGATATATGTTTTATTTACCACGCAAATAGCTTTAATATACGACATCTTAATCAAAATAGTTTCAGCTATTTTCTAGAAAATCGAAAATTTCAAAAAATACCCCATGTAAAGCGATGACCTTCCTGAAAATTTTCGAGTCCCATTCTTTTCGTTTTCGAGTTATGCTGGCCGCACACACATACAGACACGGAGCTTTTTCTAAAAATTTTCGATTAAGGGGTCCTCAAAATATGTATTTCCAGTGAAATCTCAGTATCGAATTTCGGTTGAAATACAACACTTTCTCTGCCTATCATGTAAATTGTACATTCGTGCTAGAGAAAGTAAAACGGCAACATTTGCAGTAGTTTTCATTACTCTACTTTCCGTATATGAAGTGGCCATTTGTATTACCCGGCGTTGCACAAATGCATTCTGTAAGCAAGGAATTGGAAACAAGCACACGGGTAGTTTCAGAAAGTCGATGAGACTGAAAAAGTGCTCATGGTTTTCTCTACGTTAGTCAAATACTGCAGATTTATATCCAGTTAGTTGAAAATCCGAGATAGGATTTTTAAGGTAACATAATTTTCCAGAGTTCTATAACGCAAGTGCAAAATGTTGTTTCTAGTTGTCCAATGGTCTCAGTTGTATATTTTAGAGGTCGACAATGAGTGTAAGATTCAATTTTAGAGTACTATGTGATTCAAAATTCAAATTGGGTAAGCTTCAGTAGGCTTAATACTAATTTATGATATTGGTCACGTCATATAGCATAATTTTACGCTGGTTTGTCTTTAGAGGCTAAACCAGTCATCACCAACTGATTGCTCTTTGACCAAAGGAAAGGTAGCACATTTGCTCGATGCTAATAGCATAATTTTACGCTGGTTTGTCTATAGAGGCTAAACCAGTCGTCACCAACTGATTGCTCTTTGAGCAAAGGAAAGGTAGCATGTTTGCTCGATGCTACTGCGAATCTCTTACTGTGCACTGCGTCACCAACTGCGCGGAAACAAAGAACAGATAATTCCTTCAGTGAGAGGTTCATGATTGGTGGAGCAATTGCTCTGCTGTGTCTCTTGCACTAGTATTTATACTTCGTGTATGAACATATACATATTTTCATGTTTTTTGTGTTAACTTGCAGGCGTAACATAATAATTGCAAAAATAAAATAATAAACAAATAATCATAGAAATAAAATAATAAAATAACAATTTCTTTAATTTGATTAATACCTTTGTTATCCATTGTATTTCCGATAGCACGAGTATTAATTTGTTACGTAAAGTCTTCACATTTATAGCAGTGAATATGTACAGGCATTTTGGCAATTAATTGGGACCGAACAGAACTTTCTTCTCCTGGTAACTATTGTGCGCATTTTTATGGGTTGCATAATGGCACCAAATTGAATTTTCTAAGTGTAGAGCTTTGCCGCAAACTACACACTTATTCCGCCATTTTCTATAAATAAGAACGGCTCCTCTTATGTAGCCATAAAATTAGGAGTCAATGGCTTGCGTGTGGATGACTTTCTGTTCCCCGACATTATAAACTGACACGATACACTCAAGGAAGAGAGACAGAGTCCTCGCGTTCACGTGTTTACCCACTCCATGAACGATGCAAGCCTGATTGCTTCAGTACAAAATTAAGCTTGGCGGCGCCTAATTTAAGCAGTGCACACAGTGCTGAAGAGTACATTTTGAAAATTATAAAGTAAGGTGTAATTTCCCTCGACCGTTACAGCGTATGTGCACTAAGTTCAAACCGTGTAGGTCAAACAGTGATCATCTATAAAGGGTTGAAAATAAGGATACGGTAGCTTTTAAGACACATTAGTAGCATACAGTTTTAAGTGGGTTCTGAGCATAAGTGTGACTATAAAAAGATTCAGTTTTTATGCAAGCGGCTAAAATATGATTAGAGGAACACTTTTTGCCGAGTGTTATAGATCAAATGTACAAATTAGTGACACGATTGATCAAATGGTGGAGCATTGTATATCAACGTTAAATATAAATTTTAAGGGATATTTTGAAATAAATAATTTTTTGTAATGTCCAGGGTACTCAATTGCTCGATCTGGGCTCAAAAGAAAGAGCAGTCTTTGGGTTTTACGGCAGTTAAACTCCTTAAAACGACCCACGTAAATGAAAAGAAGCCAATGTTATTTTCATATGTTTATGGCGTCTATGCTGAAAGTACTCTAAACGTGTGAACATTCTTTCTAGTCTGTATGGTATAGAACGGGGACTTCCTCTTTGTAAATTGAAATTAACAAAGAGAATGTAATTAATCGATATATATTGTAGTTTAAGGGTGCTTGATTAAACTTGGCTGAAACTTAATTAATTTGACCAATGTGTAACAAACATATTACAATTTAATCCGCTCTCCCCTACTTTTCTGGCAGACGACGTATGCATTCACCAGTTAGGGGTTTGACGTTGTGACTGCCACAAGGACAAACGTATTCAAAATTAATTACATAAACCCCCAGGGTTCCATCTAGATGTCTTAATACCCACTGTGCGGACATTACAATACTATTGATGGAAATCGAAATAGAAATAAAGGTTTTAAAAATATACCTACTCATATATACTACTTAAATTGTTTTCAACATGATGTTATACGTTAATACTCATTTTCTGCATAGTAAATCGCATAAGCACTATTATAGTGCCGTCCTCTGTGGTCTAGGGGTAATATGCCAGCCTGTAGTTCCCAATGTCACGTGTTCAAACCCTGCGGATGGCGATGAATTTTTTCGGCGTAAAAATGGATTCCTTTGCAAAGGAAGTAAAGCAGTTGGTGCCGTTCTTAAATTAGATTTACTGCACGTAAAAGAACCTAACGCCTGATAAAAAAGCCATTGAGCAAAGTTAAGCGGCCTTTCACGCCCAATATAGAATGGGATGCTGGGAACAGCAGCAATTAAAGAGCGTCCATATATAACACGCAATTTAATTTGCTTTAATTTTAATTTTGTGATAAGTAAATAAAGTATATGATGTTTCTATGATTCTCAATGCTGGAATGAAGCCACAATAATTAGGCAGTGTTCACTAATTCTTGCAGGAATTTGAATCATTTCTGTTTATCCAGCTTGTAATTTCTGTAATATTTATTCATATCTTCAAACGAAAACCAGCAACTACGCTTCTGTTCTTAAAACAGCACGTTGCTAAAGAACCGGCTATTATTGTTTTATTCTGCATATCGCAGTGGAGATATTTCTATTCGTTTGTTTCTATTACATATTTATCGCTGTGTACTTTTTCTAAAACATCCATATATCAGCGTTATCTGTGATTTCTCTTTCAGTTCGCGCTTCAAAGTCTGGCAGAGTTGTATACAGTGTGAATGTCCATGCACTGCTTTAGCAGTACTTTTATTGCTAGAGAGCAGTTGGGAAGGTCGTTAGGTCAGTGTAATTCCTATTTCTTATTATAATGTACGCCCGTTAACACATTCAAAATAATGAGGGGCATTATGATTACGATTAAGAACGGAGCCTCCAAAACACAGGGACAGGGCACGGATTAGACCGTTGTGGCCCTTGCCTCTTACGTTACCCCAGGAAAGGGCGAATGATGGGAGAGATCCGAATTACGAAGTACGTATAGGAACGGTTGCAGTTGTAAAGCCTCCGACGTCTCTCTAGGTCCTGCTTACAGGCCCCGAGCCTCCCGGTGGATCCCCAGAGGAAGCCCCAACCCTGTAAGCAGGTCCCATCCAACTGGTCTCGACGACGACGCCAGGATAATGTTTTACAGTGCGCAATTCAAAAAGGTTATCCTGGCGTCGTCGAGACCACTTGGTTGGTACCTGCTTACAGGATTGGGGCTCCCTCTGGGGGTCTGTTGGGTGGCTCGGGGCTGTGAGCAGGACCTAGAGAGGCTTCGGAGGCTTTACAACCGTGACCTTGAGATGAAGAGGCTAGCTTGTTTGTTACATCTAGACAACGGAAGACCCATGCCAGCCTACCTAATCCATGGGATTTCGCAACCCGCCTAAAACTGTCGCCTGTTGCTTCGGCATTGAAAGAGAGATGTTAAGGAAATTATAGCTCTAGAACATGAGAACCGGCATTCGCCTGACAAACGAGCGAACCCCTCGAAAATCCCATGGATTTCGTAGGCTGGCCATGGGTATCGAACTCATCACCTGTGGTCTTCCGTTATGTATATATAACGAACAAGCCAACATCTTCTTTTCAAACTAGCGGGTTCAAAGCCGTTGGAGGGCAATGGATTTTATTCGGGAGTAAAACTCTTTAACATAGTTTCCTTCGGAAAGGAAGTAAAGCCGGTGGTCCCGTGTCGTATATTTACGGTAAGTAAACGAACCTCAAGATTAATAAAAGAGGATTCTAATCAGTTTTTCCACTCCCAAAAATAGAATGGGGCGCTGAGAACCACAGCAGTTAATGAGCACCCATAAACAAACTAAATGTCTATTTCGAACCGGCGATTTTCCGAATGTGGCCCATAGACGAAACCGCTGAACCATCCCGTTCGGTATGAGGGGAGATTTTGAAACGTGAGGACGGTCGTCATAGTAGCGCGTAGATGAAAGAATTACGGCTGAGACGCATCTACATCAACTACATACCATGACGGCGTTGCCAATGAGTATCTCGTGATTAGCATGAGCCTGGCCTGCGACGGTTACACGTACACCAGAGACTGCTAATGCTCTAGAATAGACAGATAATACTCTTAATGAACTGCTGCGTTCTTGTCTTGCATCTATTTAGAAACCTCTTGTGTAGTGAGAAGTGCATTGGTACACTTCGTTTGCTGGAGTTTGCTTGAGCGTGTGGTATTTTATACAAACTTGTAATGGAACTTAATCGTATCCTAGGAAGATGCCAATACCTGTCTAAAAGAAAAGATAAGAGTACTCGGGAACTGAATAAAAATTAATTTGATAAACAATAGAAGCAGGGTATTATGTTACATTGAAGAGAAGAAACAAACCATGGGACCTCTACTTCTATATCCTAGGTATTGATAGGAGCGTGCAAATTCTAGCCGTCAATAAGAATAACTGTTAAAGACAGGAAAATAAAAGTACCATTACAAAAACTGAGCTAGAGGTCCAGCCATTCTGGAGGTCATGGGTTCGATTCCTATGGACGACTTCGCTGAACTATGGGATATTTTGTGGATTTTCCTGACTACTTAGGCAAATACTGGGGAAGTTACCTAATTCCCTGGAACTGCCTTCTTCCTTATTTCCTCTCCATTTCATCCAAGCTGTCCCTTTCAGGGCTGTAAGCGAAGATTGCGATGGCGTCCTTCCTTTGTGGTAGATGCGCTCTGGATATACAGCTCTCGTCTTTAGGTCCCAGGGGGTTCGGTCAGACCCGGGCCGCGTCGAAATGAAGTACTGCTAGGGTGTCTTTTCCCCGCGTTCCGGTTCGGTCGCCCATCGATAGTATTCACATATCATCGTATCCTTTTGGGGTCTGGCGTACAATAGGCCCTTGGTGGCTGCAGCGTGGAACCCGCTCCGGAATGACACACACGCACACACCATAAGGAAGAATGTCAGACATTGTTGTCAAGCCTATTAACGCTTGATAAAGGAGATGTCGGCGCCGTGACCGAGTGGTTAGACTGTCCGACCTTCACCTATGCGGCCCGGGTTTAATCCCAGGGCATCGCATTTGGACGAAGCGGTGTCTAAACGGGTTTATTCTGTGCTCAACAGTTTTCTCCGCCATTCATTATAACCCCATATTCATATTTCCTTTTATCCGTTTCACTGAACTTTCACATCAACCATTCCCTCACTTTCATGCTAGACATCGGGCTGATGACCCAACCTGGCTTCTCTGCTCCTCAATAGGCGTCTGACCACAAGCTCTGGCTTCTAAGTCCTGAGGCTGTATGCTCTACACACGAAGAGGGTAAACAGAGATAGAAAGAAAGAAAGAAAGAAAGAAAGAAAAAGAAAAAAATATATTTATGTAAACTTGTCCTTTCTAATAAGATGCCATACGCATACTCACTTGTTCTCCTATCACAGGAGAAGGGAACGTTCTAAAGCTTTAAAGTACATGTGTGCTTAAATTAAGCCGTATTCTTTCAAGGAGTAAGGCTTCTTTAAGAAAATAATGATTATTTGCGTTTTCGATACAAAATAGTAAATGGCAGAAGATTGCTGATGGCTGTCACTGAAGAAGTGTGAGCAGTATCAGTATTGATATGGTGGGGATCTTCGCATTCCACAGGTGCACTTCTTTTGTTAACATACATTTTTAGGCTAATATCTGCATGCTTATTTCTTTATACTTTCTCTAGCCAGTATGTACAATGTACATAGTGGGTAGAGAAGGTATTGCATTCCACCCAAAATTCGTTACCAAGATTTCATTGGAAATACATACTTTGAGACCTCTGAATCCAAAAACGGCCTTTTTAAAAACATGTCCTTGTGTGTGTGTGTGTGTGGAGTGGGGCAGTATAGCTCAAAAACGAAAAGTTGTTAAAATAAAAAACGTAATATTTAAGTTCAGTATCTTCCAAGGATGCGACACGAACTTTATAAAGAAAATCCCACCACCCCAACTACCCTTTACATGACATATTTTTTTAAAACTTTGATGTACTTAAACATGACTAACGATTTTTACTAAAATGCTTAAAATATTTTATGACAAACAGAATGCATATTTTTAATTTTTTTGGGAATAGCCTCTGAAGAGCTCTTCGTTCTGGTAGACTGTGTATAGCTTTCGCATATCTGGCAAACCGTAAGGGATACACAAAATCTTACTACACAAAAAATGTAACACTTAAGTTATATCATATACACTTTTTTGTAGAGTTAACAGTTTTAGAGATATTCCGAGTTTTTGGTTTCTGTTTTAAAGTACTTATGCTTTTCTCAACCGGGAGACATCTTTCTTTTCGTCTCTCTTTTGTTTATTCCTGGCAAGCGAAGATAACCGAGTTTCAATTGTTTCACCTAGCGACTGGCTTTTAAAAGATCTGACTATTGCTTTAGCCTAATGCATTCCCTTATTTCCTTCCTGCTTACAAAAAAAAACAGGTAATATGACCAACTCTGGCAATGCTTATCTAGATTAGCATGACATATATAGAAACAAAATTTTATAAGGACAGTCTTTATGGAATAGCTAGAGAAAGTCATGTCGGTGACACCCATCACATTTGTTTTCATGTTTGAGGTATACAACACGGAGGGAGACACTTCCGTTGCTGCGACCTACGTAAATTCTATTACGGCTACAATTCCTCCAGGCGGAAGTGAAATAACCTTAGGAGGCTAGAGGTCTTAGGCAGACAGACCACAGACACGCTAGGAAGTTTCCTACAGTTTCTGGTCGATGATCCTTCCTGCTACTGGAGCTGCAATATAAAAAGCGTGAAGAGCAGTGGCCACGGCCAACTGATCACAGAACATGTATGTTTAAAATACAAGTTAAAGGTGACGGGGATAAACAAAAGTAACCGTGGGCGGATTTCCAATTTGGCAAATTAGATTGAGCTCCGCACACATTAGTGGGGAAATTCCCCATGTTTGCCAGTTACTCTGGTCTGTCAGTAGCACTCAGCATGTGAATCTGATTTCAGTTGCACTTAAGTATTCTATGAGTTAAATTGATCGCTGGTTGTCCCACTATACTCATTCCCTCAAAATAGGTACCCTGACTTCATCCAAACCACGGATTGGAAGACTTTTCTGCCCGAATCGTCAACAAACACGGTCTGGCGAGTGCTACCTACAAACTGTAAGAGGAATGCGGATAGGGTGGTTTGTAAGCTGCGACGTCACGGCGTTAATCCATAACAGTTTAACTTAATTTCCTATTGTCCTGGTTTTAATGCTTAGAAATTCTTGTGCCCAGTAACGAGTGCACACTGAGGTGGAGAAGAGATATTGCTCGAGAGCTACGAAGAATATTTTGTACAAGTCCTGTCAAAAATATAGAACTCAAGAAGAAGTTTGTGTGACGACATTACAACACAATATTTTGTATTTTTATTTTGGAGAGACATATTACTTACAGTCCTGTTGTAAACAAATTCTTAAGTCGTTCAATTGAACTAGTTTTCAATAAATTGTGTATTAACTTATCAGTCATTATTATAATTTATCTTTTTACCTAAATCAAAATATCTTAGGTATTGAAGATTTAAAGAAATATATATTTAAGGTTCATGCAATGAAATACATCTAAGACTAACAATAGCAATAGTATTTGTATTTCTATAGGCGATAAAATGAATTTTACGCAGCTTTAATTACCTATTTTGGAATGTATATTATCATCGTAAAGAATATAATTTTGATAACTTAACCTGTACTCTAATTCAAAGAAGCCGACCTAATTCCCAATATATCAAATTCTTTAAAAGCAAAGCAACCAGGGTGTAGGATCCATGAAAGCACTGAAAGCGGCGCTTCCTTTAGTGAATTTATTGTTTTGGAACTTACTTTTTGTATTTTGTGGCCAGGGGCGCATTTTGGGGTTAGCTGCAAAGTCCAAGAAAATTTGTGAAAAAGGAATTTCTATTGAATTCATAAATAACAAAGAAAGTATTTCTAATCTGTTATCTATTTGCATTCTATATTTTTGTAATGGTATAAAATGGGTTCTCTGAGATAAAACTGGATTCTATCCGTCTTTATTGTAGCTATTCTTCTCAGTTGGGAGTAGCATAGCTGGCCGATGTAATATAATGGGCATATTAGCGAGTGGTTATTTTTCACTGTGTTTAATGAGTAGTTACAATTCTGATATTTTTCTTCTTCTTCTTATGATTATTATTATTATTATTGTTATTATTTTTGTTATTCTTGTTATTACCATTAGCCATATTTATTAAAATCCATTAAAATTGTATACATTGATAAGGATAACTTTAACTAAATCCAGAAAAAATGGATTCATAATATGCGAAGTGAAAAAATAGTTAGCCCAAAGCCTGGCTGCAGCATGCGTCTCTGTTTGTGGCATATTAAGAAAAGGATGGCTTCCTGTGACTCCAATAGCGAGACTGCCATCAGGATAACGCGAGTGTCTCTGAATGGTGACGAGCGAATTCTTTTTTCAGCACTTAACGATTTAGAGTCATTCTGGAGTGCTTGAAACAAATGCTCATCTACAGGCGGTACCACTTCCCACATCCCTAGGTAGACTTCTTTGCTGCTTGTTATTTTATAATTCTGTTGGGCATTAAACAGGATTCTATAGGTATATCCAACGTTTAAGTAGCAACTCGTCCAGTGAGATGGCTACAACAGTAGCCTCTGAGGCTCGCATACTGGATTTCCCGGTTCGATTCTCGTTAGACCGGCCACCCTCACTATGGGGTACTTTCGTATTTTTAACAGGTCGGTAGGATAATACCGCAGTTAGCTTTCGTATCTCTTGTTTCCTCTCGATTCATCTATACCTTAATCTATCAGACAGACCGGAATATCCAGGTGGACTATGGTACAGTTAAATATTCCAGTGTGTTAAGAGCTGTCCTTTCATCGGCATTATGCTTACAGTAACATCAGGTTTTTTTCTTATTTTGCTGCATCAATACACATATTTTATGGAACATCACTACAGAGAATTTAAAAATTTTATAAATATATAATGCCGGCAAATGCACTTAAATATATGTAACATTTTCATTTGTTGTAACTGTAATATGTTCACAAAGTACTTCAAGGGATAAAAAGGTAGAACATTGAATAAAGGCTTTTGCACAGGCAGTCTCTTACAACCGCACATCACCCTTCTGTAATTGAAGTGACTGTATGCACAGAAACTCACCCCGAGGAAGTAAATCGCGCATACTACGCCTTTTGCCTCCAGTTGTCGTGCAGCGCTTTCATAATTTGCCACACGTAGTCACTGCATCAGCATTAAACGAACAGAAAGAATGGAGTAGACACTTGAAGTGCCTACAAAGGCACAGTTCGGCAAATGGTAATTGTGTTTCTGAGCACGAAGGGCCAACTGACACTTGTACAAACACAGGTATATAAATTGCGGCCGTAAAGATAAATATCAACTATTTTCTTTTCTTCTGTATTTCTATTCTTAATGCAACATTTCAATTAAAGTCTTCAAATACTTGTATATGTTTGGTTAACTGCTGCTACGATCCGGCGTACTTTCCACGGTGTTTGTACTTGGCCAAACATCACAAAGCAGACCGATGATACCCATCATATTCAAGTAGTACAGGAAGATTATAAGGTCTCGATGCATTTTTAGAAATAATGTACCAGCGGGCATAAAATTAATACGGGGCTATCGTGTTGGTAGGTACATAGGTAATTCATCGTAATTCAACATGTATAGCATCCATTCAAAGCATTGCGCCCATCGTTTGTCTGTAGCCAAACAGACATTCGTCAGTATTTCACTTGTAATTGCTCCACTTGCTGCGCGAATATGATTCTTGATGACTTGCAGATCTCGTAATTTGCTTTTTACACTCATATCTTGACAAACCGCCAGGGGAGAAAACCTAGCAGTTTCACGTAAGGTGAACATGGTGGCCATACTTGTGGTGAGCCTCTGGCATTCCATCCCTTATTTAGCTGCTGGTTGAGGCACACTCTCACAGGAAATGCAAAATGCAGAGGTCACCTGTCCTCTGAAATTTATTGACCGAGAATCGGATATTTGCTCGCGTACGTGCTGCTTTGTGGAATTTACAGCTAAAATTTTCTCGGACCTTGCATAGACTAAACGACAGAATTGGGCAACAACACCCATTCGTTCTTCAATAGTCAATGTTAACTCGAAAATTCATCAAGATCTTATATCTGTATAATCGCTTAATCGCGAAATTTGTTATTTTTCAGTAACGGCTCCGATCATTTTTGTTTTAAAAAGATACTGCGCTCCAAAATAACACGTCAGAAATATTTACCATTTGTACAAAACCGTAAGAGCATGATACCCTTTGGTCCACAATTATTTGCCTGACGTGAATTCTTTCCTATTATACATGATTCTGCATTGAAGACGATGCTCTCTCCTTTCTTCCCTCCTTTAGGCCACTCAACCATTCATGTAAATGCAAATTCGTAATGCAACTTTATAATTACATAATGCGCTTCATCTAAATATGTATTGTAGTTAACGCTAACTTAATACATGTTAGAAGAATTTGCGACTACTATCCTAACGTCTTCTAACAGTTTCCGTAATCCTAATGGCTAATACTTGCTTCCTTGTAAGTAGGACGGAAGTAAGGGAATACTGTTGGCTAAAGCGAGAGTCAAATCTTTTAAAAGATGGTTGCTATGTGACTGGAATTCCCTTGTTTGTATGACCAGCAGTTGACAAATTCCCGTATAAGAAAGTGCACGTATTTTAAAACTGAAACCAATAACAGGGAATATCTTAAAAACGGTCTACTACACGAAAAAAGAAAAGAAAAAAAAAGTATGTAACATAATTTATGTGTAAGCCCGCCTGGATAATGTGGTGGTAGCGTGTCTGCTTCACGTTCAACAGGTCATGAGCTCGAATCTCGCTTAGGGTGAGTTACTCGGATAAGGTTTTTTTTTCGGGTTTTCCCTTATCCTGAGAAGACGAATGTCGAGTAACTTTAAGCTCCATTGGTCCCGAGATCTTTTGAGCATCATTTTTCCAATTTCATTCATCGTCGGATACCTAAGGATACCACGAGTACATATGATTATTTAGAGCTGCTGTGTTGACAACAATGATCGTTTTAAATGTGGCTCATTAATTACATTAGCCAAGGACACTGCAGATATTGTTTATCAATATAAAATTTGAAAGTTTTACGGCACATTGTGATAGTGGAGTTCGTCAAATTTATGCTAGTTCCTGAATACCTCTACATGGATGTCCGTTTCAAGTAAGTAATTCAACAAATTGAATTGGGACTATTGTTTGCAATAACAGTTGGTGAAATATTTGACAAAAACTTTATAAGAAGATGTTTATGTTTTCACTTCAAATATACTAGTTGTCAAATATATAGAACTTAGATTTAGGCTGGTACCATATGGTACCACTAGGCAGACACCATAGCATTTTGCAGATAACTAATTTTTTATCTTTATATCAGTTATACATGTTGTATATTGTTGTTCAAGGGGCATAACACTTGCTGAAGCTATGCAAATATTAGATGATGATATAGATTTAGATGCTATCTATATTGAACCACCGGACGGACGTTACATTGATTTCCGAAGAAGATTCTGGAGAGGAATATATTAGCACTTTACATGATAGCCGTTCAGTTCAGAAATCAGTTGCGGACAAAAGCAGAAGTTATGCGTGGGCCTGAAAATTTTGCAAATGAACTATGTGACATAATGGAGATATTTACGAAGCAGAAGAATAAATAGAAGAAACAAGACTATGTAATGAATCCTTTACTTCGAAGAAATGAAAGATGACAGGCTCAGAATCAAGAGGAGATGAGACCCAATGGTTGAATTTCGTGCTCTGGCACACCACAGAACGAAAGTGCAACCAAGAAAAAGAAACACAAACCTCAAGAAAACCAACTGAATGAGATGTAAGAGATGAAAATCCATCTATAAATGGAATTGTTCCTAAAGCTGACTACTCATCTTATAGAGACAAATTACCTACAGAGTTATTTGAGTTATTCATTGTCAGTGATCTTATTAATTTTCTTGTAACAGAAACTTTATTTAATTTTTTACTAAATGCACAATATCCATAAATAATAGCTGAAGAAATGAAGTCCATTATTCATATTCTTCTTTTGAACGGCTACAATGTTGTATCGAGTAGGAGATGCTACTAGGAAAATGTTCTAGACACGCGCAATAAATTAGTAGCAATGTCGCCTCCATCTGTAATTAGTGAATATAACCGTTTCACGGGTGATACAGCCAAACCGCTATATTTTCTACGTGTACCGTGAAATAAATACACCTCCCTTCCATCGTCCCGCTATTTGACACTGTGAGTTGAGAGAAACTTCAACCGCACACATGATTCCAAATGTTTTTGTCAGTATCCCGCAGTCATCTCTGAATTATTTTTCACTTGCTACACCCTAAGGACTCCCATACAGCCAAAGGTACTCCAATGCAATTTCTCCTAAACTCTTTCGTAACTTCGTTACCCAAAACGCACCTGACCCCGAAACACTCCGCATATATAAGTACCTGATCTCACAATACTATGCGCAATCAGTATTTAACTGTCCTTATTTTTAAATATATGATTTCATTGTATAAGTCAAATACTTTAAGAACCCCGCAGTATACAGTACCTCTCCCTACTTTTAGAATTCGCTTCTGTAAATGGATCCGTATTTTATTCAAATTTTATCTATTTTCGCACCCAAAAATTTTCGCCCCGTATGCTAAACCAAGCCTTGCAACGACTCTAAATATATTTTCCATCGTTCTCAAAATGTGTCGGGAACTTTCATAACAAGCTTTAATGCCTCTCTTATTTACTATAGATGTACGTTGTGTGGTGTATGTGTGCTTAACCCTCGTTACTTTTATAGTTAATGTGACGCTCAGATACGTAAATACTTTCACATTCAGTAACGTCTGCCCTGCGTATGTAGAAATCGTCTTGCTGCTATGTATTGGTCCATTTTTTAACGTTAACGTATTCGTTTTCACTACATTCCCTGTGATTCCCCAATCCTTGTAAAATGTATGCAAACAATTAGTTAGTTCTTTTTGCAGAACAGCAATTGTGAGTATAAAAATTAAATCATCCGCATATAGCAACAGCGGCTATGGGATTATCTTCGATAAAAGGCGCATCATTTTCAAGTACATTCAAAGCTTGCGGTATACCATCTATGAAGAGATTAAAAGTAGACAGATCCCTGTCTTTCTCCCATCTGAATTATTGCATTCTTCGATATTGTATGAATGTTGCATTTTACGCGGAACTCTAATTTCTTGTATATTACCTGCAGTGCCCTATTTATTGTTTCTGACAGACACTTCGCCTGCAATTTCATCTAGAGTGCTTGTCTCTCAACAGGTTCGAACGCTTTCCAAAAATGTATAAATGCAGAGTGAACCCCCCCCCCGTTTCTGTGTTTGTTTCGCTCTAACATTATCTAATATAAATATGTATATTGTCTACCGTACTGTATTTTTCCCTGAATCCCGCTTGAAATGTCCATAGCTTGTTTTTGCTGATCCATTGTGTTAGTTTTTCATAAATAATCCTGCAATAAATTTTACTCATTACCGGAAGAAGCGCTACCCACCTCTATAGTGGCCGGGATTTTTTTTTTATGTTTTTATATATTGGGCATACAATTGCCGTCCTCCATATCTCTAGAAATGACTGTACCTCAAATGAAAATATTGTTTATTATTTTCAGCGTCAAAGTTCTGAATACTTCAATGTTCATTCTATTCCTAAATCGTTCAGTTGGTATACCATCGCGTCCCATATAATTTGTTTGTTTTAAGCTATAGATTGCCTGAATTAGTTTCCGCATGATTAGGTACATCCTTGTTTATGTTTTCAATTTTCGGCGCTCCAACAATTATTGTTGGATTTTAGCCAGTGCTGACCTCTCCCAATTTATCCCTCCACCAAAAGTTTCCTGAAAGTGACAGGTCCATGAAGTGTAAAATGAAAGGGTTATTTGAACAGTAACTATTGCAGTGAAACATTAGGTAGGAGAACAGAATTGCGAAGGTAATTATGTTCTGAGAAACTCATTAAGCAGAAACTCTCTTAGTTCAGGGTTCGTTCATGAGAACATTATCTTCATAAATCTTAAACAAATGCATGAAGAAGTGCTTAAGATAATTCTGAGAATTATCGAAGTGGAATTATTCTGAGTATTTAGTCAGTTAAAGAGTAAACGGTTGTCTGAGATGCTATGTGAACGTATTAGATAGGAAGTTAGGTGCAGGGTCATTGATACAAGCGGGGCTTACGTTAATACAAGAGCGCGCATTTCGAAAATGTTATAACTGTTGAGGTTTTTGCGATTAATGTCGCATTATTTATATAGATTTTTAAAATTACTGAATGGTTACTGCTATTAATAGCTGTAGTCTACGCTCATCACTCGTTTAGCGGTGATTGATTAGGTATTCGCTATATAGCAGTAGCGAATCATGGTAGCTTTAAGCTATTACTTTACTGCGGAAACTTACAGCGTAAGTTCTTAATACTCTGGAAGTTAACCGGTTTAATATGACGGAGTTACAGTGCCTCGTGCTCAAATTTCATCTTAAAACTGACCGCGCTATGGCCGAGTGCTTTGACCATTTCCCTCTCACCTAGACAGCCCGGATTCGATCCCAAGCGACTGCATGTGAGACTTTTGGTGGACAAAGCGGCTCAGGGACGGGTTTTCTCCCCCTCCATTGCAATCCACTGCTGCTCCATCTTCATTCATGTATGATTAGTGTCATCGCTTGCGATTCGACAAGTAGTTAAAGCGGGCGTTAAACACTATCAAGAGAGAGAGAGAGAGAGAGAGAGAGAGAGAAAAAAAGAGAAAGCAATTGAAAATAACAAGAAAATTAAGTAGCGGAACTACTTTAATGGAAGGTGGGAACCTGATATCAAAGCTTTAGCAAACATTTCTTTTCCTTGGAGCTTTATAAAAAAGACATATTAATTTGCACGACGTATGGTAATCTGTACTTATTCAGAATTTCTTTCAGAGCGTGCGGAATTGCGTGAACATAATAATATGTTTCTAAGGTTTTCAAATGAACTTTCACACCAAGGGATCATTTCAGCCTCCAGTCATGCCGTAACCTGCTTATTTCACCTGGGCCCATTCCATCCAAATTAAAATGCGAAATATACTAGCTGGAAAGTCAAACTATGCCCAACAATAGTGTATTTTCGGTAGCGAAATAGTGCTATATACAGCAAATAACGCCTGCACCAATATCCCGAGGGTTAGCTTGATCTGCGTTATATTGTATAATTTGCCCTCGGAACAAAGTTGCTGAGATATCGAATTATGAAAGAATTTAAATATTTATGCCCTTTAACAGAGTAAATCAGCACTTAAGGTAACATAATATGATATAAGCTTTCGGTATGAGAAAACCTGGTATCAGTTTGTAATGCGTATCAATTTAATTGAATGTCAACGAAAGGCCTAATTTAGTAATTTTAAGGGATGGTAGATAAGAAATATGCAAAAGTGTTTCCTTTTACTAAAATACCAATTTATCTTAAAGTATTACACATATATCCAACAAGTTTCATGTCTACGTACATTTTTGTCTGCTATACACAATATAACTTTTGTACATATCTGATAAGTAGCTTTAATGAATCAGATGTTTTTATCCTGTTATATATTATTTTTACTAGAACTTTATATTCCTTTTTTAGAAAAAACTGTCTAAGATACAACTTTGGAATTCAGTACAGAGACTCTAAGTAACACTTTCCTTAATGTGACCTACAATCACCTGTCTAACTTGATTAATTTTGACATTAGTCGATATAATTATTAAAAAATTAGGTGTTGTTTCTTCGACAAAATTTTTCATGAATTATATTTTTCTTAAAGTTATAATTAAGCTATTGGATTCATTTATTTGTACTGTATATGTAGTAGACACCAGTGTACATGCTCATAAAATTTGTTGAGCCTATCTGTAATAGTTTTAGAGAAAGTGGTATTTTAGTAAAAGGATACACCTTCGCATATTTCAGTCACCTATCTTCCCTTAATCATTTTAAAGTATACTTACAATAATAAAACTTAGAGGTCACATTAAAATTATACTACACAAAGTAAAAATCCAGATGACGTGTTACAAATTTGACTCAACTTCCGATTTAAAATATTACCAAGGAAGAGAAAAGGGTATGTTCTGTATTTTGGAGGAGGATAAACTGTTGGATAAGGGATAGACGGGAACAATAGTAATTTGGAATATATTTCGGGACAGAAGAAGATACCGGATGATAGAATATGCTAGTTATATGTTTCATCTGAAGCCAAGAAAAGGAGTCCCGGCAAAAAGAAGAGACTGCAGGATGTGAATCTTGTACATGGTTGATGACCTACCCTTAGACTGAAAACTAATGGCGTTTACCAGCAATGTGTGGTGGATTAAGTTCAATAACACCTAGTGGCAGAAAGGAGGATGAGAGAAACTGCAGTGCAGAAGAAGACCAATTATATTGTAGTATTTCTTTAATATGCTGTACAGGAATGCTGATGCAAGACATCTACGTTTCGAAACCTTCACTTATTAAATATAATAAAGCTTCTCAAAGACAGCTAATGGTGTTTGAAAATATATTCATCTAATCTCCAATTCCTTTCTTATTCCAGGAAAATAAATGGAATCAAAATGCCATTTGGATTACACGTTTAATAAACATTGGGTTTGTAATATAAACTAGCTAACGTTATTTTGTGGAATTGCTACCTTGCTAATGTAATTCATAAAGCAGAAGATTATTAATAACGGTGCAGCTTTGGAAGATTCATTGTGTAACGAAAAATAACGTATATCAAATAATAAAATACAAAGTTGCTCGCCCGTAAATTATTATGCATATAAACGTAAAACTGATTTCTAACTTCCGCATTTATTCTGATTCATACGCAGTGGCTGATTAACACATTTTATTCCGTGTCACTGATCTCAGCAAAAAGCACATATCACTGTCCAGAACAATCACATTACCTCGTCATTAGCAACATCAACATCAGTCTGCACATATGCTCAGTGTTTTTCACAGCATGATAACAATGTCTGTGCATAACAGTTTAGTCAGCAAATGTGGTGTGTAATGATGTTGATGAATACTGTCCTAAGGTTCTTTGATATTTTAAAATTTTATGAATACATAAAAATGTATGTTTAAAATTCATAATGAGAAGATACGAACAATTCAGCAGCGAATCCACTGTAACTAATGAGTATCCATCATGCATATCACTTCCTATACAGATTCATTTGTTTTGAGGGAGAGAGACAGGGAGGAAGAGAGTGTTTAAGATGAGGTAACGACAGTGAACGTAACGAGAGGTTCTGAATTTTATGAACGCCACACCGAGTGAGACAGTCAAGCGATAAGGTGTGAAAACTCTGCGGTTTAGCAACTCTGACCATGTTTTTTTTTATATGTAGGCGAATGTTGTTGTGGTATCCATTCTATCAACAGTTTTCCTTCTATAATTTCCTGTACCTGTCATTTCCTTTCATCTGTTTCAGGGTTTTAGGTTCAGACGGCAGTGATGGTGTTCCTCGGCAGGAGAGGAATTTGCTTTCTGGAAATATTTCTCCCTGGCGTTTAGTGATATTGTTAAGATCCTCTTCCTAAGGGCTGTCACGATTACCTAGGGACCCCCGGCAGGCTCGGAGTGCAGACACATCTTCGTCCGGATCTGGTCAATTTTAGGACTCCTTTCATCCCCTTTTCCCAGCGGCCTCGTTGGAAACGCATATGGCCCAATCTGTGCTACAGTTAAATGAATACAATTATTCCAGCTAAATAGAGCCTCAAAAATGTGATTACATAATTTACAACTTCTAGTAAGGATTATTATCCCTAATAAATATAGAAACAAAATTTATACTTATCTATTAGCAATATTGTCTTTATAAAGGTGCTTGTCTACATATGTACGTCCCAATACATACAGCTCCGGGTTTTTGATATTGATGATCAGCACAATCTTCTTGAATTTTCATTCTTTTTATATTCCTTTTCCTTCACGCTATTTACCTTTCTTGTACATTTTTCTCTCGTTTCATCCAAATATTTCCTAAAGTCTTCGTAATGTTTTCCTTTTAATGTGAAATCTTTCCTTATTAAAATCTTCCCGCCTAAATTATTCCAGTTTTGTTGCCATAACTGTCCTCTACCTGTATTGTTAAATGACCATATAAGAAAGACACAAAGAAATGTTACATTTACTTTCCCAAACAATGAACATTTCTATAAAGCTTTGTCATGTCCTTCACCTTTTAAATCCATCACTTAACTCTTACCCAAGCAAATCATGCTCCTCCTCCTTTATTGCAAATCTCCATAATATTTTGTGTGTCCTGTACTGCTTTATTTCCCTACAAAACATCAAAGAACTCTCCTTTCCGTCAGCCTATCAAAGTTTTCACTCTTAATATAATTTATTTTAGACTTAACTCCTTTCAGAACACTACGTCTTACAATCCTTATTAATTCAGGACTCGCCCGTTCTTACCTGAATTTTGAGGGATGTATAATACTTTCACTTACATTTCTCCTGGATGCGAAAGTATTCTATACTAGTATCTCTCTCTTCCTGTCAGTATATAAGTAGATATTTCATAAATCTTGTAATCATTTTATCTTTTTGGAACATCTACCTAGATCAAGCTGCACTACTGCATTCAGCGCTGCTGTCGGTAAACACAAAACTAGTTTTAAAAAGTTCTATTCATCATGCTGACGTTTATCCAGGCATACACTACAAATCATATTGCCACCCCGTATAGAATTATGCTTCAGCTGTGTTGATCAATGTCGTAACTAAAGCAATTGACACTTATTTGATAATTTTCTAAAGAATGAAATTATAAAACTTATTGCCTTAAAATGGTAGTATTTCAAACCGAATTGCAAATGTGGTTCATAACTGTTCCATACTAGTGATACAAAATGGCGATATATAAGATCACTAAATTCAACAAATAGTGCAAAAAGAAACTGGTCTTATTCTGTTAGTAGGTAGAGGCACTAGCATGAGAATTAGTTTTTAACAATGCAGTTAGCTTAAAGCTCGAATATCCAAGGGCAATTAGGTGCCCGGGAACCCAGTCTACAAGAAAATCATTAACTCAAGGCTCAGTTCATGAGAATTCTGTACGTTAAGAAATGTAGACGTAGACAATTTTAGAATACTTAGAATTTATTAAGGCAAAGAGAGAAAAGTTGATATCAGAGTTAAATAAAGAATTAAAGATTTCCAATGCAAAACGTAGGGCATTTGTGAGGCAGTTGTCATGTAGGAGGGACTTAGGTTAATGATAGATTGTTTATTTGTAAATTTTGGTACTTTATTACATCGGAAGTCGACCGTGCAAGAGAACTACGCTAGGTACATCACCCAATTAGCAGTTATCGTAAGGGAATTCGCCATAGAGTATTTTAGCTGGACAGACAACTTATGCTTATTATGTTAGCATGGAAATGCATATTGTCTACATCATTAATAACCTGATACACGTAAGTTAATAGATATAATAATAAGAATAGTTTCTTCTCCTTACATTGATGAACAGTGTGAGTATACATCGAAAACCCAATCGCTAACTTATTGCAGCAAATCTTATACTACCCTCCATTAAAACATTCGGAGTCAATTTAAATGACCTTGTCTATTCTCGTACCCATCCACGCATACCCTCAGAGAATGGTCTCACGGATTTAACTGCAGCACTTAGTAGTATATAAAGTGAGGATAAAGGCATCATTTTGCAGATCTACATTATAATGTATTCAAAGCTACCAAATTGTTAAATGCAAATTTCATCAATATAAAAGCAATCCGTATGTCTGTTTTCTGAGAAAAAATTATGATTGTTTAAAGAGGTGCATATAAACTTAGGTGACATGTCAACGAGTGCTAGCAAGAACAGTTACAATGAAATTGAATTTGGAGCAAACTAATTAGCAGAAAAATAATGGTAATAAAATAATGATGATGATAATAATTATAATAATAATGAAAATAGTAATAGAGACGTTTCTAAGTACTCTGAGTAGTCCGTCATGGGCTCCTTCGTGAAAAAAATATAGTAATAATAATAATATAGTGGGATTATAAGACAGAGCATAATATCTCTTGTGGAAAGAATGGTAAGGTATACTTGCTAACAATCGAAACTGCGTGTTCATTTGGTCACGAATGAGTCATCTAGTTCAATGTTGCAGTGAAATATCGAAATGATATTGCTAATACTATTAGTGTGAACAGGGATCACACTTTTATATTGCGATCTGTAGCCATGAATTTATATTAACCCCGGCTTATCAGTACCTATTCTTCATACGTGCAGCTTAATAACATAGCATGGCCTATGACGGAAGTACACATTAAGACACGCTAAAAAGATTCATATTTGCATTGGCACACACACACACACACACACACACACACACACACACACACACACATACACACTGTTATGCAGCTGTGAGCAACAAGTTTGTAGCAGAGTTAGATTTTGAAAGAATAACTAACGTTACGTCTTGCACCGTAGTTTATAGGGTTTTTTTTTTTTTTTTTTGGTAGTGTTTAACGCCCGCTTTAACTACTAATGGCACCGCAGGCGGTGACACTGATGATACATGAATGAGGATGGAGCACCGGTGGAATGAAATGGCGGGGGAAACTGGAGTACCCGGAGAAAACCCGCCCCAGCGCCGTTTTGTCCACCACAAACCTCACATGCGGTCGCTTGGGACCGAACCCCGGCCTTCTTGGTGAGAGTCGAGTGGTCTAACCACTCGGCCACGGCGCGGCCAGTTTATAGGTTAGGATTGCAGTGTTCCGGTTTATTGCCGCGGTACACGCCTTGATTCGTGGCCGCTCGTGGATCTTTTGTTCTGTGCATAATCCGCCACCTACTCGGATGAATTTGAGGAGCTAAAATAGTCAAGCCACCTGTAAGAGCAGTCCACAACACTCCTGCTGGGGAAACCTAATGATGGTCACATCGTCTTCCCGTAAATGTTAGATTATCACCCACCTCGGTGATACACAGCTGGGATTTTATTATCATTATTATTATTATTATTATTATTACTACTACTACTACTCCTATCACTATATTGTCACCATCAATATTAACAATTTTGGAGAATCTGTTTTCTGTGCAGGTCTTCTCCTTAGCGCGGTGGTGGCGCGACTGTTTACCAAGCGGGAGGCCTGGTTTCTATTCGTAGTTTCGGCGTAAGAATTTTCCCCCGCTGGAAGACCTGTCCAGGTGCACTCAGCCTCGTAAGGATCCTAGGGGTGCAATTGAGGAGCAACTTTAGGGAAGAGTAGCGTGGACGTCATAAGAACTCGAGGCGCTCACCACGTTCCAGCCTCTGGTAATAGACCTCACTCATGACGCCTGTAATGGAAAGAGGTGGAAGATAAATAGAGGGGCCAAAAGTCTTGACCCGGCTTCGGACTGTGTAGCTTTTTGTGTATCACTTAGCACTACACCGTGTACATAATACAAAGTAAAGATAGATTCACAAAGTCTGATATATACAAACACTAAATCCTATAGTGGAAGTAATCTCTGAAAACCTGTTTTAATTTCTCTAAACAGGACACTAAAAGTGACCTAATATTGCAATTCAGTGATTAGGGAGACCACTTTCTTAAAACTCTGTCCCATGTCAAGTAATTCTAAGCTACAACGTTGATATAACTGGCTCAAGCGTTTCATGGATGCGGATAAGGAAAAGAGGTGTAGCTGCATTTCCTTCAAAAGAAAATTATTGGATTATTTCTGCATTTGTACCGGAGTTTTTCAGGTATGAATACATAATGTGTTTTAAACCATTACAAACTAAAGCCAAATACGGCAAATGGATTAAATATTGCCATTGAAAGTGAAATGTTACTAAAATTAGAGTTATTTTCGAATATCGGATTAATAAGCAAAACGATCATTAGATAAATAGAGGACACTTAAAAGAATTTACGGTCATTCAGTATAAATCTTGACGGTTAAGACATAGAGATGATTTCCAAAAACCCCAGGGAGGTATTACGGCCGTCAAGTGTCTGACTCGATTTCGAAAGTTCTCAGGTTTAATTCCCGGTGATCACTCACTCTGACCCTTGGGCTTTTCGTGCATTCCTCGGGAAATAAAACCCAGTTTTATTAATGTCTAGGTTCATGTCGTGCGGCGGTGCGGAAAAGATTGAGTGGATGAATACCCAAAGGAAAGAGTACTACCAAGTGGACATTAGAGGGCTGCATGATCAACGGATCATTGATTACCTCTCAGCGCAACTCCAGCAATAGCACGGGTTTTCAAACCTGTAAATATTGGGCACATTCACGCGACTCTGTGGCCTGATAACCCTGTGGCCTGAAGCCTCCTTTGTGCCTATCAATTCCTGCTTTAAAAGAATTGTATTGTTTGATAACGACGCTGTCAATTGCCAGGATCATATCTGCATCACTGGTGTACCCAGCTGTTGTCTCCTAGAGCCATTCAACCCTGCCATTTTGTATCTGCACCAACAGGTATGTATTCTAGTTGTGTGAACAGCATCAATGCAGTAGGAGGCCGTCTTTTGGAGTTTTCGGTTGTGGGTTAGAGGGTAAACAGTGTAAATTGGTATCATGAGGAGAATCAACCCCATTAATATGCTATATGCTATATAGCATATTAGTTCAAAAATGCGATTGGGATGACACAGAAATACATAGAGATACGCTTGAGGGGTATAGTGATTTTAAAAAGCAGGAAAAGGCATTTGAAATTTGCTCTTCCAACGGTACAAGACATTCATCTCTAGAACATCAGGAACCTTCAAATAAAATTGAGTACGAGCCATCACCACAAAAATGTTGAGGCCCAGCGTATTACAGAATGTTCATGACAACATTCTAGGGAACATTTATGAACAATTTTGGCTTCAGCTCATTTACCAATATCGAAGCACTATAAACTGATCCGAAGTAAATCAAAATGCGAGTTAATATTGAATTATGCGATTAGCAGAAGCTGAGATCAACTCACTTCAAGGGAAATAGGCTGTAACAACCAAAAACTTTAAAAAAGTAAGTAATGGCACAATTTGATAGAGCAAGAGCGTACAGATCTGCAGTTTACTATTGGCATCAGAAATTGGACGCTTTTAAAGCGGTTGGACTGAATATATAACAACTTTGATTACTTTTATCAACAACCTTATGTCTGAATATGCCATTTCTTTTCAGGCATATTCAGACAAACATTCTTTCTTTCTTGTTCGTCACACTTAAGGACATACAAGAAGATCATGGTACTCGTCAGAGGGCACAAGACAAAGCGTAAAACGTAACAGACGCGAGTGTGGACAAATACAATGTTTGAAACAATGACCAAGGTCAATTTAATCATCAGTCCCTTCGTTGTCACCATTTTCCCTAAAAGGAGAGAAAAGTATAACTGGGAGTTGCAATGTGAGCATAGCTCTACAGACAGTTATAATTCATGTGCTTTGTCAATGAGTATTAGATTAACTGACAACCTCTAGGCCGCGCCGTGGCCTAGTGGTTAGACCACTCGCCTCTCACCAACGCGGCTTGAGTCCGATCCCAGGCTACCGCACGTGGGGTTTGCAGTGGACAAAGCAGCGTAGGGGAAGGTTTTCTCAGGGTTTTACAGTTTCCACCGCCATCGCATTCCCCGGTACTCCATATTCATTCCATGTTTCATCAGAGTCATCGCCTGCGGTGCCATAGTACTAATAGCGGGTGTTAGACACTATAATAGTGACAACTTCTCTATTTGTTTTAAAGATACACAATGCACTTTGGCTCAAGTATTTCTAAGACATTTGAAGCGACATATCCACGAGACATTCATGTGCACGAAAGCAAAGCGCAAAAATGACGAAACAGCGTATGAAAAGCTTTCGAACTATAGTACTTGGTAGCATATACATATAATGAGAAAATACTATTACTATGTGATTCCTGGTGAAGACATAAACATCCTAGTATTCTAGTTGAAAGCTTTCCAAACCAGGATGTTGTCATCTATGACAACAAAATATTGCCAACCTCCTGATGTGTACTCCTTTAATCAATATAAACCCTACATTAGAAGGACTGTTAATTTTAGACCACTACAACCACAAGTAATGTTACACGTTTGTCATTTCATCATCAGGCTTCATTTTGTGCTACAGAATCAGTTTTCTGTACAGACGTACAACCTATGTAAGAATATACCAGGCAAAATGCAGGTTATGACATTGACATATCATACTATTGTTTGAAAATGTAATTATTGAGGTTTTAAAGTTGAATGTGGAAGTAATGCTTAATGTGAAAAACTGGCTTTAGTTATGCTGGTCCCTGTGGCCGCGCTCGCTAAAGTGCTTTGGTGCTTCGTGGCGCAGTGGATCGTGGGTTCGAGTCCCGCCTTGGACATGGATGTTTGTAAATGTATATATGTGTGTGTATTAGAATCAAACAGTAAAACGGTAATCAAATAGAAAAAAGGAAATATTAGGAAAAAGGAAAAAAGAGCGGAAAACAGCGCCGAATCCCAAGAATCCTGAACTGCATTTTATAAAAAAAAAAAAAAAAAAAAAAAAAAAAAAAAAAAAAAAAGTCTAATGTACCGATTCTTCTGTTCCACCTTACCACATTACCATTTCATTGAAACCCCACACCTGCACTTTGAAGACTCAATAGCTGTGCAATACTATCGTCATTAGAAAAGGTTTTTTGTTCAGATATTATAAGTATATAATCAGGGGAAATCAATGCAATTTAGTCACGATATTGAAATATGTGTTTTGGTCCTATTATATCGGTAGCTTGTCTCTCTGCAATACAATGAATAGATGATCATTGAACTGTTTCTCGTGGTAGATCGTGCAGATTTGCATGAGAATGGTTCATACCACTGTTGTTGTAGGCACGTTTTCTTGTGGTTCTGAGCTTTCGAGGTCACGCACATTCCTTAGTTGATCTGACAATGTTAGTAGTTTAATTACTCTACAAAATGAATAGTGCTGCACATCAATATACCAGAGGTAAATATTAATATTTGCATTTTTATTATGTAATTCAGCACGACCTTTTACTTTGTCATATTCTCTTTTTATATCCGTATTTATTTTATGTCTATGTTACATTGTAAAGTCCTATTATATCTTTGTCTTTCATGTGTAACAATAATAACAAACTCCATGCATTAGTACAGCTATAAAGCAATTGGAGCCATGGTGCTTCTTGAGGTAACCGCCTACATGCAGAAACAATATCTACTAACGAAATATTGTTATGATTTCTTTCACATTCATAATATAAGCATTTTAAACAACACTCCATGTTATGTACTATTTTTCATGATAATCGACTGGGCCAATCTTGCGTGAAAAGTTCGCACAAACGGCACTACCCCAGAAAACGCATATTTAAAAATATTAGACCTCTGACTTTCTGGTAGTTTATTATGTTCTATCTGTTGTTCAGCCATAAAATAAAAATTCATAAACAAGTCTATTACGTCACATTTTTACATCTTAAATAGTAAAGGGCGTGGAAAAGTATAGTAAACGTGATTATAGATATTATTTAAATTGGACGAGATATAAGTGCTAATAAAATTAGAAAAAAATGGTATATTTTTAAATTTTATTAATTACTAAAACTAAGAGTTTCTTAGAAAATACAAATGTTGCTAATTTTAGATTAACAAAAAAAATGTGAAGACCAATCGGTGAAGAGCAATTCTTTAAAATATGTATGATCGACCTCAAACGTTATTTATTACATTCCAATCCAGAGATTTTTTCGAACATCTGCAAAAGCCTTGTATTTACCTAACACTTTCGCGTGGCCCTTCAGGAATCAAACTACTGTGCCTGCACTGTTTTCTCGTTCCTTCCACGCGCTATTTTAACATGCGATAAGGGTACAGAATTGAGATGAAGTAAGCATACGTGACGCTAACACTTCAAGCTCGAGGATTTTTATCGCAGAATATCAGCTCTGCATGCTCTAAATGATTACAGAAAATATACAGGGCTTTCTAAAGCTTGATCATATCTACATAATGGACTCCCAGCTCGATGTTAAGAGACAGCCGTTTAATTTGCTGACCTAAAATACTTACGCAGCCTTTATAATATTATTCAGTGTATTAATAAACATGCAATATAGGGATAGAAGAGGTTCAGATATGCAGATTTAAAATTCTAAGGGACCTCATGAAAAAACTGAAAAACTGAATTAACCTTTTTCGGTAGATGTCCAAAAATTTTAGTAAAATGGAATAATATTTTATGCATAAATATTTGACAACACTGCAGATCTGAGACCACATGTGTAATACGCGGAATACAACCTGCGTAAGTCAGGAAGCAAACAGCTGATATACGCTGTACATTCCTCACAACTGGATCAGGAAAGAGAAACGGTTTTGTCTGCATGTAATATTTACGTTTTACCCAAATAATGGAGCATAATTTAAAGAAAAATAATATGCTAAACGTATCCTACAGTGCTAAACGAATCTTGATATTTTATATGGTGGAATTCTTTATAGTGAAAATAAACTAAGTGTTAATGACATTAAATTGAGCATTTGGAAAGCAATTTTTGAAAATACATTAACTTTTGGTATTCGTATTTCCCACGGATCTAACATATTTACGGTGCAAAGCCTACATGCACTGCAATTGTAGCTACCAAAACACCCTTCAATTGGATACTTTGCTAGGTATAGGGGAATTCATAATTATTCAAGGAAAATTTATAATTCTTTAGTGATAGTAAAATAATATTGTAATTTTTTTTCAACTGCCAATTCTTAAACTCTCTTTGAGGAAGGTATTCTGTTTATCGTCCCTACGTAGAATAATAGCGTGATGATTAAACATCAGAAGGGCTTTATTTTCATCCAGCCACATTTTCACCTTTACTCTTATTTCTGGTTAATTTAATCGGTTTTAGCTGCTTACGAACTGTGAATATTTAAGCTTCCTCATGCAATGTTTTGACATTTTTTTTCACTTCATTATAATCTAGTGTCATTGCACTTATGTTCTGTTAACTCACTTCATCAAAATCATATGGCGCGAAGGATATTGGCTGAAGACTTAGGGAGTGTCTGACTTCGTTTTGTTAGAAATAGCTCAGCACGAAAATTGCCCTTTTCTTCTGAAACATATATCAAAATATGTCTTTAAATCTAGTGTTTTAAAAATAAACACTTACAACATTGAAAAAAACCTAATTGGTTGGAAAATAATATTTGTGGCAATTCGGGTATTTAATATTTACTCTGCAAAATATTTCGTGTATTTTAACGTTATAAAGGGTCACTATTCATGTAGAATTGGCGAAGGGGTGGTACAGTCAAAAGTGTTTTCTTCAAAAATATTTCGGATATTTAACATTTACTCCACAAAATATTTTGTGTATTTTAATTCAAAGTTAAATCACATTAGGTGAGGTGCAGAAAAAGTATTGGACAAGTTTAAAGCTACACATTGCTCCTATCTGATGCTAAGTTGTGAACACCATGTTTAACGCTAAAGAACCGATATTTAAACACTGACGGGAACAAAGCTCAGCCTCAAAAGTGATACTCCAAGGGAAAATGTTAACCAGACGTTATGCAGAGAGAACATTGGCGAGATATGTTTGTGATTAGAGATATGCTATTAATTTTAATTCTCTGATTGCAGAAATCCTTTCCAATTATTTCGAAGTGAAATTCAAGGCACGCTTTCGCGTTTCGAAGGGAACTAACTGTAAGGGAAATATTATGGGAAATCGGTATTTACTACAGCAAACGGGACATTATAGCTTCTTCTGGCCCTACGATTCTTGGCCACCGGTGCATTTATCCTACAAGTGATGGCATTAACGTCGACGCATCGAAATATGAACCGTATGCTTCCGGTACTCAACAGTATAAAAGGAAGGATAACTTCACATATAATGAGGAACTGCCTTTAATATATTCTATTGTTGTCGTTTTCCGGCAAGCACTAATTCATGAGTCTGATATACATCCTGTTTACAACTAGGTTGCCCATCTGTCCATTATTGGCGTGAGCAGATATTTCTTCATGCGCTATAAGAGTTTATGCACTCAGCGGGGATGTTTCAAGCAAAAACTGGCCAATAAAGAACCAGCAAGAATGACCTGCGCTTTACTCGTCTTGCTTATTAGGGAAGGCGGTGAGCAGGTCGCGCTCATTGCGAGGAGTAAAACGAAGGTCACCCTTACCAGTTATTCACTATCCAGTCTTAATATAAAATAGCTCCGTTAAATTGTGCAAGTGTTTTAACGTACGAAGTTATACCTGCACACGTCAAATCCGGGCAGTTGGGTCCCCTGGTATACATTTTTCTGCCAACTTTAGCTATATTTTGGAGATGAAATGATAGAATTGTATTTTACCTATATACGTTATTCTTTGGCTCCATGGATAAGTTTCCGTGAGTAATGTGAGCTGGTGATGCACCCAATCGGTGCAACTTGTCCTCTTTGCAACAGGGTAATTGTTTATAAAACAAACGACAGAAGCAATTTTTAAAAGAAAACTTGAGACAACGATAAAAAGTTGAATTACAATTACTAGTAATCACCAATATTTTTTAATACAATAGTCAATACTTCGTTTTTTACAACTAATGTTCCAACTTAAACTATATTTAGCTGCTATTAAACAGATTTTAAAACGTTACTACTTCTGCAATCAACCTAATGCATATTCAAGTAAGGGTAGACAAAAGGAGACATTTCAAACAAATATTTATTCCGCAAAATAGTTCAAGCACTTATCTTCATGCTATTAAATATTTTGAATGCAGCTTTGAATACAGAGAAGATTCATATTTATGTATCGTATCTGGATAAGCACTGGGATGACGCATTTGAGTTCGAGGGCTGATTTAGACCTCTTTTAAGGATCCAACACATTACAGAAGTGCAGACATGTGACAAGCTTTGCCTTATAGACTAAGAAGCATATATCTACAATTTAATCTAAATGTGTCTTGTGATTATTATTGAAGCGGTACCTTTCTTGGTAACGGCCCTTTCGTTATTTACTCTACTCATGAAGAAACCACCGCTCTTCTTGTACTTTACATAAAATCGAACTTTGAGAGATACCTGTTTGCCATATTATACTACAATGAACCGCGCAGTTTCCCGCTGCTTACCCTGGCTTAAATGCTACCTGAGGTAGTAATTCTTCCAATTTTTACTCCGAATGAAATTTAAATACCACTTTAGGAGAATTTGTTAAAAACGTGAGCATCTGGACAATGCTCCTATTTCATGGAGCGCACAGTTGTCTCCGGTGTTAATGAGGTTCTGCAGTTTGGTGGTTTACTGCTTGCTTTCAGTACTAGACTTGCTCTTACGCTTAAGTTGCAAAATAATCCTATAAATATGCATATTTTGTTTACAAACACCATTGATATAAAATACATGATAACTTTGGAATGTTCTAAAGAAACCATTAACATACTTGGAAATACTCTAATAAAAGAATTTCAACAATTTTTACAATTTTAGAAGAATAAAAGCTGGAATTATTAAAGCATGTTAGGTTACCGAAAGGAGTTTTATTAGACACATACACAGACAGACAAACGTGCACAAGCCATGTATTCCTGTAGCATATAGCAGGTTTCAATGAGAATATATACTATTAGTGACCTTAAAAATGTTACAACGTCCATTAAAAACCATATTTAAGCAAAATATTACTTTGGCCATAAATATTTCCCTTTTTGTATTAATTATGTTTTCTGTTCTTCCCTTTAGATGCCAACAACTGTCAGTAATGCAATTAACATAATTATCAGCGACGCCACGGCCGAGTGTTTAGACTGCTCGCCTCTCAGCTAGGTAGCTTTGGTTCGATCCCCAGGAATCACATGTGGGATTTATGGTGGACGAAGCGCCCTCTTGCAGGTTTCTCCCGGATCTCCGGTTTCCTCGGCCATTCATTCCAGTAATGTATCCAGAGTCATCTCTCCTTTTATCCATCTCACTGTCATTTCATATCAACCACTTTTAGACCGGGCCTAGGGTTGAATACCCATCTTTACTACTTCTCTCATAGAGTCTGCTCAACAAGGCGTCTGACTCCAGCCGCTGGAGGGGATGTAATTCCTACATACCAGGAGGGTAAACAGCAAAAATAAGATAATTACATATCCAGGAGAGGATTTTGTGCGTGTGTGTGCACGCGTGCGCGATGCCGGAGGGTATTCCGCACTGCAGCCAGAGGTACGTCAGACCCCAGGAGGATAGGATGAAATGACAGTAATTTCAAAGGGTGACCGAAATCGGATATCGGTGAAGAGCCACCGTGGAGAGTCCCTGCCATACCGGCGCCGAGAGCTGTATTTCTAGAGCGCAGTTACCACCACGGGAGGAAACCACCACCGCAGTTCTCGCCAACACCTATAACCCTGAAAGAGGCCGGTTGAATGAAATGTAAATGAAATGAAGGGACAGGAAGTTTGGAGGAATGAAGAAACCTCCAAGCATTTGCCTAGTGCCACGGGAAAACACCCGAGAGGTCGTCCACGGGAATCAATTCCACGACCTCCTGAATGCCAGTCACAGATGAAAACCTAAACCACTTGGCGCAATGTGAACTTAGAGTATTCTTCTAACAAAGGGACCTTTCACTTTATTTTTATTACAAGCTATAATACTCAGAATGTTATGGCTAACAGTTTTATGTGGTGTACTCTTGAATCACTTTTCGCTTGAAATATTTACTTGGTGTCAGTGGGTTACTTGTGATGATGAAATGAAGTCATTGGCAATTACAGCAGTGATTGAGGATTACAGGTGATATTACTTTAATTAGAGCAGCATTTAACGTCGCTTACATTTGGTCGTATGAGTCATTAGCTAGGCGCTAATTTCAGTTGCAAATTAATTAGAACGTAATCAAGTTTTAATAGTATTACTGCTTTAATTTAAACTGCGAAATATACCGAAATGATTTATTCAAAAAGTAAGTTTTAAAGCCTTATCGGAATAGCTGTTCCAGATGAAAATGCAGAAATTGAGACAAGTTTTATATTTATCCAACTTTCACAAGACCCATTAGTGCATTATAAAAGCAGTCGTAACACGTTCTAGCAACATTTACTGTTTCTAATTATAACTGTAAACATTTTTGGATATTTAATTTTATTTTCATTGCAGGTCTGTACGGATTAATTAAGAAAACATAGTAATAACAACTTATAAAAATACTTAAAGCAAATGGTTCCCCAAAGCAATAAGATTACACATGTAAATACATTTAAAATAGTTAAAATTAGATATTGTAATATGCTGCAGAGTTTTATAAACATGTTGTCGTAAAGGATGTCAGCTATACATGTTTGAAAATTATTTTTTCTGCAGTAACCACTGTTCACTTTTCTTATTATTGTGTTATTATATTTTCATAGCTGTTCTACAAATTATTTGTAAGAACGTTTATCTTAATAGGTATTTACTGTTAATAATAATAATAATAATAATAATAATAATAATAATAATAATAATAATAATAGGGTTGGCTGATAAGTCCCGGGCCTCTCAATGAAAGCAGCATTTAAAAACGTTCATGTAATCTCCATTTGTCCTAACGGTGTTCTAATTTAGTTTAATTTAACCATCTCTGTAGTGCGATTTATCAAAGTCCTCAAAATAGCTGTTTACCCAACAATGACTTCATTGCTGTGAAATCTTCGTCCTTCAAAAAAAATGTTGAGGTTTCGGAACAAATGGTAGTCACTGGACGCTAGATCTGGCGAATAGGGTGGATGTTGAAGCAATTCGAACTTTAATTCGCACATAGTTCCCATAGCAATAACTGAACGATGGGCTGGAGCATTGTCGTGATGAAACAGGATTTTTTTTTTTTTTTGGGACAAATAAGGTCTTTTTCCTTTCACCTCATCACTCAAACGTTAGAGCAAGCTTGCATAGTAGTCACCAGTGATTCCCTGTGCATCCCAGAAAACACTCGCCATAGCCTTGTTAGTTGACAAAATTGACTTTGCCTTTTTTGGAGTTGGTTCCCTTGGCCCAATCCACTGCTTTGACTGTGATTTACTTTCTGGAGTGTAGTGATGTATCCAAGTTTCATTCATGGTAATAAGTCATCTCAAAACTTCACTGGGATTTTTATGGTAGACTTCCACATTCTTAACAGAAACAGTTTTTCTTTGCAACTTTTGATCAGGTGTCAACAAACGCGGCACTCATCTTGCCCAGACCTTGTGAGAGCACAAAACATTATTTAAAATATTACTTTCCATTTCCTTCTTGATTTCTAAAGGCGTTAAACCTTTCAAATGGAAGTATTTCATCACTGCTCGTTTTTCCAAATCCTCCATTATCGTGAAAACTCTAAAGTTGTCTTGTTTAAAATGCTGTCACTCGAAAACTAAACAAGCTGTTGACCAGTAACTATGGTTACAAGCTAATCTAGAGTTAAACTTAACGATGCTAACGTCTAACTGGCCTAGTGGTGCCATATCTGTGTGAGGCCCGGGACTTATCAGCCGACCCTTCGTAATAATCAAAGTTTACAAAAAGTACTCCACAACGTTGTTATAGTCATGCAGGTACATAGAATAGACTTCTGTTAAAACAAGGTAGAGTATAATGTGGAACCAGTGGTATTAGAATTTTAGTGTAGACTGGGCCTATAACCCAGTCAATATAGTGTCCTGTCGCTGCCCCGGGTTCGATTCCCGGGGGTGGTAATACTTTCCTAGCCAGAATAATTGCCTACATTCCCAGAGTCTGGAAGTGTGAAAGAAAGTTTGAATGTGTATGATCTGAAATATAAGACCCCAAAATAAGAGTTCACACAATTGCCATTAGGCAATATTTTCCAAAGGTAAGAAGTCGCCAATGTGACCATTGTAGTTAAAAGCGGGGTATAAATAGAACAGTTAAAAAGTCACTATATGGGCCATAGGGAAGCAATGGAACGCACATTCACTTCGAAAATTGATCACTTAAAATAATGTAAAAGTCACATTTCTGTATCTTGCCGTTTCATGGTTATATAAATACAATAAGAATGAAGAGTATCCTGCAGACTATTTACATATATACATTAACAAAATAAAGGATATTTCCTCTATTCAGAGAGTGTTCCTAGTGGGAGGAATTCCGTGAAAAGGTTTATTTTGTATCTTTGACTACTGCTGGACTTGAAATGGAAGTTTAGTATTTACTGAATTTTAATCTTTAGAAGCTCTTCGCAGATAGACAAGACAGACTACAGCTAAGCAACTACACACAATCCTTTTCAGAAATGGGTTTGGCTCCAAGGAATCTCAACAATTGAAATAGACTCTTTGTTGAATTTTATCCTTATATCTACAATAGGTAAGCGATAGAAGGCAAGATAGTATCTAAGTATAATTTGGGGAATTCAAAGGAACAATGTGAAATAATGAAGGATCTAGTTTGAAAGACCAATTTTTCACGTCAAATAGCTAACCACTTTGTTATAATAAATTAGATGCACATTATCTAAATTATTATGCCTGTGCAATTTATATACCAGGCTTTGCGTTGTGGAGTATATGAATTTTATTATTTACCTTAAAATTCAAAATTTCATGCAGTACATATATAACCTATGGTTTGCCTGTGGATTCATTATTTCGGTGGCGGAAAGGAAGCTATATATTATTGGATATTACTGCATTCACGGTTCATAATTATTTATACTGTCTGCCTATAAATATCCATGTGCGATAAGGGAAAAAAGAAAATTAATATACGAGGTCGCTACCCGGCTGCTGCCAATAGCATGGAAATCATTTATCACGAATGTTAACATAGGTTTACAATATAAGAGATAGGAAATGTGAAGAATACTAATATCAACTTTAGTAATACACTCTGTTTCCATACTGTTTCCTCACAGCGTTCCATCAAAATGTCTGTGTTTTCATAATTTTTACCAGATGAGCAGTCATAATAAATTCTGAAAGTTAAGCATCGAATTAAATAGCTAAAAAGCATTTTTTAACATTTTTGTGGCAATAATGACACTTCTATACTTACTAACAATTATATCCTGTTATTATATACAGGCTCTTAGGGCGTAAGTGCATACATTTGTATTGGTAATTGAGTATCCCCAAGTAGGTGTGGTACACACAAACCTTACGTGTTTTGTTTATGCAAAAGAAGCGGTCTCAAAGCGTAGCGTGAGTGCGCAGGCCTCACGGTAACAATGTTGTATCCGAACAGAGTTTGAATATTTTCTGCTAGGCGAATGATCTCACAGCACCTAGGCCAGAAGATCACCTATTGAGGTGTAGAAATTTAAAACAAAGCGATAGTCTATACTGATAGGCATTGTTCATTTCAGCGGCCGGGTAAGCCCATACTAAAACACTGGATAGTATGTTATTTGGTTGTTTTGTAGGGAAAAATGTCACATAAAGAAAAAGAACCAAACAAATAACACCCCGAAATGAATAACATTAAGGTAACATTTATCTGAATATCTGTATTTACAACCTTAACACACTCTATTTAAACAAGAAAATCGTTTCAAAATTGATACTGAAAACGGCAGTCACATTGCCTAACTATTATCATTATTTACGAGAAAAACTTCCATATCTGCAAAAATATTGTGATAGCAGGTTCAAATAGCTGTTAAGTCAATAATGACATTCAAATGAAATATTACTTTCAAATGGAGAATAAAATGAACAAACTTTGGAAACATGGTCTTCGCCAATCACAACATTAACTTATATATTTGATTGAGGGAAAATAACAACAATTAATTCAATGTATGCATTCAAAATTGTACCTCAAATTGGCTTTAACCAGAATTTTAGAAATAATGTCTAAGTGTGTTGTGTCCTTCATTCAATTAACTGTTGAACCGCTGTTTAGTTATTAAGTGAATTTCTTGAGTGACCTTCTTAAAGTGTTTTCAGCCTCTTCGTTGCCCAGAAGGCAGATAGATGTCTTGCGTTTTTCTTCTCTCTTAGCTTTTCGCTCCCACGTATTACGCAGAATTGACTTGCCTCAGTAATTTGGTTCTGCCTATGCTGACTTTTTCTGTGTTGATGCGCAATTAAAGACCACATTCTTCTGATTTTCACGCTGTTTCTGCAGGATATTTGCAGACATTGCTATTTGGTTTTTGTGTTATTAGAACGGAGCAAACATGCCGTTCTCCGCGCATTGCTTTCGGCAGAGCTGGCAGTCCTATAAGATAGGTAAAGGACACAGTGCTATCTCCATAAAGCGCATATAAATAGGGGTATTTCATATATACAATCAGCAAAATCTGAAATTGTACCATTTCGAAAATGAAACCCAAAAAGGGATTTTCGGTAATAAACACCTACTTTTCATCGGAGAGATACTACATTCCAAACAACGTGAAAGCATCACGGAGGAGAAAGCATACCAAAATGTAAATAAAAGCCGTTTACTCAGTCTTATACTACTGCTAGGATATTAGAAGCGAAAATGCAGCAGGTACTTTTCGTGCCAAACAACATTTATTTTGATCTGCTAACACAACAGCTCTCTTTTTGACTCGAAAATGCCATAAACAGAAATGAAAAGATTTTGTCGAGTAATCATTTTATTTTCGCGAGCTTGCCGTGTTTGCTTTGGAATGAATGTCCATGGCATGTAATGTGGCTCTGCGCTATTCAATTCTTCATTACTGACCCTAAAAATTGAAATATTTTACTGTATTGAAAATACCGTTTATGGTTTACATAGATATCTAAAAGCCAATTGAGGTTTGGAATACAAACAGAAAAAAAATATATAAATAGATTGTGTGTGAATAGCATGTGGAGTTCTCTTGGAAAACTAAAACAGTAGAATTTATTATAAGAACAAATTTTTATCGTTACGTTTTATGCCGAATAAAATGTTGTGTGTATACTGTTTCAGAATTTGATATTGATCGTTTGAGGGAATCTACATGTTTGTAACTTAATTGTTTATTCTGCACTAGCCATGTTCAGGACAGGTGTTAGAAAGGTAGAATCAGACTGAAAAATGCTATACTATAGATGGGATTTGAAGCACATATCTCCTGGTCTCCATCCAATATCTCTTACCATGGAGCCAGTTGGGGAATTTAATGCCGTCTGGGTTTATTGACATGGTAGCTCAGTTGTTAGAGCATTTGAAGGGAGACCACAAGATCCCTAGCTCAAATCACGGCTCTGGCATTGCAATTTTCAGTCTCACTCTACTTTTCCAACTATCTAAATTTTAATGGCACTGTTTGAAATGTTACCCTTGTTCATTTACGTAAAGGGTGGTTATATAAACGTAATGTGCGCTGAAATAACTATGGAAAATAGTTTTAATAATTAGAAGTGATTGAACACCAACATAAGGTTTTACTGTTGATAAATTGCACAAGAACTGTGAAATTAATAATATTTGTTAAAAGGAATTCATATCATTATTGTAGTAATATGTTCCATTTTGTGTTAGGATATACAAAGCATTGCCAATACTGCCTTCTGATTGTACTCTCATTTTACGCTCATCAATAACGCAGTTTGTGAGCTAAAATAAGGTGTCAAAAACACCTTCATAGAAAATACGAAATGATTAGAAGCGAAAAATCAAGAATATACAGTTTAATAAAGCTACAATCAATCTCCAAGGAAACTGTATTTTATGCACCTAACAATAATGAGTATAAGAAAATAAAATAATATTTTTAGATGATTCAAATTAATACACAAAAATATAAACCCTAGAAGGTTTACTTCAGAAACCCATTACCGATTTTAAACTGTCAGATATGTTTATCCAGAAAGAAAAAACCAACTAATATAAAGCAATGTATGTCAGAAAAACAAAACAAACAGGTTCAGTATTCTTTAGATTCCCTTTATCATTAACACAGGACATGAATCAAATGCAGCAAACAAATTTGTAATGTCATATATCAGTCCGTCATTTAAATATTAATAGTTTTGTTTGAAAGAGCTCACATTTTATAAGGGATTAGGTTTGAATCAAACAATTGATCATACTTTACCTAAAAGTTTATTTTAAACTTAAATTAACAATAAATGAAATAAATCTCAACTGTCCGATTCATCTTTACTGTACTATGCTGCCGATGTATGCTGCCGATATGAATTATGGAACACGTGTAAATGAAACTGTGTAATTATATCAATACCTACACTATAAGCATAGCTCCTTAATATTTGAAACCCTTTTGAATTCTGAAATACTTATATAAATTAAAAACTTGTACTCAGAACACTTTGAATGTTGAAAAATGTTGACTGGATGTTTTCGGTAAATTACCTATTGTGATTTAAAACTAAAACTGACTCAGTAAACAATATCTCAACAGGTATAAAAGGTTAAAAACAAAGAAATTGTAACATTTGTAATTTCACAATTCTTGATGTAATTAATCAAATAATCCAATGAGTTTTTTAACATTTACTGCATCAAAAAAAAAAAAGTTGTGTATATTGGGAGCAAATATAGGAAAGAAATATGAGGATGGCATATATGTAATATATGAAATTTTCGGCTTAGGAGGACTGTTCAGGTCTCGGAAATGGTAGCCCCTAGACCATGGAGGACATCAGATCCGGCAAGGTCATAATTAGGGGAGGGGGTATAAAAAGACCGAAATGTATTTGAGAATAATTTTATATTTTTTATGTAAGTTTTCACATTTTATTATTGTGCAAAAGACCGAAATGTATTTTGTTTGGTATTTGAGGTTAATTTTATATTCTTTAATGCACGTTTTCACATATTGTATTTCTACTCATGACTGTTATTTATGTCATGTAATGGAGTATAGGAATCTTCCTTCTTAATAATTGGATATTAATGTAGAATCTGATGCAAATTTGACACAGTCCTTAAAATAACATAGGCACTGTCTCATCCATTTACTACAACATTTTAATTTGACTGTCATTGCATTGACACGGAATGTATTTCATATGGAACGACCTCACTTTAAATGTTCGTTTTTCATAGTAAATCAACACCATAAGTCTAAACTTTTAACAAACCGACATTCCACACAGAACTCCGAAAAAAGTATAGAGGCATTCTCAGTTCCCTTTTGCCCCCGCTATGGATTGCAGTAACAAATTGAATACTTCTGTCTCTGTTTAGAGGATCGTGCTGCTCATTATCCAAAGGGTTTCTTTCCTTTCTTGAATACCTGTGCAAGGCTGTAGGAAACCCTTACTTAGAAAATAATTACAAAGTCTAAAAAGAACACTAAAAGCTTAGCGTCTTCAGTAAATTCCCGTTAAGTCCACACACAACAGCCACAGCTGCTGGGCGAGTCGCAGGTGCTGGATAATGCCAGTCTCTCAGAAATGTAGGAAGGGGGTGCTGCTGCGAATAAGGGTATTGCAAATAGCAGCCCCGGACAAAGGCGGCATCGTTATCAGACAGCGGGAGAGATATCTTCACCACCTTGTTCAGTTAACTCGTAATGCCTATCTTACGGCAGTGGAATGCTTGCAATATTGCACATGTCCCTCCAGGGCGTGAACTGTGGCATCTCAGTCAGTAACATACACCCTATATACTAAGAACATTTATATTATTATTGTCAGCCATAGGGGTTATCTAGCTCTCGGAGCGATAACGTGAAGCTTCGTCTCCTGCTCCTTCTGCCACATCAGCAGCTGGATCTGGCATTACGTCATAGCCACTCCGTTACAATATCTATTCACCCTTAAGTTAATCCGTGCCAAAACAAAACCAAGATGACCACTGCACCGATATAATCCGCCATTCGTGCTAAAAATACTGCCATACTTTCAAGACCACATGGTGAGCATAGGTGGACGTAATGCACTGAACCTCAAACGGTGACTAGCATATTCTGTTATTGGGCAAAGGTGACAATACTGATAGTTACAAGAAAACAAATGGATGCATCCATAACTCTAAAAGAAAAGAGCGAAAAGTAATTGGTATGCGATTATTTACATTTTGTCCTATTTTGACAAATTCAAACCAAATTGTACACAACATTTTCTAATATTCACAATTTTAGACAAATCTGGATCACTATTAACCTGATGTAGCTTTCTATCAACTGTTGGCTGATCAAAAAAAAAAAAAAATATATATATATATATATATATATATATATATATATTGTGCACCGTTATATGAATTGTATTCATCGCAACATCAAATGCTCTCTTTTCCGGGTGTAACCATTTTTGCCGTTTCACCTTTTTCTGTACCAATACTGTTCGTACTTGTAGCTGAAACACAAGTGAACTCAGAAGTTAATTTCACGACTTTTACGATAAAGGTTGGATATTTCTCAGAAAATTTATACTAGATATTCAATAGTATTGTTTCTTACACCACTAGTCAATTCTTTAAGTGCTTTATGCTTTAGTAATTCGACAAAGACAAATTCACGGCAACCGTCCTCCAGGGTTCGAAATATCAACTAGTGTAAACAATATATCGAATATCAAGTAGATGACACGAATTGCATGTTGGGACTTGTATCTCTGTGTAACAGCACACATCAGCGTTTGTTAACCTATTGTGTATTTTTAGAGAATATTATGTCATTTAAGTATAAGGTCATTCTTAGATATTTAGACATTAGTATGGATTACTTTCCTGCACACATTTTACTGTGTTGTATCAGGTGCACAGATCACGTGGGTCCGTTGTGGTGCACCTCAACCTAAGAGGGAATAGATAGTAATGACCTTTCCTTGTCCAAATTAATGTGCAAGAAACCTGCAGGCTTAAGGCTTGAACGTTTTAGCTATCGGCGGAGTGTCACAAGTCAAAAGCTCTGAGCCAGCTAATTTGAATTTGCCCTTAGTTCATCTTGCCCAAGTTTAAATGTATTGTTGAGATTAAGGATGGGTAATGAAGCGATTACTGAGCTAAGTAGCTCGATATTAAGAGCTAACAGTCCGATTCTGTATCCTTTTGTATTTAAGCAATAGTATGAACGATGATTTGTTGCGATTATTAGAAATTACCACTAAAATACTCCGGGCAGTAACTGTGGTTAACGGGTGCCACTAGCTATGCAGAGCAATGTCAGTGTTACGTTCAAAAACTATCAGCGAATATTCGTGGCAACAATGGCTTTATGGTTATCCGGGTGCCACTAACTACTCGAAGAAAGAACGGTGTTACTTTAACACACTATTAATCACTACTCACGGCAACAACGGTTTTATGGTTAATCTGGTGCCACTAACTACTCGAAGAAACAATGGTGTTACATTTAACAGACTGTTACATTTAGTGATTTTTAATCACTACTCACGGCAACAAATGCTTTATCGTTATCCGGGTGCCATTAACTACTCGAAGAAACAACGGTGTTGTGTTAACAGACTATTAATGACTGCTCATGGCAACAACGATTGTATAGTTAATTGGGTACAAGTAATTACTCGAAGAAACAACGGTGTTACGATTAACAGACTACCAATGACTACTCGGAGCATCCGAGAACATCCTTAAATGCATGTTTTGTTTTTTTTATTTTTTTGTTTTTCAATTTTGGTTCAAACATTTACTCCCCGTTTTGTAATTGTAATACAAATAACGGGAAGAATAACAAAAGAAGAATTATTTGCACCTAAACCTTCACAGCGCTGAAAAATGTGGCTTGTACTCTGGAGGGGACACTATACAATAATAGGTACTACTACTATATTTGGCTTGAAAAATAAAACTTTATTTTAACAATTATCTAGCTGCTACAACAAGCAAATTATTTGTTAAAATCAATAAAGAAGCGCATTACAAACAAAATAACACAATGTCGAGATTCTAACAGTGAATGATTAATTGTTTTGAAACGGATAAAAAGAGAGTTTCTCCTTATTACAGCATATAAAAGGCACCACATTTCAGGATAGGGCATCTTGGTGGTTTACATCTTTCCCTCTTCACTTTCTATTGGACTCAGTGTCCAATTTTATCTATTCGCATATCTTTCGATTGAGCCCTAGGAAGGCATCGTTCTATTTTCTTTAGAATTTACTCTCAGCTTCACAACTTGCTCTAGGTATTTTCTTCATCTGACTACCTGTTTTAGCAAAAGTGTAGATATCTCATGTAAGAACTGTAAAGCTTTCAATGCTTCGTTTTTACTGAATTTTCACGTAAAGGTCTTGTTATAGCGAATTCAGGCATGTATTGAGCGTTAAGTCAATCAGGTGATAGAAAGTTTTAATATACCATTTTCTTGATTTAATTTTAATCTACCAAATTCAAGAGGTTTAAGGCTCCCATGTAGTTGTTGTAAACTTTTTAACCTTATAATGTTTAATTAGGTGCTGCCCTTCTGATTCAAAGGTCGTGGGTTCAAACCCGGGCCAGACCAATGGTTTTTGAGTGTGCTTAAAAGAGAGAGCCCCGTGTCAGTGCTAGATTTACTGACATGTAAAAGAATTCCGGTACACCGACGACGCTGATGTGATCCTGGCCGTTGACAGCGTCTCTAATATAAGTATTAATATACGACTGCCAACACCACCACTACCACAATCTCCACCGCCGCCACCACCACTACCACCACCAGCCCCACCACCACCAGAAGAAACAAAACCACACCAACACTACCAGCTCTAACACTATCACCACCAACAACTCTGCGGCTACCGTGTGCAGTCGGGAGCAGGACATTGAAAAATATTATATGAATGAAGAGAATAAGTGCATTTATTGAAATAACAGTATGTATACATTGATCTTCAACAACCATACGGGTCCACAGAACGTACGTGCTTTTGCAATACACAAAATAGTAAGAAATATTAAAAGACAAAAAGAAAAAAGAAAAACAAAATTAAGAGAGTGAACACGAAAATAAAAGGGCAAAGATAATCAAATGCAGCAACTTAAATTTAGGACACAGAATAAACCATATGTACCCTATTATAGTAGCCAAATGCACTTAAGAGAAAAATACATATTTTAACACCACAACAAATCTTTGACCGAAAAGAATAACATAAAATATATGTAAAACATTATAAGCACTTTTGTTTAAATTTTCTTATTGCACACCCCCCCCCCCGTTTTTCCTTGTATCCGCCTTCTTAGATCTTAGTTGTCTTGCTTTGAATAGAAATTTAACTAGCCCATCCGCGTTTTCCTTGCCTGCAAATAGCGTCCAGCATGCTTCTAACTCTACGTTCGCGGTGGTAAAAGATCGCGGTATATACGTTTCCTTCCATTCCTCCGTTCCCCTACATCTGACGAAGATGAGTCCCCGACTCTTTCTCCTCGCAAATGGGACAAATTCTCATACCATTCTCGTCAATGATTTTTATCGTCCGCCATGCTCTTAGTCTAATCCAGGCGCGCCCCTCTCTAATGAGTTTGGTACCTGTTTTGACGTATTGCTCCATACCCCACTCCGAATTTAGCCCAGACTGTACTTCCAATGAAACCTTCTCCGTGCACTGCGCTATTATTTGATGTCTGTCAATATCACAGAAGCAGTTCTTGATTTTTCACCAAATACTCCGTCTGTTTGCCTGCCCCGCCATATCCTATTCCAATGGTTTCCAAACCTTTCTTTAATTTTGATGCCCACGTTGAATTACCTTCCAATCTCAACTGTTCACCGTAGCATACTGCCCTAATTAGAGATTGATTTCCTTGAATGATTCTCATCCAATATTTAACCGCTCTGATTTTGCTCTCTATCGTTTCACCATTCGCCCCGAAACCCCTCATTATTCTGCAGTTGGCCGTATTTCTCCCTACTCCCAGAATTCCTTTCGAAACTTGGGTCCTCACTTGGTTCAGATTCCCTGTTTGTTCCTACTCCCATATTTCTCCTCCATATGTCATTATGGATCTAACTATCCCTCCGTATACAGTTTCCATTAAGGTTACGGATATATTAGGAATTCTTCAACGTATCCGGAGAGCTTCCGTGCTTTCACCCTTACCTTGTGTTTCGTGATGTCAATGTGTTTTGTTCTTTTTCCTAAGAAAACAAAAGATTTAACATTGTCCAGTATCTGTTCTGTATTTGTCCAATCTCCTCTTAGCAATAAACAGAATTATATTTTCAAAGGCATTGCTTAATATTTATTCATATTAATTGTAAGTAACCATCCATGGCAGTAATTCTTAAGTTTATCCAGTCCTCGTTGCAATCCGTTAACGGAAGTAGAGCACTAAGTCGTCCACGTATAAAAGTGCTGGATCCTCAAATCTGCCACTGTTGGTGCTTCGATATTCTCTACTGGCATTGCGTCAGCAATGTCATCCACAAGGATATTAAATAGTGAGGTAGATAAAAGACAGTCCTGCCTCACGCCCCAATAGCTTAGGAATATCCTTCAATAACTATAAAGAAGCATAGCAATCAGAAGCATTAACGCAAAAAGGAACTGCATCTACTAAGGCATTATTACTGCTATTATAAGTTTCATCGTCCACCATGTTGGCTGAACTACGATAAAAGAATGTAATGGAATTTAGATCGGGCAGATATCACAGAAGAATTGATTGATGCATGGCAGTAGAGGTGGGACACTGAAGAAGGTAGAGAAAACTGGAGCAAGCAACACATTTTTAATATAAGACCTTGGTTAAAAGCAAAAACATGGTGAAGTGTGCTATAACCTAGCGCAAGTTCTTAAGGGTCGTGGATATTTTAAAGCATACCAAAATCGTTTTCGCTTTTATGAAGCAGACAAACGTTTATATTGTGGTCACTGCATACATTTTTGTATGTGTAAGATAACGGAGAGGAAACTAAATTAGAAAATAAAATAGTGGAAGTTACACCCAGAAACCCTGTTACAAAATGCTTGCCTTAGTTAAGAACTGGTGAATTGTACATCAGATGGCCAGAAACATCATGTCCACTAAGAGAAGAGAAATTCAAGATGAATACATAAGGACAGACCAAGAGAAAGCTGACTATCATCAGTCACATCTTCTTGAAGTAATACCGCCCTGTGGTTTCACGGAGAGCCTAACAATAGCTTTCAGGAGCCTTTTTAGTTGGTTAGAATCCAACCCAACTTTGGGTGTCTTTCTAAGAATGTTCGCCTATCTGAAAAAGCAGCACCATCACCACACCAACACCGCAACAAATAACATCACCAACACCATCACCACGGTCTGAGTTGAAACCACCCATGGTTTTTAAAAGTACGTAAAAGCCCCTTGTCAGTAGATTTACTGGGATGTAAAAGAACTCCTGAGAACTCTTGCACACCGCCAGAATAAATTTGACCCCGGTAATTGAAAGCGTAAACAATTCTTTTTAAACCATCCCCACCAAAAACTACAGTTGAAACAAACATACTGCTACTTTTACCAATTCTTACACCACTTCCTCTATTGCTTGCGCTACCAGCAGTGCAATAGTATATGCTCAACTTGTACAAATATCCGTACAGGTTCTATCAAGTTTTATTGAATTTGTAATTTGAAACGTTGAAAATTTGCACTAAAAATTACGGCTTTCGTAATCGCTTATAGCTTTCCAAGGGCTTCCACCTTTATTATCTGCATTAGTGCAAGTATTACTGTAAAATGTGCTACTGCCGCCCATACTTTAACTCTCTCTCCACATTATATCATAAATGGATATCGCAGTCCCCCACCTATTAATGCAGTAAGAGCAGCAATAGAAATAGTAGTAGTAGTAGAAACAGCAGCAGCAGTAGTAGTAGTAGAAACAGCAGCAGCAGTAGTAGTAGTAGTAGAAACAGCAGCAGTAGTAGTAGTAGTAGTAGTAGTAGTAGTAGCAGCAGCAGTAGCAGCAGCAGTATAGTAGTAGTAGTAGCAGTAATAGCAGTAATAGTAGTAGTAGTTGTAGTAGTAGCAGTAATAGCAGTAATAGTAGTAGTAGTAGAAACAGCAGTAGCAGTAGAAGTAGTAGTAGTAGTAGCAGCAGCAGCAGTAGCAGCAGCAGTATAGTAGTAGTAGTAGCAGTAATAGCAGTAATAGTAGTAGTAGTTGTAGTAGTAGTAGTAGTAGTAGTAGTAGCCGCAGCAGCAGCAGTAGTGGTAGTAGTAGTAGTAGTAGTAGTAGTGGTAGTAGTAGTAGTAGTAGTAGTAGTAGTAGTAGTAGTAGTAGTAGTAGTACTAGAATCAGCAGCAGCAATAGTAGAAACAGCAGCAGCAGCAGTTGTAGTAGTAGCAGCAGCAGCAGTAGTAGTAGTAGTAGTAGTAGAAACAGCAGTAGCAGTAGTAGTAGTAGTAGTAGTAGTAGCAGCAGCAGTATTAGTAATAGTAGTAGTAGCAGCAGCAGTAGTAGCAGCAGCAGTAGTAGTAGTAGAAACAGCAGTAGCAGTAGTAGTAGTAGTAGCAGCAGCAGTATTAGTAATAGTAGTAGTAGCAGCAGCAGTAGTAGCAGCAGCAGTAGTAGCAGCAGCAGTAGTAGCAGCAGCAGTAGTAGTAGTAGAAACAGCAGCAGCAGTAGTAGCAGCAGTAGTAGCAGCAGTAGTAGTAGTAGTAGTAGTAGTAGTAGTAGTAGTAGCAGTAGCAGTAATAGTAGTAGTAGTAGTAGTAGTAGTAGTAGTAGTAGTGGTAGTAGTAGTAGTAGTAGTAGTGGTAGTAGTAATGGTAGTAGTAGTGGTAGTAGTGGTAGTAGTAGTAGTGGTAGTAGTAGTAGTGGTAGTAGTAGTGGTAGTAGTAGTAGTAGTAGTAGTAGTGGTAGTAGTAATGGTAGTAGTAGTAGTGGTAGTAGTAGTGGTAGTAGTAGTAGTGGTAGTAGTAATAGTGGTAGTAGTAATGGTAGTAGTAGTAGTGGTAGTAGTAGTAGTGGTAGTAGTAATGGTAGTAGTAGTGGTAGTAGTAATGGTAGTAGTAGTAGTAGTAGTGGTAGTAGTAGTAGTAGTAGTAGTAGTAGTAGTGGTAGTAGTAGTGGTAGTAGTAGTGGTAGTAGTAGTAGTAGTAGTGGTAGTAGTAATGGTAGTAGTAGTAGTGGTAGTAGTAGTGGTAGTAGTAGTAGTGGTAGTAGTAGTAGTGGTAGTAGTAATGGTAGTAGTAGTAGTGGTAGTAGTAGTAGTGGTAGTAGTAATGGTAGTAGTAGTAGTGGTAGTAGTAATGGTAGTAGTAGTGGTAGTAGTAGTAGTAGTAGTGGTAGTAGTAGTAGTAGTAGTAGTGGTAGTAGTAGTAGTAGTAGTGGTAGTAGTAGTAGAAACAGCAGTAGCAGTAGTAGTAGAAGTAGCAGCAGCAATAGCAGTAATAGTAGTAGTAGTAGAAACAGCAGCAGCAGCAGTAGTAGTAGTAGCAGCAGCAGCAGTAGCAGTAATAGTAGTAGTAGTAGTAGTAGTAGTAGTAGTAGTAGTAGTAGTAGTAGTAGTAGTAGTAGAAACAGCAGCAGTAGTAGTAGTAGTAGTAGTAGTAGTAGAAACAGCAGCAGTAGTAGTAGTAGTAGTAGTAGTAGTAGTAGAAACAGCAGCAGTAGTAGTAGTAGTAGTAGTAGTAGTAGTAGTAGTAGTAGTAGTAGTAGTAGTAGTAGTAGTAGTAGTAGTAGTAGAAACAGCAGCAGTAGTAGTAGTAGCAGCAGTAGTAATAGTAGTAGTAGTAACAATAGCAGTAGCAGTAAAGTGCAGGACTAATGATGGCAATAGTAACTGGGATATTAATACTGCTTATTATTATTATAATTATTATACTTATTATTATTGGTATTGATATTATAATTATTATATACGTCATGAAATACAGAAGGTGCTTGTGACATATTCATGCCTCGTACAACATAAATAAAACCACTCGTTAGCTTCTGTATTTTACAGTGAGCACCTTATAAGTAGAGGGATTAAAATTGAACAAAACACTTCTGCTCTGTCTCGATTTTGGCTTGGAATAGAATTGATCTGCTAGCTCTGAACTTTGAAGAACGGTACCGAGCGGCTTATAAATGTTTCTCTTCCAAAGGCTCAAGTACTTTGTTCCACCACCACCCTTGTTTCACCTTATCTTATATGTCCGCAGAAACCATGTGTCTTGTTTTAACGGACTGAATTGACGTACAATTCTGCAAATCAGCCTTAATACTTTGGGTGTTCTTCAGAGATGGTTCTTTCATTAGAAGTATTGAACGGTGCCTGCAAAGTAGCAGGTATTGCAACTGGATGAGCAAGAACAGAGTACAGAAAGGATAGTGCTAAAATGCATGTATTATAAGTTAATATTTAAATGTTTAATTGGTAAGATGAACACACCCAGAATAACTCCTTATATGAAATGAAACAGAAATGTAGAAGAAAAGTACTATCCATTCACAATAATGTGGTAGTGCCGTCCGTGCTCTCAGGTTCGCCTTGTTATGTTCCCAGAAGGTTCTGCGACATCGTTTTCTACCTATAAAAGGAGGAAAATTTCTAGCCGGTGTACATAGTGATTTATAGTGAGTCGTAAGTAGCTGGAGCATTAGCGCGCAGTGGCGTGTAACTGTCAACTCTCTTCGCGTCGAAGCGCCGAGTGCTTTACTGCTTCAAATAATTAAAGTAGTTATATGTAACCAACTTTTGAGTCAATATAATCTTTAGCTGCAATACTGATTGCAATGGCTTCGAATTAAAGTATGAGTTTCGCATCGTGGACGTCTTGGTTTTGATTCTCGGCAATCATCCACTATGATCGTGGATTTGTCCTGGTTTCCTGGTTCGGAGGTTGTATGCTGGGGTTTCCTCTTCTACCAGAACTTTCCTGTCCCTCATTTCCTGTGCACATCTTTCCTTTACCATAAATTATTTTAGAGCTGAAGGATAACACGACGGTGTTGGGTCTAGGCGGTGGTGTAAAGATAGCGCAAATATAGCAGCATGACCAATACAATAACTAATTCCCTTATGTTCCTAATGACACATGTATTCTAAGTAGAATTATAAGTAGAGCAAAAAATACTCATACAGAGAAATGAACCCTTAAGTAACTAATGGTAGTGACGCTTTCCGAAGTATGCATAATTCCAGACAATTGGTATGGAAAACGTGTGTACAAAACGTAATGGGAGACACTAACTGCTTTCAAGAGTATGAGGCTTATAGCGTTGTAAACGAGTGGCAACAGAATTGGATATCTAAACATTAAAAGCCACACCACAAATTTTTCCTCTAACTCATGAGTGGATAGTAATTAGCAGACTAAGGAATCCTCAAGGTTTTGGCTTCAAGTTAGCTGTACTCAAATCATCAAATCGCCATCTCGGGATTGGTGTGCACACACCAGCAGATTGAATATGGATTGGGGGGGGTGGATTGTTATCTACGACTTAAGAGCAAAAGGCCCGGTAAAAGATCAAACTAATTCCCTCTAGTCTAGAATTTAATGCTTGGAAATTCCTAGGCCTGCGGATGAGTATTGTGAGTTACCTGTAATTCTGTTACTTATATTTTCTCGGGTTTTATTGCTCGTCATTGTATGTTAGAAGCATACTACAGGTAACTCTAAATATTTCACACCTAAATTTTACAACCCAGTGCACTTATTCACAGTAATATCTACACCGAGCATTGTTGCACGTGATGAACCAGTAATAAACTACATGTTAATTTTTAAATTTATAGGCTGTCATTGATATTCACCCTAACTTTCAGAATCTCCGAACAGCTGCACCAACTAAAGCTCAATTTCAACAAAATTATTAATCTCTACTTAAATGTATTCAAATTTATACCAGATTGCACTTGTAATAATATATTTGATACGTGCCGTAGTTTTCCCATTGTCCCTTAAATTTATAACTTTCCACTGATAGCCTTTATAGTCCGTGCTAACTACACAGATTGAGCTGAAGTATGTAAAGCGTTTTATTTTATTTCATATTTTTCCCACACCCGGAGTCGAGCTATGATACCACTCACATAAAGACCGAAGGGTGCATATTGATGAGCGATTGATTCTGCCAGAAATTCCGTTTCAATTAATCTGCTGAAATCAAAGCTGTGGCATAGGCACAATTAGAGCCATATAAGTGATACAGAAATTTTAATTTGCATCAACTGCTGTTTACGCTGCCAGCACAAAGCATAAAAATATGAATTGTGGTGCTGAAAATTTAAAGCGTATAACCGTAGGCATATACATATCCAGTTTATCTGTAGAAATTAAAAGTGGTGTTTGGGCTAGTAACTGCCGGTAAAGCTCAAATTCCTTGTATTTAAGGTATCGCGTATTTAAACATTTCGTGTGACTTTAAGTTTATTACAACAAAATTCAAATGTCGAAGACACAGTGTTTCGCATAAAACTCCTGACAACATAACAAGCTCAAAACAACGTTCTTGAAAATGGTCTGATGGCTAAAAATCACATGTATTTCCATAGTCAATCTTCCACAAACATTCTTTTATGGCTTATTGTTATATGTGCTTCAAATAAATTAAGATAAACGTTTACATATATGCTAAAATTTCATTATGCATTTCCTCTAAGTACAAAAGGGATACAAAAGATTGAAGCCAGAGCCAAATCTTTAATAAACGGGTCGCTATTTTCCAGTCTTAGAATTCCATTCTCTTTTACTCATATCGCGATAAACAACTGAATGGGACAGTCGTTTAAAAATTATGATACGTTGCAAAATTCTAACCAATAGGAACGGATATCTCCGAAATTATTAATACTAGAAAAGGTATTTGAAATAAACTGTGCTTTAAAGAGATCTTAATTTTTAGGTGGTAAGTTATTCTTCTGACTTTTATGATTCTTGGCTTATAGCAAAACGTTTTCCATTTACAAGGATAGTTTGGGTGGAGGCATTATTTCCAAAATCTTCGTACAATATATTTTAAGATGAACTTAATTCTAATTTATTCCACATTTCAATTTTGAGCAATGCTTTTACGCCACAGACACAGAAATTCATTCCGTTAGTCCGGGGATCTCGAAACGCATATTTATGGTTAAATTACCGTAGATATTAAGTTTTCTGTGGAATTAAAAGTCAGTACACCTATAATAAGAAAGAGATAAAAAACTAATAGGAAAATATTGCAATGTCTACAAGCTCAAATTCAACCACAAGTAGTGTGGTGAAAGCATAGTAAGGGCTTTCTATCCGTAATTATATTACCTACAATACACAGAAATATTTATAGTATTAAAGAAGTATTTTTTATCCCTGTTGTTCAATTGTACAATTCGTATTTATTTGAATCTGTACTTGTGTAGCCCCTCTTTGCTGAAAAATTGTCATGCGTGAATACTCTTGAAGATTATTTCAAAGGATCAATGTTACTAATGCGAGTATGCTACTATGCTAATACTAGGTGAACAAATAGCGTTTTTATGTTTGTCATACGTGCGCAACTCGGTCCAGACACCAAGCTAGTACTTGGCTATGAGTAGCATAGTAATATTGTTGGCGGAGGGAATTGAGGATAAATGTTTAAGCATTTCGAAAATAAGTGTTAAAAAAGAAGAGTTGCCTTGTAGGTTAGACTGAAAGGACAAAAAACCACAAGTATAGTGTTACTACCTGTAAAAGAAAGTAAGGTTAAAGCTAAAGATATTTCAGCGGGTCAAGCGCTGCATAATTTCCTGAATGCACCATTGATAAGTAGACGGGAATTTCGTAATTTACTTTTCTGACCGCCTATGCCTCGAGGCCTTGTGGTGAGCACATGTTGGAGCATGTTTGTTTTGGAATATGTACAAGGAAATACATTTTCGATTTATGATTGCAGATTTAGTGGGATATAACGACATTTTTTATGAACGTATTCTGTTACTGAGTGCCAGACATCACCTACGAAGAAAACGGAGAAGGAGGTAGGAATTGCATCTGTAAAGGCTGGACCACACTATTCAACATTTAACTATAACTATCAACAGTTATCATTCAACATTAACAAATCATACGTTCAACTGTTAAATTAATATAATTGTCTTCAACATGGTGTAACGACTAACCATTAACATTCCATCCCACTGTTTGACCTGTTTGGACAGCAAAATCTCTCAGCTAAAAGCAAGATGGTCACCGGCGCTGAAAATGTGGTTGTAACTATTTATTTGTCTGCTTAATATGTTACGAGAAATAAGAAAAGAAGGAATATGAAGATGGGGCCCTAATTATTAATCAGTGCAGAGCTGGAAACCTTCTGAAGGAGCTTAAAATGTAGGCTATGCTTGGCTTCAACAACTTGTTGACAGTGAGTGAAGGGGGTTTGAAATTTATTTTGAGCTATAGAGACTATAATCCACAAAAAAAAAAAAAAAAAAAAAAAAAAAAAAAAAAAAAAAAAAAATACAGACACTTCAGAGTAGCCATTCCAGCACATTTGAGGCGTGAAATATGCCTAAGTTACCATAGCCGAAAACCTTAACAACTACTATGGAAATTGCTATTAGTGACCGAGTATACGACATTCCCAAACTACCGCAGAGACCAACAAACTATCATTCAACACAAGTTTTCTAACCGGCCCAGTAAAGTTTCGGGTTCTACTGTGATAGTATAAAATGTTCAATCAACGTGCTAAGTCAATTGACTTTGTTAACCTGGTTTAGGATTTGGTTCAAAATGCTAATACTAAAGTTTAAATTCAACCTGTTCATATCAAACGTTGAACGTGCAACGCCGGTTTAAGGGACATGAGTTATTCTGTGGAAACGGTACCTCAATATAATTTAGATGATTCTTGGAGTCGTTTTGGGTGTCACGAGCAACATCAAACAAAGCTTCAAATTATGATCCATGCTTATGCTTATTTTTAGAATAATGTTTTGTAAATTATTGCATTTGTTGAATATTGTCTGCAGTGTGTGTTAGATGTAACCGTGTTACATCTAACATCTATCTAATGCTAGGCGCTTACTCGTACAGAAAGTGGAGACATTATTGTATTCCAGCCGTACATTGGATACCGATATTTCACCGTAAATACGTGTTTTGAAGTCCCCTTTAACCAAAAGTAACTTTTAGGAATGGTTCCGCGTGTATATTTCCGTGAACAGCATAATTAAAAAACGGAGAGTCCAATAAATGACAGAACTGATATTTAAGTTCAGTATTTAAAGAAGTGACAAGAACATCTATAACAAAGTTCATTAACCCCAAACCACCCTTTATATGGACATATTTTTGGAACACTTATTTCCCCAAAAATGGTTTTAAAGACTTTAATAAGTATACTACAGCTATATTAGAAATGAATAAAAATAAAAAGTACATATGTTGAATCTTTTAGAATAGGCTGCGAAGTCCTCTTAATTCGGAAGGTATCTCGCACACCTTTGTAACGCTTCGGAAGGTAAGGTTAAGTAATGTACAAAAACGCACGTTGCAAAATATGTACATTTCTTTAAATATTTTCATATACATTTTTGGGGCACAAAACCATTACCGAGACATCCATTATTAATAGCTAAAGTCAAAGCTTTGTCAATCTTTTATAGATGTGAATTTTCTGTTGTTTCTTGCGGTTGCATGGAAAGAGTTTGTAATTTTAGTACACAGTTCTTAAACTAATGACCATTGCTTTTCCTTTTATATCTATAAAGACATTATGAGTGACTTCTTACCCGGGGGTCCCGGGTTCGATTCCCGGCTGGGGCGGGGAATTTTTTTCTAGCCAGAATTATTCCTTATCCCCCATAGGGTCTGGAACTGTGTATGTGACTGTGAATGTCTGCGTAAAGCAACCAACGTAAAAGAACCTACAGACAACGAGTTATTTCAAGTGAAAAGCCCCCGATATGACCTTAGATGTTAAAGGGGGCTATATAAATGAAAAAATAAAAAACAAAAATATGATGTTGCTTCTGCAAATATTGATGTGGATTAAAATCAAGTAGATAGAAAAATGAGCTTTGGAAAGTACTTGCATTGTACTCGGATATTTTTTAAAATGTATGTTTAATATAAGCCAAAGGACGGCATTTATTTAGAAACCTCATACCTAACCTAATTCGAAAAATTAATTTTTTTGTAAAAGGGTCAAATATTTACACTATCTAGAACAATATTTATGACTATGAGTTTAAATACAAAAAGTCATTCTTGTGCTTCTAGTAACGCTTAAAAGCAGCATATCTACATGTGGTATCAGAAACAGCTATTTGCATGCTATTGCTTCAAAAATACAGTACGAGGGCCAATCAACAAAGACTGGGACTGATATTTTCACAGATGTTTATTACTCCATTTAAGTAATCCCCTCCTACTTCAGTGTACATTTTTAGCACCTCTGCCAGTCCGAACACATGGTACATGCCATTCTTTGTCAGGTCCTTGAGAATAGCATGACTTTTCTTGAGCTATGCTTTAGAATTTTTAAACTGATTGCCCGAAGTTTTCCGTTACTGATGGAAATAAAAAAATCACAACAAGCAAGATTGGTGCTCTAAGGCAGATGTGATACACAGGTAACGTTGAGGAAAGCTAGAAACTGCATGACTTCATTTGCTACAAGCCGCCGAGCATTATCATGATGAAGTCGCCACCCGACCCGAGAAAGCTCTGGTCGTATCTTTATCATGTACTTCCTCAGTTTAGCTAATATAACGTGTAGTAAGCTGCTGTAACAGCAGTGTGAGTGGGAACTGCATAACTGGTAAATCATTCCATGACAGTAACCAAAATGTGATCACCATCACCTTCCCTGGAACTTCCCTGGAACAACTTTGAACTCTTTTGGTGTTGGAGAACCTGGCAATTTCTACATTGTCCTAGCTCATTTTCTCTAATAATCATAATGATGCACTCATGACTCATCACCAATGATAATTGATTCTAGAAACGCAACCCCTCCATCAGAAAAGAGACGCGGCACCTTACGGTTTGTGTCCATTCTCAGAGCCTTTGTTTCTTCGGCGGACAACTTACGCTGCATCTAGCGGGCACAATTATGGGTCAAATGGAGATGATTATGTATAATCGTAAAGATTGGAATCTTCAACCCTTCACTAAGGTAACGTAATGTTATTCGCCGAACCTCACGGAAAATCACAGCAGCTGGGTTGATGTAGCCTTCAGTCACAGCAGAATCCGAAACACCACGCTCACCTTGCTGAACTCAAACAAGTCGGTTTTCTTTGAAGTCTATTGAACCACCTACATACTGTTGCACTGCATCTTCACTGTTTGCTTTCTACAGCTTTTCGAAAGTTTTAGTGTCTGCATGGTCTAAACGAGAACAGAATTTTATTGTTCCTATCTGCTCCTCTCGCGTTACCTAAATAGAGCATTACAACAAACCTACCGATAAGAAAGTGCTGCCGTCTATGGGCAATATATACAAAGAAACTGCTCTTTTCAAATATTCATGGTTTAGACAGGAAACTATCATGAAAGGTACAGGAAAAAATCAGTCTCAGTCTTTGTCGATCAGCTTCGTAGAATGAAGTTTCATAGTGTATTAAACAGTCATAAGACTAAGACAAAAACAAATAAAGCCTTACTTTCATGCAACTCCAAGCCTCAAAATATATCGTAGGATACATCCTCTATTAAATATTATCGTTGGAAACCATCTCCGTAATCCTTATTCTTTCTACTGCCTGCACAGCGAAGTATTTGTTCGCTTCATTCGCTGCCCTAAGGATGCGCTGCAACACACTCCTGATTGCGCCGCTGCATAAAACGCTAAATGCACCAATAAGATTACATCTCAGGTTCCCATGCAACCTCAAGGAGATTAAAATGGATAAAAACTATACAAAGAGAGAACTTTAAGACAGCTTAGTAGCTAATGTTAGTTAATGACGTCTAAAAGCTAAACCACATATTCTTACAATAAAATTTGACAAAAACTGAGCAGTTGCTCAAAGTCTTAAATTAACATTACCAAACCACCTTCATTTTCTTACCTTGTAAAAATATATTATACTCACTTCAGTTACTAACAGTTTGTGAATATTCTAAGGTTTAAATCCAAATGTTAAAGCTTGAAAAGCTGTAACCACCCGACAAACTGTCTCTAAATGAAGAGTAAGGGAAAAATATATTAAGTATGTGGGTTTCCAGAAAGATATCGCATCACGCGTTGGAAATTTGAGTTAAGATCTCTTTGCAGATATTTATTCACTTAATTTATTTCAGCCACTAATTCAAATTAATTCGCTCAATAATAAAATGACTATTATAGCTTATTCTAAACTCGGGTACATTGTTGCACCATTTCATGAGCTAGCTTCTCTTCTTTGACTTGAGATCTATTATCGTGGCTATAACACACGTTCCCCAACATAGTTTCTTCAGTGTCTCATTGGATTAAGATCCTGGAGAGTTATTCATAGCCTGTGAGCAACCTACATAAATACATTTGATTTCAATAGATGTAAAATGACCGTAAAGGCAATTTACGGTGAAATTATTCCGGAGGTTTAAAAACGAGAGTTTATACTTTAAAGATAACAAAATATATTTTAAACCAATATTTAACTGAGTGGCTAACTTTTTAAACAAGTTCAGCAATTAAGGCCTAAACCGCCTTGGAAAACACAACAAAAATTATGACAATTTCCTTGACTTATGTATTTGGTACTTATTCATAAACGCTTGAACAACGTTTCCATGCATAATTTTGAGACATTTTTATACGGATTTATTTTCTATAATAATAACAACTGTTCTTCCTTAAAAGGGATTGTTACGTGCATTTTTGTAATAGGTTCTGCCGATTATAAACATATGCCTAATGGATGAAATGCACAAAATTCATTCCGAAAATCACGCTTGCATATACATTACAGCGGCAGTCAGAAAGGAGCCGTTGAAAAATGTCGAGTTTAACCACATTTTATGCCAAGTAAGCATGCACTCATGTCTTACAGACAAGTAAGCTATGTTGTCCTGTTTTATGGAGTAGCGAGGAGTAAGGAATCTTTAAGTATGAGTAGAATGTGTACACTTATAGCTGAAACACGTCATTCCAAAGCTAAATTTAGTGTTCAGGGGTAAAAATACTTTCATCATTAATCAAACGTATAAACGCAAATAAGTAGATGTTAAATTGATTGTGTATGGTAGCCGGGCTTGTAGGCCGTGGTCCAAATGATTTCATTACCGGCGTTTCGCCGAAAACTGCATCCGGCATCTTCAGGGAACAAAGCTATTGTTCCAGCTCCGGAGTCCAACAGTCTTTTATTTATTTGGACCACGGCCTAAAAGCCTAGCTACCTATACAATCAAGTTGACAATGGCGGCCGTGAAAGCCTAAGTAGATGTTATTAGAATGGTGCCTATCATGATATGCTTCAACTTATTACGCTACAGTTTAGTATAACAGAATATAAACAAAAGATATAACTAGAGTATTCCAGTAATAAATGATGAATTTTAATGATAGCAACCACTACTGCTTACAGAAGTATAGCTAAATGCAAGACAGTAACGCTGCCGGTACCCAAAAGGAGAAAAGTGAATTATGTCTTTTTCTTCAACTCGTATTATAAGTGCACTGTTTGTACGACTCTGAATCTTTTAGGCAATCTTTGCGTTTGCATAATAACAATCAGGTATATTTGCTGGAGACAGACAGTCATAAAATGTGTTTTGCTTTTCATATCGTTAGCTCCACATCAGTTGTAGTTCCCGACGCTTTTGCGGTATATTCTTTTATACGAGATTCATCCTCACCTCCAGCTTAAAACACTCTTTCTGGAGCACAATATCTTTGTGGACTTATTTACAAAATTTCTTCAAATAAAAGTTAAGGAGACGATTTTTTGTTTGAAGTACTGACTTCTCTGCAACCGTTTAATATATGCAATATGAAGTGAATATTTGCTGGCGTCGCGACATTTTATTACCTTCTCTTTTTGTGAGTCACATTTCCAGAGGTTTGAGTTTCCTTAATTTCCTAGATTTGAAGTCTATTTACATGTCATTCATTAGTCTTCATTGCTTTTAGCCCTTTAAGGTCCATCACTTGATGTTCAATGAAGCGAGGTAAACACAACGACGTAAATTTCTCAAGAAAAAGAATTTAGTTAACCTTAAAGGAGTCAGGAAGTTTATGAATAATCTGCCTAATAATAAACCCAATGGGAATGAATAATTATGTGAAGAGTTCATAATTAAAATCATAAACATTTAGTGTATGAGTCCATAATTATACAGATATTTCATTTTCCATTAGATTTCACGTACATGGTTTGTCTTAAAAGACTAGACCAAACTAATTATGAACAGAAATTAGCAGAAACGGCTCATTATTATTTAGGTGCACTTTTACACAGAAAATACCTGTAGTTTACATTTTTGTCTTTTACTACCAATGTATATATTTTGTCTGTAAAATATTCGCACTAGCTAACAGCAATAATTATTTATGTGCCTAATGTTTTAAATGTTGCCATGCGTGACTAAACGGCGCAAGTTCAGTATATTGATGAGAACAGCCTAGAAAAGTGTGGAAAACTTTAATGTGGTAGGTTTTATAATATTTCTTAAAATTCTTTAGCAACATATACTTCAGAGATAATCTCAACTCAAATTTCATTTTAGGAGTAGGTTCCACAGACAACTGATATGATTGGTTTGTGAAATGGAATAAGAAGAGACATCTGTATACTTAGTTCACTTGATTAATGACAAATTAATTTTCTCCCTTTAAAATCAAATTAGCATATGTGTTTAAGCTACTTTTGTTTATATTCCACTTGAATTTTGCTTGCTGTCGGCTATTCCGCAACAAGCAGAGCAAATTATCTAAGACATTAGTTAACGCACACTCCTCCACATAGAATTTAAGTTTATTAAATTGTTTTTCCTTCAAACATGGCAGGACTCAAGGGTCCTTTCTGACTCCAGCGTCTGATTGTAGTGAACTGACCGTAGCGTTTAGTTTAAAGAGGCGATGAAAAAAATAAATAAAAGCTCCCCATAATATATGTATAGGTATGTCAAGTAGAAGAGTTTAAAATTTGGAAACTGTGTTTTGGCCAACTTTTAACTCCAATTAGTTGAAGTGTAAATTAATAGGCGCATACTTATTAATAGGCAAAACGAATTTTAAATTTTATTTTCTCAGACAAATTATAAATAATTTTCCATGTTCAAAATGTTCCACCCCATGCAATTTTATAATAATTTTACTCAAACCTCTTGCATTGCCTCCCAATTGTACATTAAATTAAATTACCGTATTATTTTTCGGAATAGTTATTCAATTTTGAGAAAAAAATGATTCACACAGTAATTTAACAAATGCATTTTACTCAATGTTAAACCTAATTGTTGCAGTAGCTACATATAATTTTGTGTAAATAATTATATATACAATCATTGATTTAAGTTCAGAATTTGCAATGAAATTTCACTGCTCAAAAACACATTTCCATGAGCATAACTGAGTTTATAAGAGGTAAAATAGCAACTAAATTACAAAGTATATTTCTATAGAGGAGTTTACTTGACATTAAGGTGTAAATTACTAAACGGTATAAATTCTAGGCAGTAACTATTTTGATGTTTTATGATTTGAAAGTATATCTGCGGTTGTGTTTTCTTTTCCTTTAAAATTAGCATCCTTATGAAGAAAGAATTCTCCTGATAATCAAGATATACTTTTGTATACATTAGGCAAAGGTACATCATTTAACACAATTTGATAAAACTCTTTACTGTGGCCAGTTGGGTGGCTCAATTGGCTAGGCGCTGGCATTCTGATCCCATGGCCACGGGTTCAAACTCGCCTCAGGCCGATATTTTAAGTGAGCTTAAAAGTGACAGCCCAATGTCATAGATGTACTGGCAGATAACAAAATTCCGGCACACCGGCAGCATTATATAATCCTGGCAATTGACAGCATCGTTAACAAAACATTCTTTATTTATTTTTGTATTGAGATTTTAGCTCATTAGGGATGTCAAGGGGCTATTTTAAAATGTTCAAATTTAGCTCCTCATCATCACAACCACCAACGTTCTGTAGTTCATTTTATACCCAGATCAATTTCATTAAAGAAAGAAAGTAAAATCAAATACTGCAAGTATGAAAAAAACAGCGTGACTGTGTAGCAGTCATTAAAATTCCTGTAAATATTTTCTTCTGTAGATAAGCTTTGCTTATCAGACAATAATCAAAACAGAACTAAGGTATCCACATAAAACATCTCCTATTCCCTTCTGTTTGCACACATATCTAAATTCTCTTAAAGAGTAAAACATTTACAAAGTAGAACTTTTCACAACTGAATTTATTTATTTATTTTCTAATGGTACATAATTAAAAAAGTATATTGCAATAGTTAATTTAAAGTAAAAACAAGCAAAAATACTGAAAGCTGCAAATATATAAAACGTGAAAAGCCAGACGTCTACACACAAGCTTAAGAATATCTTAATCTAAACATCAAGCTACAACATTTACTTCTATGCTATATATTAAGAGGAGAGGAGTATTGGTATATCATTGGAAAGAAGATTAAAAGAAACAAAAGTACATGGCAACAAACAGTGTGTAGAATATGTTGCTCCAAATGGATTTAAAATGTTAAGTGTTTATGATATGACGTAATACGTATTTCTTTCTTTAATTTCATTGGAGTTTTAGCCTTCTCCGTGAGAGAGGGAGAAAGAGAACGAGACCGACAGAGAGAGGGGGGGCGGAAGAGTCGCTGGTAAATGGTACTTATAGTTCAAAAGCAGAAATGCTGTTTTGTTGACAAGAAATCTATTTCACACTTTAGGTAACATATGCACCATATTCACATACCCGCCAGGCTAAAACACCAGTGAATCGAAAATGTTACTTGTAATATATAGGAAAAAAGTAATATATAAGGAGACGTGTCACTTCTTGCCGTCCTCTTTCCTCATACTCCCCATAATTTTCTTTACCCTAATAATATCAAGTCGCGCTGTCAATCATAAATTAATTAAATGTTCATCAATATGCTCCCCATCATGACCTTGCCTCCGATATCACACTGTGTAAGTGAAGTACAAAAGTTTACAATCAAATATACTAGTTTTAATTTATTGTAAGGGTTAATTAAACTTTTATTGCTTTTTATTAACTGAGGATTCTGTATACTCGCAAAAATTGTAGTTTTTTGGAAGCAAGCGCAGATATATATATATATATATATATATATATATATATATATATATATGATTAATTTTCGTAGTTCAAACACCACTGCTATAATTTCTCATTCCTATAAGTCATTTTTAATTTCGTATGTAATTTAAATTTCTATCACATAATGAAGCATATGTTTTATAAGGTACTGAGCATTATCCTTGATAGTCACTTTTTGATATATCTTAAGAGTATTTGACTATGTTCATTTCTAAACGTACAGTTATATTAAAACATCAATTAGAGGCTAAGCCGCAATGTTACGTATAATCGGATAATTACAAACTTTGTTTAAATATCTTTTAATCAATGATTTTGATCTTTATAAAATTAGTTTCGTTTATCCGGTTCATTTATTCATATTGTTGAAATGCATCAAAGATTAACATTTTAATAACCTAAATGTAGCAAACACGCTGCCTTTTTTATTTTGCTGTGTTACAAAACGGGAAAAAGAATGAATTTATCACATTTAGTATAATAATAATTTAACCACGGCCGGAAGCAGGAGAAATATTTTAATATGCATATTTTCATGGATTTAGGGACCCCAACCAAAGACCAACCTAGCAAAGTGAACCTCACGCCCTCTTGGTAAAGCAACTGGTATTTCACATATTACGGAAGTTTGATTATATAAGAGGAATTGAATCTTTCAAGTTTAATTTTAATTTCTTTAGCACATATGCACAATTTACATAGTAGGTAGAGAAGCTATTGTACTCCACTCAAAAATTCGATACCGAGATTTCACCGAAAATACACATTTTTTGGTGCCCCGTATCCAAAAGCAAGTATACTTTGAAAAAGAGCGCGCGCGCGGGTATATATATATATATATATATATATATATATATATATATATATGTGTGTGTGTGTCCTTTGTGCTGTGAACACTATAACTCAAAGACGAACATTCGGTAAAATACCAAACTTGTTATTTAAGTTTACGATCTTCTAAGGATGCAGCACGAACATTTTTAGGAAAAACCCCCAACCCAAAACTACCCTATGCATGGCAACAATTTCGAAAATGTTGACTTTCTCAAAATGGCTCTAACGGTTTGGAGTACAATCCCGTATATCAAAGATATTTGAATGTCTTGAACTTTCTAGATAACTTTTGAAGAGCTCTTCATTCTGGATGATCGTTGCATAACTGGTGAACCGTAAGAAATAGACAAAGACTAACCACGGACAAAATGCATAGGTATCTCTTTAAAACAGACAATTTATATCATACGTACATACATACATACATACATACACACGTGGTGTAATGATTACCATGCTAACTTCATATACCCAAGGTCGCGGGTTCAAAACCGGTGGAGGACGATGGATTTTTTTGGGCGTAAAAATTCCTTAGCATGGCTTCCTACGGAAGGGAAGTAAAGCCGTGGGACCCGTGTCGTAGATTTACGGCACGTAAAACAACCTCAAGACTGATAGAGAGGCCTCTTAGCAAAATTAAGCGGTTAAACAGCGTCAATAATAAAACGGCATTTCATTTACTTACATATTTTTTCGTGGAGTGGACCACTTCCGAAATATTGCTTATTATTGCTTTCAGTTTTAAAACACTTAAGCTTTGCTCATAGGGGAATTTGTTAACTCCTGGCCATGCAAAGAAACGAATTTTAATCACATAACAACAGCTTTTAAAATATTTGACTATCAATTTTGCCTACTGTATTCCTTTATTTCTCTTCTATTTACAATGAAATAATTAATATGACCATTTTGCTGTCCTCTATTCATCTTGATTAGTGCGAAGTAGAAAGAAGTATCAGCTTTTGTAAGAATAATATGTTGCAGAAAAGCTGGAGAAAGTCATGTGAATGGAACATATATATACATTGTAGTTCTACTAAATATTTTGCTTCCTTTAGTTATAGAAATTTATTTATTTAGGAAAAACTAAGTTCATGTTTTAACTTTACGGGTATTTCTTAATTAATAAGACACACTTTATGTTGTATCAAAACGTGTTCCCCGTCTCATAAAACGTGAGTTTATGGAATATTATCCCAAGAATCGTATCATTGTGTTTCTAATAAGGAATAATTTCAAATTTTAAAACAGTGTATCGCCAAGTAGTTAAAGTTCACACCCCAGAAATGTAACTTACATAGAATAGCACATTAGCTTGCAGTAAATTTCCTTAACACAAAAATAGGATACAGGTAGTTATTGGAGTACAGAAATCCACTTCCGCTATAATACCACCACCCAAAAGCATCTTCTTTCATCTGAAGAAGGGAGTATACGAGGTTGAGGAAAGTCCGGATTTGCTGTTATTAAGTTTATTATAAATGAACGCTTCTTCGCAACCGTCCCCTTATATTTTGTGTGTATGTGTGTCCGTGTTCAAAGGAGATAGGGTTGGAAAGACCGATAGAGGTTTTATACTTTCCTTTAGCTGACCAAAGCGTTTCCGACTTCGTGGCAACATAAAACTTCAAGCGGGCGCTAACCTGCAAGAGAAAAATAATGCAGTTGTTAGAAAATTGATGACGTTTCCTTTCGGGAGGAAAAAGCTGTAAGAGCTAAATATTTTACCACTAAAGGCTGTTTCCTGCAATGTAGTCTTACAGATGTAACATTTTCAGAATGTAGGGTAATAATGGATCAAAGCAGATACATGCTGATATTCAAGCCACTAAGCATTAATACCTACTGTAAACGTTATTTTTAAAGACAGTGATATTGAAGCATATACTGATCATTGGCTTCTCCTTAGATTTGTCGCAAATTTCAAAATAGCCAGTGAATCGGTTTTTGAAAATATAGCTCTCAAAACACGCTCCTCAAGTTTGCACATAAATTGTCCTTCGCATCATTTTAGTGTAACTCTAGCATTGTAAGTATTCGTTGGGAAAGTTGTTATTATGCTTTAAGATTTATATAAATGTTCTGGTAGTTAATATTTTATTCTACCTTTCATTATCTACAGACACATTAATGTATCTCCCAATTTCAATTGAAAAGTAGGACAAGTAAGCAGAAGTAAAACTAATTTAGCTGTGAAAAATTGAAATATTATACATTTGCATTTATGAATATTGGATTTACATCAATACTTTTTGCGGGAAAAGTATTCCCCAACTACAATTATGCATTCTTGAAGATGGCGCGGAAATGCCTCCATGCCACGTCGCGACATCTCCCGTGGCGTGACGTTGAATTCGTGGTGAATGGTATGTTTTAGCTCCTCGATGGTGTGCAAATGGTGTGAGAATGCTTTTCCTTCAAGTATAAAGTAGCCCAGAGCTGATAAACGTAGAGAGCGAGAGGGCCAAGTCAAATCTCCTAAGCGGGAAATGAGCAGATTGGGGAATACTCGGAGAAAACCCTGCTTTGAAGTGCAGTATCTGGCGTTTCACCGTCCTGCTGATACGAAATATTATTCAACTGTCTTCCTGGAGCTCTGTTATGGTGACATATTTCAACATTTCAACATAGTGGTCGAAATTTACAGTTAGTGCGTGACCATCATAGATATAAAAAAATATTTACCAATAATACCATACATTCCAATTGCACACCATACCACAACTTTGTGGCTGCTCTGAGGTTTCTCATAAACAATGCAAGGATTTTGGCTTGACCAGAATCGGTAGTTTTGTTTGTTCACAAATCCACTGAGGAAGGAGTTGGTTTCATCTGACATGAGCAGCTGGTTAAGCAATCATCTTTGTCATAAGGTTGATATAGGTGGAGCTGCGCTTCAGTTACGGAACCCCAAACAATGAAAGCTTCCACAGCTGCAATTCTTGTCTTCAAAGGCCAATAATCCATGGCGAACCAATTGAGGACATTGTAGCAGTATAATCATATCTGATTCATACGCACCTCAAGTTTAACAGGAATACGAAGCAAAATTGGTGGACACATATATTACGCGCCACATATTTATGTTATCAAAAATGAATTTTAGGCAAGATAACTGAAGAACAGGCCTAAAGAGCACTAATAATGTAATACTTTCTGGACGGTGCTCTAAATTTAAAGACGCTGTTCGAGGAACTCTCTTAGCGTTTTAAGGTGGTCGTCAATACCCCTTCCAGCCTATAAACCTAGAGGAAATATTGCGAATTCTTAATCATCAAATTTACCTGTGGAGCTTGAGTACTCCCTAGGAAAAACAAATAATTAATAAGGAGTATCCCAAATGAATTATAACGGTTGTTAAATGTTGCTAGGAATCCATAACGCACCAAAACAGTGGAAAAGGAAAGTTCTTGGAGTTTTACACATTTTTTTCCGAAACATCAAAGTATATGAGTATGAAGGGAGAGCAGCTAGACACAATTACTTATAAAACAAATATGACATATGTAAACAACATAGCAGTAATTACATGTGTACATGCGTAATAAAAGTATTAAGCTATAGCTTCTGGGCGCATCCTGGTGTTCCACACGAAAGACTTCAACAAGTGGAAAAGATTTGGAGTGTGTATTACTTGGACTCGTATATGGTGCGGAACAAATCATGTTCAAGGCAACTCGGCTACAACTTTCAACGGCCAAGAATTTATCTGAAAAAAAGGCTCGGGAGAAGCATACCAAAGCGGCAATGCAATCGAGTGCTGTGCGTAATGTTTGCCCATACAGCCTTTATTACTATATACGATTATCAAATTATTGTATATCTGCTTCAAACAGTATTTCAAATTATATATCAAGTGTAAAAAGTATAGAATTAAATGCAGATATTCCCGTACTAAGTGTAAGTTTTGAGTATTAGGACATCAAAATAAGTTCTTAAGTGTATTTTCGTACTTTAAGTACTTTATCACAAGATTCTAGGACCTTACACCAGTTAAAATTGTGGAAAAAATCTAAACTTCAGCATGTTTCAGCAGAAAAATTACTTCCTTAATAGTGCTAAATAATATCCATGTATATACGCCCATCTAATTAACAACAAGCACAACTATACTTTATGATTATAGGGAAAATTCTGGTATTCCATACAATATAAAACTTCACTTATTAAAAGTGAACATCACAAAAGTTATACGTATTTACAGTCCAGTAAATATTGCATATAGGTACACAGCGTGAAAATAATTCCCTATTAAATGGCAGAACAACTAAGCAAATAAATATTCTGTTACTTGTTGGATAAACAAATTATAAATATTATTTGCACTATAGAAGCAAGTAGTTTCAGATATGCTATATGCATGGTTTAATCCTAAATTTCAATAAGAGATTATTTATGATTCTTGTTTACAAGCGCGCATAACTTTATTTTTATTTTTTCTAGTTACTTTCAATCAAATATTTTATTCCCGCCATGTGTACGTCTTAGAAAAGGATTAAAGAAAAGTGCTTTACACATTTTGTATGATTGAATGTAGAGAGTTTCATTAACTCTGGGTGTATCAGTTGGGTACGCGGCTGGCCGATATATTCCAAGATTGGAGGTTCAAACCCAGCCTACACCGATGGGTTTTCAGTCTACATAAAAGCAATTCATCCACATCATTAGATTTACCGGCATGTAAAAGAACTCCTACTGGACGAAAGTGCTCCACACTGGTGGCACTGACATGATCCTGGTAGTTGACAGCGTCGTTGGTAAACAGCATATTTTTTCTAAAGCACTTTAAGTACATCTGTTTCAGTGTATACAAAATATAATCTGATAATCTTTCTACCTGCAGTGGGGAGTGACACGAACGGCTTAAGCAGTAGAAACAAATCACATTATACAATATAACATTAAAACGGATTACATAGTGATAGTACCAATAATAATATAGTAATAATAATAATAATAATAATAATAATAATAAAACAACTTTAGTTATTTTAATTAAGTTATTAAAATCATTACTATTCATGTTAAAATAATTATTAATTAAAATATTAAAATAATCGTTGTGTATTATTATTATTATTATTATTATTATTATTATCATTATCATTATTACCTGTGGTGTAACTTTCTTGAAATTAGCTAAAGAAATATATCCTTTTAAATTTTACGAGAAATAATATAATTTCTGATACCTATCAGTTCATTCAAGGAAAATGGGGAATTCCACAGTAAAAAACCTTTTATACGTATTTATCTGACTGTAATTATTCTTACATATCTCGACTAGTTATTTATGATCTTTACTAGCCACAAAAGTGCTACAACATTTATCAAAGTTACAATTCAGTCCTAGTGTTTTGAATAACCAATAATTTTTATGTTAATGGAATTTGAAAACAGAATATAATGTTTAAAAAGCTGGGCTTACATATATAAAATACAAAATGAGAAATAGACAAAAAGTGTGATTCTATAAAGGAAACTCTCGATCCTAAATGTTTAAACTTCCGAAGGCATGATTGTAATAAAGAACACTTTTAGTGTCTCAAAAGTAAAATACGAGGTACGTCCAGAAAGTAAGTTCCATTTGGTAATAAAATTAAATTGTGTACAGATACAGAATAATTATTTATTGCACAAAATTCTACAACTGTTAAACTACTTTTCCACGTAACTGGCGAAATTTTGCAGGCATTTGTCATAGCGTGGCACAAGTTTTTGAATACCTTCTTCATAGAAGTTTGTCGCCTGTGTCTTCAAAAAGTTGGAAACATTTTCTTTCAGCTCTTCGTCATTGTTGAAGTGTTGACCGCCAAGGAAAGACTTGAGATGTAAGAACAGATGTAAGTCGCTAGGAGCGAGGTCAGGGCTGTACGGAGGATGGTCAAACACGTCCCAGCCAAATCCCAGTAAGAGGTTTTTCGTCACATTTGCAGTGTGTGGTCGTGCGTTGTCGTGAAGAAAAATGACACCTTTTGACAGCAATCCTCGGCGCTTATTCTGTATTGCGCGGCGCAATTTCCTAAGTGTCTCGCAATAAACATCTGCTTTGATAGTTTGACCACGCGGTAAGAAATCAATGAGTAAGATGCCTTTCCAGTCCCAGAATACTGTCCACATCATTTTTCGAGGTGTCAAGATTTGTTTCGGCTTAACCTTTGCTGTGGATGAAGTGTGCCTCCATTCCATTGATTGCCGCTTACTTTCAGGGGTGTCGTAAGAAACCCAAGTCTCATCTCCTATGACTATCTGTGTCAGAAATTCTTCGCCGTCTTCATCATAACGGGTTAAAAACTGAAGAGCACTACCCATCCGTTTTGTTTTGTGTTGCTCAGTAAGAATCTTTGGTGCCCAAGGTGAGCAAAGTTTACGAAATTTCAGTTTTTCGGTAACAATTTCATGAATTAGTGATCGTGAGCTTTGGGGAAATTCCATAGCGAGAGCACTAATTGTAAACTTGCGGTTTTCTTGGATCTTGTCATCAATCGCGTGAACCAGTTCTTCTGTAACCAAAGATGGACACCCACTTCGTTCTTCATCGTGCACTTCACTACGTCCTTCATTGAACTGTCGGACCCATCTTCTCACCATTGAATCACTCATCGCATTTTGTCCGTAAACTTCGCAAATTTGCCGATAAGTTTCAATTGGTTTCACTTTCCTAGCATTCAGAAAACGAATCACAGATCTGATTTCACAAGCGGCGGGATTTTCAATCAACACCGACATTGTAAACAAGCACAACAAAGCGTATGTGGCTGACAGCGATCTCAAAATGGCGCACGTTTATTCTCCTTGATACAGAGCGTTTACCGCGCATGTGCGGAACTGCGATCGCAGCGCTGCAGCGGAGATAAATTGAAACGAAACTTACTTTCTGGACGTACCTCGTATATTTGTTTACCCTAAACGTATTGTATAAGCTTGCAATGATTCCCAGTTTTACAATGGAGTCTTTCCATTAATAAACTGCCATAGTTTGTGAAGAAGCACTGATTGGTAGGCAGGCATCGTACATTAATAACGATAAGGAACAATAGCATCTACAGAAATGCCCATCATAGTATACGAGGTCGCGTCGGGGCCAAGTGGTGAGACCCTTCGTCTCTCATCAAGTCGACCCGGGTTCAATCCCAGGCGACTGCACATGGGATTTGTGGTGGACAAAACAACAAAGGGGCGGGGTTTCTCCAGATTCTTCGGTCCCTCCCCACCCCATCTGTGGTCATCATCATCAACTCTTCATGGATTAGGAGGATTCTCCTGTTCCGGCCTCATATTTCTTCCCATCTTTTAACTGGTCTTCCTATCGTTCTGTAGCCTAGAGGTTTGTATTTGTATGATTGAAATGGAATGCGAGAGTTATCCATTCTTTGTAAATGGCTTTCCCATTTTTCTCTATTTATTTGTATCCTTTCTTTTAAGCAAAAAATGTCTAATTCTTTCCTTATGTCTTCATTTCTAATATGATCTTGTCTGGTGCAACCTTTTACTGCTCGGAGATATTTCATTTCTGCCGCTTGTATTTGGCTCCAATCTTTCTTTTTAAGAGTCCATGTCTCCGAACCATACAGTAAAACTGGAACAGCCATTGTCTTATAGAATTTTAGGTTTGTATCTTTTCGGGTTTTCCTTTTTAAGGTACGAGCTATTACTCCACAAATATATTGGAACTTACTCACTTTATTATTTATTTCTTCATTGTTTGTCTTAAAGGTTACATTACAACCCAAGTAGTTAAATTTTATCACCTGTTCTAACACTTTATTGCTTAACACTATCTTTGATCTTTTTATATGTTTTCCTATAAATGCCATTATCTTTGATTTTTCTATTGATATACTTAAACCATAATCCTGGATCAATTTTTGTAGCTTGTACATACTTATTTGCAGCTTATCTTCTCGGTCTTGTATTAACATCATGTCATCTGCAAAGAGTAGCATATTTAAGGCATTATCTTTATTTATTTTTATTCCTAATGGTATTTCATCTTTTAATTTTCTGAGAATATCATCCATATAAATATTAAATAAAAGCGGAGATAAACTACATCCTTGTCTTAAACCATTATTAATTATCATATCTTGTGATAATCGTCCATTTCCTAAAACTATTTTTATTTTTGTTTCTTGGTATATATTCCTGAGTACATCTATCAATTGTTTTGGGTATCCTTTTTTATCTAATATATGCCAGAGTCTAGTTCTGCTTACCTTATCAAAAGCTTTTTCTAAATCTACAAAAGCTATATGTGTTTCTAAATTATATTCTCTTCTCTTTTCAATAATTTGGTTAATAGAAAATATATTATCGGTGCAGGATCGTCCTTTTCTAAATCCCATTTGGTTTTCTAATAATAACGGTTCTGTAATTATACTTAGACGTTTGTTTATGATTTTTGTATACAGCTTATAGCCTGTGTTCAGGAGACTTATACCTCTGTAATTACTACATACATTTCTTTTGCCCTTTTTAAATATATTGATGACGTGTGCATCGTACCAGCATTTAGGAATTCTATTCGTTTTCCAACATTTGTTGATAAAATTAAGCAGTCTTACATTTAATTTATCTCCTCCATACTTTATTAATTCTGCATTTATTCCATCTGGTCCTGGAGCCTTTCTATTTTGCATGTTTTGTAAAGTTAATTGTAATTCTTCTTCGGTGATTAAATCTATAGATGTTTTAACTATTACTTGGTCCTCTATTGACTTTCCATTTTCTTCTAATTTATACCATAGTTCCTTATAATATTTCAACCATTCTTCTTCAGATATATTGTTTATTCTCACTTTGTCTTTCTCTTGTTTTGTTAACGTCTTAATCACTTTATAGGCAAATTGTTGTCTGCCATGTATGTCGTTTTCTATCTGGCTAATAAAATTCTCCCATGAATTCTGGTGTCCTCTTCTTGTAATTGCTTTTGCGATGTTTCTTTTTTCTTTATAATTTTGTCTTGATTCTTCAGTTTTATTTTGTAGAAGCCTTTTATACGCTGCTTTTTTGTTGTCAATAGCTTGTTTAATTTCTTCATTCCATATTCTTAAGCCAATTTTTCTTCTATATATATTTCTTCTTCCAATTGCTTCTTCTGCTGCTCCTTTGATTGCTTTAATTATATTGGACCATTCTTTATCAATATGTTCTTCTACTTTTGTATCTTCTAGGAAAATGTTTAATCTTTCTTGGTAAAGCCTCCTGATACTAGGTTCTTGAAGTAGGTTTATTTTGAAAACCGTTTTATTTTGTTCCTCGTTTGCCCTTATTTTTGATTTTTTCCATCTTGTCCATAATTCTATTTTAGATATCACTAAATAGTGGTCGGAGGATATATCACAGCCCCTGTAAACTCTAGTATGTATAATCTGTGATATTAATTTTTTATTTACCATAATATAATCAATTAATGATCTTTGACCACGTGCATTCCATGTATATTTATGAACATCTTTTGTTCTAAAAAATGTATTTGTTATCTTAAGTTCATTAAAAGTTGCAAACTGTCGTAATTGTTTACCATTTTCATTAATGTGGTCTTCTCCAAATTTTCCTACAATTTTAGGTATAGGTTGTTTCCCAACTCTTGCATTTAAATCTCCAGCAATGATCATATATTGGGTTTTGCTTTTATTTACTTCTTCTTGTAAATGTTCATAGAATTCTAAAACCTCTTCCTTTTTTCCCTCTTCAGGACTATACACTCCCACAACGATTAGATGCCCTCTGGGGATTTTAAACGTTACTTGTATAATTCGTTCATTAATAAAAGTATAGTGTTCAATTCTCTTTGTCCATTTTTCATCAATTAATATTGCTACTCCTTTTGCTGCTCTTTGTTTTAATGAAACCCCACTATATACTAAAGTGTATTTCCCTATCTTTTCTGTACCTTTTAATTTCTTTTTAGTTTCTGTAAGTACCGTTATATTTACCTTCATTGTTTCTATTTCTTTTACTAATTCTTCTTCTTTTGTGGATATTCCTCTCACATTCCATGTTCCTATTTTTAATGGTTCTGCAATTCCAAATCGTGCGTCCTTTTTCTTTTGCTGTGGTCGAAATCCGATATTATCAATCCGGCTATTATTTTGAGGCTGTTCAGTATGTAAAATTTCACTCTGGCCGCGGTACGAACGCTGCGCAGAGCTAGTTCAGTGGTGGGGCTGCCACCTCTCTGCTCCTGAACTCGCAGATGCTTTTCGGGCATTTACCCTAGATGTGTTGTCTTCACCTCAACTTTCGAGTCACATCCACCCGTTGTGCCAGTTTTGGTCCACCCCGAGTATTTTATTTCCTCGGTACCACCTATATCTAGGAGGCATTCCCCGATCCGCCACCTGGGGAGGCGCCCGATGGGGGATTGGCACTGAACCCCATCTGTGGTTTCCATTGATACTTCATCTTCATTCTATGTCTCAACAGTGGTATCGTCTGTAGTAAAATCGGGCGTTAAATACTATCAAAAAAATCAAAGTATATGATAACGCTTATCATTTCTTAACTAGCACAAGTACATTCGAATGTATTATTTAATACCTAGGCTGGTAACATTGAGGACCGAAATCCAAAATAACTGCAGTACTTCACTACTACTGCTACGCTAGGGTCGGGGAAGCTAGGAATAAACCCGAGGAGAAAATCGGTATTTCCGGTTTTGGTGGATTATGTGTAGCTGTACACTAAGGAAGGAAGGATCAGATGGCGATACTGAGTAAAGGCACTGCTTTTGGATACCTTCCATTTTTCTTTTTCTGGTTCTCTGGTTCCACTAGAAGTAAGTACCTATGTTCCCACATCAGTACTATGTTGTAAAACACCTCTCTGAGGTCTTCTTTAGATATACTCGTATAATTCACGTAAATATGCAAAATTATACCTATTCAATGTATATTGTTGCCGGAGTAAATGTGTTGGGCCAGTAGTACTTAAGGAGAAATATATAATCAACTCAGTTGAAAATAAATGTATCTGGAGGATTATGATTTAAATAATGATGCGTTTTTTTATGATTAAAATGTGTTTGGGGGAGCTATTTTTTAAAGAATAAACTTTTCTTTTAAACTTCAAGTCTTAATTTAGCATTTCCAAAACCAATCAAACAACACCAACAACCCTTCCAACCTGCTATAAATAAGTGCTGTCCATACAAATAGTTGAGAGCAGTGTAAACATGGTGCGCAGTGGTATGGTCTGATTGCTGCAGTCGGCCGTCAGGTATCAGACGTTAGTGTGTCCGGCACCTTGACAGCGCAGGCATCGTACACGTGACGAATAGCGGAGATAAAGTTGGCCAAATCTTAGCAAATTACAAAGTATCTTGTATGATGAGATGAGAGAAGCTACCTTTAGAGGGCATACCTATTGAATTCAAGTCGTATACTGACACTTGTAAATTGAAGGCTAAATTGAAAGCGCATAATAATCTCTACAACAGCACTAACATATTTTGGGAGATCCTATATGCTAAAGTTAACAATTTTAGTGCATGATTAGTCCATATTTTCAAAACTCTGGTACATATTTTAAAAACTTAGACAGCATGAATGCTCGCATATTTTAGATATACCTTATACATATATGTACTGCGCAACTGGGCTACACTCCTCCATTTACATGAACAGTAATAGTATACAGCAGAGAAGCATAGTGGTATGGCTAGAAATATTTTCGGGTGTAAATCAATGTTGCTGTTTTTATTATTATTGCTACTATTGTTATCATGTGCTGATATAGTGATGGCAGTGATGCATTGGCTCTTAATAGTCCAATAAATCAGAATTTTATTTTTCTCTTGGTATATTAATTATGAACGTATGTACGTATGCTGAAGTTTTATTACAACTCTAACATTTCTTGTTGTTTAGTAAATTATGTCCTAAAAGATAGTCAAATAGTGTTATATTCTAGAGAAGGGCAAATTCTCTTAGAGGAAAACCTTTTGAAGGAAAAGAAATACCTTAAATATAAAAATTACAGCATTTTATATACTATTTGGGTGTGAAAAAAGTTACGTGCTTGCTAGACAACTAAACTAAAGTCATTAACATTAGGTAACTTGATATTTTAATCCGCTATAGTGGGAAACAGTCACAAAAGGAACTAGCTTTCCTGATTGGTATCCTGCCTTGGGCTTACAGTTGGTCTAAATGTCTCAGTTAGTTAGCCGCGGGACGAAATTCCGTCATATCTACGCCGCTATGATGCTGGTAATTGATGGCGTCGTTAATAAATAAGTAGTTTAAAACAGTTTTAGTCTTAACGTTCAATACAAATATTTTTGCAATAAAAATAGGAAAATCTTTACAACTTCACTACTCATCTCATCTAACATATTTCACTATTGGGAAAATAAACTGTCGAATGCTTATTTAATTTAGTAGTATGTAATTAAGGCGAAAATATGACTTCCGATATATATATATATGACTAAATTGGTAAGATATTGCAATGGAGATTATACAAGTCTCCAGACAAAGTTAACTCATAAGAAAGAGTTTGAAAATACGATATGTAATGGTGCAGTTTCTCATTCTGTTACTCACAAGTTAAAAGGAAACTGAACAGTCAGTGTAATGGTCGATGCTAAATACGATACTTTTTACTATGTTTTCAAATCTGCCGAAAAATAAATAGCAGTTATGTACTTGGTGTATAGAGTAGTATAACAACACATAACCAAACCGACTTTTATCAAGTGTTAAACAACTAAAGCACTACATTTCATCTGATACGTCCGTTTCCATATTTCATTCTTAATTTCATTTTATTAAAATTATAATTTCGTATCCTATGAGTTACATGCATAACATAAATTGTCCTTGGTTTGCGATTCGATACTGATATTTCACAAAACATCTGTATTTAAACAACTGTAAACCATTTCTGTTTCACTCAACTATAGGTAGTGTTTATGCCACCTAAAGTAATTGTTCAAAAGCAATGTTATGGCACAGAATCGAAAATTGTCTGAAGACACTGGTGCAAAAACTGCGCAAATGTCTGCATCTTGCATTAAGAGAAATAAGAAAGGAACATTAAATTTTAAAATTTAAATTGAGACACTATTAACAACAACTAACGACATTTAAACAAAAGCTTCCCAAGTTAATAGTCAGCGCTATTATTTCTGTCAAGTTGGCTTGATAGATATTGTCACTATTTTTATATTTTAATGCAAATATGTTGAAAATTTTAAAATCTGGCGCTCATAAAATATTCCTCTCATTGTTCTCAAATTGTTATTTTCTTATTATATTGTTCATTTGGTATTTATTAAGTGGATCATGAGATCGAAAATGATAGTGTTAGTAACATTTTAAGTGAATTCAAGTTCTTACTATAATGTGTGATTCTTCCTTTGCTTCAAATGGGTGATTTAAGGCCCATATTTATAATACATCTTTAATATTAATACTACTAATTAAATATTTAGATTGTTTGCCTCTCCATTTATATTTCAGAAACTGAATTATTTTGAGTTTAATTGTCTTCCAACACTGAGCCACAACTATCCAAATGTTTTTTTTGTTTTTTTTTGATAAAGGAAATGACAGAAAAGAATGATTAAATGCTAGGTTCCAGATCTAAAAGTGAAGGTTTTGAATCCGGCTGCAGTATTAGAGTATTTGTTTAGCTAGAACATTATTCCCCATCCTCCCTAGAGTGTGGGAGTATAAGCGAGAGTTTAAATGTGAGGGAGGATTTAAATGTTATAAGTAAAGTCCCCCTACTTTACTTATAACATTCAAATCCCCCTACTTTCCTTATAACATTTAAATCCCCCCTGATTTAAATGTTATAAGGAAAGTAGGGGGATTTAAATGTTATAAGGAAAGTAAACGTAAGCAAACCCAAAGATACACAGTAGTAAACGAGTGAACATCATTGCCGATGAACAACAGTTCCGAAGAGAAAGTCGCAGTAATAGCTTCTAAATGCGACGTATAATTGCAAAAACGTGGATAGATTCTGCTTTTCAGTTTTATATATTTATTGGAACGGTTAGGCAGCATCATTGTTGAGTTCGTTTACCCAAGGTCGCGTTTCAAACCCGGCGGGGGACGATGGATTTTTTCGGGCGTAAAAATCATTAGCATGGCTTCCTTCGGAAGTGAAGTAAAGCGGTTTGTCCCGTGTTGTAGATTTACGGCACGAAAAAGAACCTCAAGTATGATAAAGAGGCCTCTGAGCAAAACTAAGCGGTATTTCACGCCCATTATAGAATAGGACGCTGAGAACCACAGCAGTTAAAGAGCGTCCATAAATAAAATTCCATTTCCATTTTATCACTGTCGATTAGTTAGACCGCTGGCCTCTCTTCAATGTGGTGCAGGTTCAATTCCAGGGGAGCGCATATGGGATTTTTGGTGGACCAAATGGCTTTTCCACGGGTTTACCTCCGGTATAGTTCATTCCACCAAATACACTATATTCACTTCTGCTTTCAGCAATCTCACCATTCTTTTTAGGCTCATACCAGGCATTGGGCTGATCACCTATCCTTGCTATTTTCTCTGCTCCAGCGTCTGTCTGCTTCTGATACGGCATCTCATCCGAGGCACTGGCTTGGATGCATCTTCTCCATATGAGAAGAACAGAACAAGTGTCTATATTCCCCGTATAATATATTATCGTGTTAGAATTCAATTTCTGAAAGAAAATGTTCTTCAGAAATTATCAATGAAATAAAATGTTAATATTTCCCTTTATTGTATAGCACGATCATTTGGTACAATATGATGCATGTTAAAATATTAATTGTGGTAACACTTAGGAGTTATAGTTTAATAAAATTCAAGCATATAAAATCTAATTGGTTAACAGTAGAGCTGGACTCAAATTGATAAAAATTTTTGCATTTTGAACAAGTATATAATTTTCAGTATTCAATCTACAGTTCTATAGGAGATATTACTGGCTGTTTTCCCTTAAGCCTCTCATATTTTATCTTCTATTTTTGTTGCAATCGGTACGCAGCAGTTTAATTCTACTAGACGGGAGCGGCAAGAAGGCGTTTTGTTTTCATTCGTTTTGGTTATATTAAATGTGAGCTGACCGTAATACTGTCGCTCCTCCTTTGATTTGTTGTATAAGTAGCTACAATAAATCATTGATTGTCTCTCTTTCTGTATAGTTTATTGGTTATATGCTTCTTTTATTCATCTTCTGCACTGCGGAAAAACCCAGAAGAAAATTAAAATAGTGCATAATCTATAAACAAATATATTGAAATATGTCACAATCTATTGGCATTTGTATCATTTGTTTATTGTGAAATCATCTCACATGTATCACATTATTGACGGAACTGTTTACTTCCACATAACGCAAATCGTCCGGCAACTGTGACGAATAGCATATGTGTGACTAATCCTCATGTCGTGTGGAGAAGCTGTCGGCTAGGCTATAACAATAACGTGCGAATTTCTCCGCATACACCATTGTGGCAGCTCCATTCCGTTCACGTGACCACAGCACAAGGGTAATATTCCGGTGCAAAACTGTCCGAAATGCACTCGTGTGATTAAGAGCACACAGTGCAATTCACTGCCTGTCCCGAAGACCTATATCAGTGGGCAAAGGGTATTAAGAGTATCATAAAATTGAAATCGTTAGCGGCAGCCTACAGTTCACTCTCACTGTCAATTCGCTCAAAGTATCAATTCCGCGAGATTAGCATATACAGAGTGTTCACAAATTAGATTATAAAACTCTCAACGTAATTAACGCGTTTTATTAAATGGCTTTGGTCCGCGAACAGCAATTTAAACGGAAAATGAAGCGTATTGTAATGTATTAATAGCTTAATCTTATAGCAGTACCAGTGTTGTTAGTAAGATCATGTTGCCCACTACAGCAAACTTGCAGCATGCCATATATAACTATCCACTGCACGCTATAAAGCTTACAACAAGCTCCATTTCAAGAGTTTACGGCCGGAACTTACACTAACTTTGTACACAACCTCACACAGAAAGGTTCACTGAGGTTTTGCAGGTCAATGCTGAGGTCAGGCGCCACCAAATCGCTTGATTTTGTGCCAAAAAAAAAAACAACAAAAAAACAGGCCTCCTCCATATATGCAGCGAGTAGGCATGTGACAGCAGGAAGTGTCTCTCTTCCTTGTATAGTGCATTGTCTGTCAGTTTTTAATATCGGGAACAGAAAACAATCCAACAGGCAAGTCATCGGCTCAAACTTTTGTGCCTATCTAAGAAAATATTTCTTACTTACAGAGAGTGGCGGAATAAGTGTTTACCTTGTAGCAAAGTTCGGCACTCAGAAAATGTAATTTACAGTATTATTACGGAACCCATGCAAGTAAGTACAGCAGTTACCAAGAAGAAGAAGAAGAAGGTTTCTTTCAAATATACCAAAATGACTGTTCATATTCACTGCTATAAATGTGCAAGTTTTTCCTTGCACATTAATTATCATACTGGAAATTAGAGTCAGACTGAGCAATGCAATGTCGTAGCCAGAATTTGAACCATGGATCTCCAGGATTCTGGTCAGTTGCTCTAAACACTGAGCTACAATAGCAGCATGACAATACAGCATTAGATTCCCCAACTGACTCGTGTTTATCCCGACAAACCACACAAGGAAATTTCAAATTATTTTGATATGTCCAATTACCTCAAGTCCCGGGCTTGGTAGTTTGCTATTGTCAGGTCAATCATTGTGAAATAGGAATCATAAACGCTCTTAGTTTTGGCATTCTACTGAAGCACATGACGAGCTTTATACTTATTCTGAAAGTATATAAACTAGAATCTGTAAATTACTAATTTCTAAACAGCTAAAATGTCAAAAATAACTTACTTTTACTGAGTATTAGAACATGAACGAAATAGAATTACAGTAAGATAAACTTATTAAAATGGTTTCATTTATTATCGTTGTCACTGCTCTACATGAAAGTGCATAAATTTAAAATAAGTTAGTATAATAACTACACATAAGTGGCCACAAGGTAACATTGTATATATGCGTTATTTCTTTTATTGGCTTTATATCAGACACTGAAGTATAAAATCATTCAGTAATAATATTGTAATTCTGGAAAGATATATAGTGAAGTTTCCGGAAGCCAAAACACCATCATAATCATTATGTACTTGTTACTTTTACAAATATTGCTAACCGCTTTACATACTGGAGCTTTTGGATTGCGGCTCCATTCACTTATCGTAAGGCACTGGTGCAACACACAAATCGCGATAAAAATGTATTCTCCGAATAAATGTTATATTGCATATTTATAAAATAAAGACTAATTCTTAACAGGTGAATATTTCCATTTTAGCTTATTACACTAAAGAAATTCCCCCAAACTTCTGAACTAAAGCCGTAGAGAATGTTCGAAAACTTCCTTTACAAACCTTTAGAACTTATAGAGGAGACTAAGTATATAATGCTTTGAATAGGAACCAGAAATGTACCTTTTCTGTACTACAACAGTTTTAACTCGGATGTTAAGCAACCGGCAAAGTCACGACAAGGACTGTTTCTTATTAAATCAGCAGCTGATGTAATTTCACCCCACTCTATCCCTCAACCCTGGTTCCATTCACGTGTCTTTTGGCCTCCATGCAACATGTCGTTTACACCACACCATGAGCTGATGTTAAATCCCTTCTACCCTTTAGAATCCCATTTACGTGTAGTTTAATTTCAGAGAACATGGTGGAATGCAGGTTTTATAGAACACACAGACATCGCCTTTCTGTATGGCGAAGCTCAGAGTAATTGAACAGCACCTCGCGCCTTTATCAAGAACGTTATCCACAACATCTGACTCCAACACATACTCTTTTCGCCACAATCGTGCAACGCCTTCGAAAAATGAGTACCTTCATCTTCGGCAGGAGAGATTGAGATTCAAACAGATGCCGCACTCCCAAATTTGAAGAGGCGGTTCTACATCTCGTTGATAAGGCCCGTCAACAGTACGCGAACGATTGAACGTGCAATCAGTGTTACTCGTAGCACCATGTGGGATGTTCTTCATGAGGACATTTACTACTGTTAGTCGATTTTGCAACGTGTTTTTTCCTCAATAACCCGTTTCTGCACAGCTGTAAACACAAGCCCAGTTTCTATGACCCATTCTCTTCAAATATGAACGTCAGTTTATTAGAGATGGTGTTCTCAATTCCCAAAAGAACCATATCATGGCAAACGATACCCCGCATGCCGCGAATGTCCAGAGATTACAACCCATGTTTTATATCAATGTGTAGGCACATTTTCTAGATGGTCATGTGACTGGTCCATTCTTTCTTCCATTCAAGATAACATTCCCATGTAATTAAACTTCCTAAAATAGTTATTCGACATTTTGTTGGAGGATGTTCCACACAACGTCCAAAAAGACATGATTTTAGCACACCCTCACGCTTCAATTGGTATTTGGGTACATCAGAACCAACGATTTGGACAACGATACATAGTTCCAGGTGACCCAATCACGTGACCTCCACAATCACCGAATTTGGCTCCACTGGTATTCTTCTTGTGGAGCATATGAGGAGTTTTATGTAGAGTCAGAAATAGAGTTAAATTGAGTTTTGTTTATGGAAGGTCTTCAACTGCTGTAGTTCAATGTCCCTTTTATATATTGGGCATGAAAGACTGCTCAATTTTGCTTAGAGGTTTCATGACTGAGGTTCTTTTATGTTCCATAAATATACGGAACAGGACGTACTAACGGCTTTACCTTTCTTCCGAGTTTTGCGCCTGAAAAATCCATCGCCCTCCGCCGGGTCTGCACCCGCGCTTTTGATAATCAGAGACTAGCATATTATCCCTATATCACGGAGGGCGACTGCTGAATCAGAGAAGGGCACAATCAGCACAGCATATTGCAAAGACACCATGTGTGATGGACCGACTTTACCAGAACATCATTCATAGGTTCAATGTGCACTACAACCTCGATGGTCGCCAAATCAAATAAGAGTTGCAGCGGATCAGAATAACAGCTACTCTGTGACGAAGACAAAAACAGTATCTTCAGAATAACCGTAAACAGAAGTTTTTGTGAACCATAGTTGAAATTGCTTCTTGTTTACTTGTTATTATTTTCTAATGGGTTGTAGTGGACCAGAGTAGTAACCATCCTGCGAAAAAGACAAAACTAGATATTAAGTTTAAAGGTTTTTGAACATTAATGAAGCTTCCTGTTTATTTCTTTAGTAAAATTACCTAATGGGTTTACTTTAATAAAAGTGAAGTACTAAGTCACTCCTAAGTAAAATACTCTTGCAAACGCGTTCGCGATAAACATTTCTTTTCACGTTGGAGCACAGAAATGGTAGGTTTCGGACATGTGTTCCTATACAACACACGATCTACTCAGCTCACTTTACAAGTCCTAAAGGATGCAAAGAAAATTTCGGAACACCTTGTACGCTTTCTTAATCACCACTATTCTAACACCCTTAAGCCGTATTTCTTTAATTAATTTTCTCCTCCATCCATCACTTCCTTTACATTCTACGAAGATGTGGATTACAACTTTATTATCCCCAAGGATTGTACACATATCTTGCGTAATATTACTTCGAAAACTTCGTAACCACCTCAGTTCTAATCTAAGCATGCAACACTCTTTCAGTACCTTTTATTACACGATTGAAATACTTGCATCACCCTAATCAATATGTGAGTAAGTCTTCCTTGTATTTCCTCTATAGGTCGCAATTAAATCAATTACTTATGTATGCTAAAATATATAAGTAAATAAACATATTCTCGGTTTGACATCAACTAATTTTCTACCGCATGTGTAACTAACAGCTAAGAAGATTATATATTTTGAGGATTATAGTGTTTGTCATTTCAAACAATTCTAAATAATTTTGGTTTCCATTTATATTAATACTTCAGCTTTCCATTAATGTAGGTTTTCAAAATATCACATAATTTATACAATACTCAGATCTGATGGGATAGCCAGTGAGAGGGAAAAAGAAAGCGAATTTGGGAGAAGAATAGATGTGGACAGAGAAGAATTTTCGTGGCTAAAGCTATTAAGAAATAGCTACCGTAGTTAAGCACATAAACGTAGCTGTAGATTTTGATAGTATATCCTTGTTTTGTATATATCGATTTACGTTAACTAGCTTAACATTAAAATAGATCCAAACTAATATTACTTCTATCATCTCTAAAAGTTTGTGAGTCACATTACTGAATATCAGAATAATAGGTTGCTGCTTGTACTCCTTTACATGCAGGGAAGTTAACTGGCGCTGAAAAGTGTTAAAGCACACAAGTTTAAAACATTGACAAGCTCCGCTGTTTTGGGCAACAAATGCTTCGTTATGTTCAAGCATGCAGTGTGATTTTATGAAGAAATGGACAAGTTGCAGCTCAAATCAATTTTACCTTGATGATCAAGTGACCCCATCCTTAAGAGAATAGTGCAGCTGAGACTCACTTTAGAGGACCTATTTTTTACGAACTAGTCGCAATGAGCTCTTCCGCGACTTTACTTACATTCACGTAGTCGGTTGCTGCAGCAGTTTGGATGAAGCTCAAATCCTGCAATGGTGTCTTTTTGTGGCTTCCATAAATGAATGTGCGGTTAGTAATTGGTCGAGCTCTTAAGTGGCGATGTCTTTGGCTAGAGCTTGTTTCACATACAAACGTTTGTCTCGATTGCCTTAATGTACACAACTATCAGTATAATAACGTGTTTCCATAATAGTATATACCTAATTCTCATTTCTTTCGTTTTTTCCGAATACCCCTTAAAATTTGAAAAACAATATTATTTTCTTGAGCGCTGGTTTTACGGGAAAGCGAGGGCCGGCAGGAAAAAGAGACATCCGGCTCCTCTGTCTTACCGTAGTGTTGTCAGCCAAAGAAGGTTTGTTTCTTTGAGACCCTCAGCTATTGTGCTGAAAAGGTCATCTAACGGTGAACCAGCTGAACTATTAAACAAAGCACAGTGCACGTGCACGCACGTAAACTCTGGAATCTACAGACAGAATAAAATCTTAGCATTGAAGCCACTATAAGTCAGGGTGTGTATTTAATTTCTCAATGTGGTCGCCTTGCAACTCTTCCGAAATTACGTTAAACCTAACGAATGAAGGCTAGCAAACCGAACACCCAAGAAAACTTTCGCTCATACTAGGTAAGTGCAGAAAAACAGAAATACAGGTTACACTTAGTACTGGGAAAATAAACTGTCCTGTGAAAATTGGCCACCAGTGCTATAAAGCGTGTCGGCTGTTTAGGGGAAGGTTTAATACCTTCAGCTGCTGCGAAGAGAGCACTGGAACACATATGACACTACTGATCTAAAAGATCGCCTCCCTGTTTGGGTTGCTTCCGGTCAAATGGTGGTTTAACGGCATACGTGACCTACTCAGTTGTGGTCGGTCCTTGCTAAGTATTATACCATATTGCTTTTTTTTTTTTTTTTTTCCCAAAATATACCGTAGATAGCTGAGAGGCCTATACTAGAGTTTGCCTAAATTAAATTTACACTTATTCCTCCAAATGAAGCACATGTCAACATATCTTGCTTCCCAGGAAAACAAAAAACTACTCTCAAAATAAATCTTTAGCATTCAAGTGGTTCATGGTAGCATCTTATGGCGATATTTGCCCTTTGTAACTGATATGGAAATATTTTTGTTCAGCTGTGTTCCGTGGCCAGCAACTATAGGCCATACAATGGATAAAAGTTTACATTATTTTGCAGTGTTTAACGCCCAAATTACTACATATGGCACCGCAGACGATGACACTGATGATACATTGAATGAAGATGTATTTATTTATTAATTTATCCTGGTTGGAGTTAAGGACAAAAGGCCTTCCCTTCCACTCTACTAAGCAATACATTAAATTCAATACAGCAATTACATAATAAATAAAGAAATACAGAACAAAACTACAACTTAATAAAGACATATATAAAAAGGTGCACCAAGTATATGGAAATGAAGAGAAAAAAATGTAAACAAAATTATTCCAAATGAAATATTCATTTAGATTGAAACACATTAATCATATTTACAATTGAAATGCATATTACTTGCCAGAACATAAAATATTAATAACAATAAATGAAAATAGTGATGTATTTATCATATTAACACAGCAGAAACTTAGGTTTGAAGATGGCGCACCGGTGGCATGCAATGGCGGAGGAAACCGGAAACCCCGGAGAAAATCCACCCCTGGGCCGCCATAAATCTCATATGCGATCGCTTGGGATCGAATCTGGGCCACCTAGGTGAGAGGTGAATAGTTTAACGACTCGGCCACGGCACGGCCAAACTTTCACATAGCTTTCAGAGACGGCTTATTGGTGAAGGCGCCGCAGGTAAAATTCATGACGCTTTGAGTTTACCTGGAGACTACAGTAAATGAAAGAGCGAGTCCTCAAGTGTAGCTTTGTTCACTATTACACTGTATAAATGAATTCCCCTCAGATTAATTTAAAGCCTTCTTGTTATTTTAAACACGTAGCGTATCAAGGAGGTTTAGGTAGATATTCCTTTAAGAATGGGGTTTGGCTTGTTCGCCACATTTAAAATTCAATGAATATTGAAGAAAGAGCACGATTAGTACTCATACATTATCTAACGTTTTCACGTTTAATACTTTATGTTCATTTTACAGGCATGTGAACGCATTGATGTACAAGAGGCTTAGACGGGTGTCCTGCAATATTAATGGAGCTGATTTACGGTATATTTCTCGCAGGCCTTATCAGCTAGGATTTGCCTGCATCACACTACTTCTTGGACTCTGTATTTATTATTTATTAAGAAAGCTATCCTTCTCTATAGTAGTTGCAATATTTGATAACCTAGTCTGAATTTTTCCTAACAGAAGATGAAACAAAAGAGAAACAAGCAAGGAGATGACAAATAGCGTTACATGGTGAGAATCAGATTTGCTTTGAAATTAATGCACAAGTACTCAATGAATACAAATCTTAATCTTCAGGCCTCAGTACATATTTATATGTATAATCATTTTCTTAATGATAAATGTTTTAAAACCATATTTTTAACACCTATTGTATCCATTTAATATGTGATGCGTTTCCAGATTACCTACATTATTATTTTAGGAGTCATTATGCTCTTCAGTTACTCCTTGCTATATTACCAGAATTGTACATATTTATTAGACCGCTAAGCAACAAAGTATTCAAATATAATACAGTAGTTCTAATAAACTGTGTACCAAGTGGCCCAACTGCACCGTATTTGATGTATGCAGATATTCTTTGGTGGTTTAAATAGTCGCAGAACTCAAAGGGGCTATTCCAAGTCAAAACATGCCAGTGGAGTACTGGTGAAAGGGACCTTCACTTTACACGTCTTGCCATTATCGGGGACTCTGAGCGGGTCGCTCTCATTGTGAGGGGAAAACGAAAGTCGCTCTCGCCCAGTTCTCCATTGGTGGGTTTTAACTTGAAAAGCCCGTTAAGTTCTATATTCAACTGTTTTCAAGAGATATTTGCACACGTCACGTACGGCGCAGTTAGGCCATCTGATGTGTAAAGGTAGGCCAGCGTAAGTTATTTACGAAAAGTAAAAATAACACTTAAGGTTTCAGTTTTATCAGGAATATTATACACGTGGTTTTTGTATTCACTGTCTCCCTTTTAAACTATTCTCTCTGTCTCTCTTCTTCTCTTTCACTCTCCTTCTCAAATTTCCATGCTGATTCAATTAGTTTTCGAGGGAAAATTAATGGCAATAAACGGTTCTTTGTTTAAAGAAAAAAAAGTGGCAATAATAAGAACTAAATCATTCCTGCCATTCTATATCTTCCGGGCTCTAGGACTTCTAAGCAAGTATTTTGAAAAGAAAATTTTAACTCTCATTATTGTTTGGAACACAACGTACTCGATGCTACTTTGAAAGATACTCATTTTTCAGCTGAATGCTCATGCAATTGTGCTTTTTAAGAATTAAAATGAAACCAAATTTTGTAGTAGTAATAATAATAATAATAATAATAAATATCATAAAGCAATCGATGAGGTAATGATAATCATAGTAATGGCTGCGATCAGATAATTATGTAGTACTTAACCTGCGTTCTACACCAACAAGTTCCCATAGCAACTACGCGTCGGTTAATTTGTGCCTGCAAAACTTCCTCAATTGGGATAAAGCTTATCACTGCACGGTGATGAAATGACAGCTTTATCGTGCATTGATTATTTGAATTACTCATGAGAAATTTCTCTTGTCAAACTCTGAGCAGGATTTTTCAAGAGTGATATTTTGTGTAACATACATACGCGCCTTATATGTCATTTCCTGCATTGCTTTATTGCCTTATTTATTGCTCTACAAGTAGGTTTATGAAAATTAGAGCAAAGAATGGAAATAAGAAATAAATTAATTACATTGTTGAAACACAATATTACAAAACATTACCCCTGAAGAAAGAAAACACACAGAAAATCTTCACAAAACCGGTATATTATTTCTCAGGCCGTTCTGACTTCTGCAGTGCCTAAGATTTCACGTGAGTTCTCGGATTCAAAGGTTAACACTTAAGGTTAAGGGAAAGGGTCCATTGTAGCTTCTTGTACATATAACCAGACCTTTCGGCTGTAACAGTCTCTGATGATATTATAGATATTAGAGATAGTGGCGTGATAGTTGATTCATAGTTTTCCCTAAAATTTCAACAGATTGCACTGCATTCCGCAAATACATTGCTCTGGGGGAGAAGAGCTATGTGTGAAATTAAAAAGCCGTTAAAATTTCAGGTCTATAGAGAATATGTAAGAACAACCATACTTAATAAGCAATGAATCTGGTGTCCATAAAATGAAATCAGTTACATATTTATCAGCTTAACACAAGGAAAATTTCGGTGAAAACATTCACGGGGCAATTAAACCCAATAGAGATAGAAACTTGGGCTATTTGAATTAATTGTTAAATCTCCTTAAAGTCCTGCATAGAGGAAGACATTTATTGTAGACTAGATGGCGCCATACGATGGTAGAGTATCTTGTGCCACAGGTTGAATGCCATCTAGCACGGACGTACGTACACATGGCACCACATCAGTGGCAATAGGTTTAAGGGAAAAGGCTGACATAAGAGTTACAATGCTGCTGCAATTATTATTTCTGAAATTTCCATCGCAAAGGAAGATAACTGAGCTGTTAAGTAGGGACAGCTGGTAAACGGTATTTTATATATTGAAGAGGGCAGGGCTGAACACGATCGTTAACAAGTCAATTTTTCCAAGTACCACATTATCAGTTTGTAAAGTTGCTCAACTCTAGAGCCATCTTTTTGGATCTGTTTACTTCTTTGAACTCTGTAACTAAAGTGGCGCGCAAACTTTTCATTTTATTAATGCATTGCACACATGTTTCCAAAATCATTTGAATTATATAGTTGTAGGGTGCCATATTGTATTGGCATACTTCCTTGCTGTATAAGCCGTTCTCTGTGGTGTAGGGTTAACATGCTAACCTTTGGCTCTCAAGGCCGCGGGTTCAAACCCAGCGGAGGGGGATGGATTTTTCAATCGTAAAAATTTGTAGTAAGGCTTCCTTCCGTGTCGTAAAGGAACCTCAAGTTTGGTAAAGCGGCCTCTGAGCAAATCTAAGTGGTCTTTCACGCCCAATATCCAACGGGACTCTAAGAACTGAGTAGTTAAAGTGCGTCCTTAAATAAAATTACATTTTTCCTTTCTATATGCCTCAGTGAGCATATCTGTCAGATTTGAAACATTCCATATTTAGAAATCTGAAGGAACTTATAAATTATAAATACCGTCTGTAATAGTATGAGTACAATAAGCAGTCAGCAAACATATTAAATCCAAACTGCAATGGGAAAATGGGTCATCGAAATATCTACCAGAAGGTGAGAAATATAGCTTCGTTCTAATTTGGAAACACTGGCACGAGAGATGATGCGCACGCAATGATTTTTCTGTATAGCGCCATCGCTTATACAAGAAATGTATCCGTCTGTACAGTGCTTTCGAAAATGTGAGAAGGAGAGATCGGCTTTTAATATGTTTTTTAACAATTTGGATTTACAGAGTCATGAAGCAACTTTATGAAATGTCACTACAATGAGCTTGGCGTCTGGTGAGCTCTAAACTATTAATTTGTCCATGAAGATAAACAAGAACATTTTAGGAAAATGTACAGAATGTGCTACTAAGGAAACTCAACAAAACTGAGGTGCAAACTTGAGACCTCCAGCTATAAGGCAGATGTGTCTATTACTATCCCATAGAGGTTCGTACGACTTGCATTTGGGAGGTATCGGGATTGATTCATAGGACGCACTGCAAATACTGGAGTAGTTTCTCTCATCTCTTGCATTTACTGCCCCTCCATATCGTTCCATTTGTTAGTTCATTAATTCTTCACCTCGTTTGGCAAGTTTAATGTTTTAAAGTGTCGGTGATGTGTTTTGGTGCAGCATGGAATGGAGAAAGGACGCTCCCCAAGTAAACTCATCCGTCTCTCGCCCTCAGGGTGCCTGCCGATGTATATCGACTGCCTCCGTAGAGGGGGCATTGCATCTTTTCGGTGGGGCGGCGGTCCTTAGTCTGTCTGTGCGACTGCCTGTCTTTATTTGGAAATTGTAGGGACCCTGTCATTTCTGTGCCGTCACTGCTGGTTGCGGCCACTTGGTTTCTCCTCTCAGTTCGTCCCTCCACCCAGGGGAGCACCTTTGAAGGGCATAAGTACAATATGTTCTAGATTTGTGCCGAGTTCTCTTCAAAGCTAAAAACTTAATTTAGTACATTCCTGAGGAATTGTTTTCACAATTATGTGAGCAAACTAATCATTGATCACGTTTGAGAAGCAAAGATCTATGGCTAAAATGAGAAATAGGAAAATGATATATGCTATTTTCTTTAAATAATCGTAGGATTGTGTGTAAACTGTGCTGGGCAAAGTGGACCAACATTTAGAAGGAATGGAAATTTCATCACCTATTGATATGTATTGAATTCAGTATGAAATCTACAAGATCTGAATTACCAAGCAGCAGCAGCAGTTCCTGTATCTCTTAGGTAGTGCAAAGGGCATCGTTACGATATTTGCATGATCGAGTTTGAATTTCCAGTTCGTGAGTTCGTCTTCATGCACCATGGTGACGAGGGTTCAGATCGTCGCCCATGGATGGCATTGTAGTACAAAATTAAGACTTGCGGACGCGAAATGGCAGCAAATGCTGACAGGAACCTTCTTCTTTCAAGATATGGGATTCTTATAGTGCAAGTAAACATTACACGGGACCGCTGGCTTTACTTTTCTTCTGAAGGAAGACATACTAGGCATTTTTGCGTCCGAAAAATTCATCACCCTCCGACATATTTGAACCCGCAACCTTGGGTTTCAGAGGCTAGCATGGTAACCGCTACACCACGGAGGGTGACTTGAGATTAGTACGGGGTTTTAAAACCTCGACCCTTATCTTGCAACAGATAAACAGCTTCTAATATAAAAATCAGACATTCATTCACGTAATACATTGATAATAACCTAGATATATTTGGTCTTGAACATTTTGGCTGGTAGTGTGTGTTTTTTCTTGTAGTGTTTAACGCTCGCTTTAACTACTTGTGGCACCGCAGGCGGTGACACTGATGATACATGAATGAAGATGGAGCACCGGTGGAATGCGATGGCGGGGGAAACCGGAGGACCCGGAGAAAACCCCCAGCACCGCTTTGTCCACCACAAATCTCACATGCGGTCGCTTCGGATCAAACCCGGGCCGCCTAGGTGAGAGGCGAGTGGTCTAACCACTCGGCCACGGCGCGGCCACCTAGTGTGTCTGGTAAGTAAATATCACTGTAATGGTTTTTCGTAGGAGGTCTCTTGAGCGAAGCGGTCGCGGAACTGCTGAACTTGTATGCACTCAACTGACAGGACAGATAGATGTATTGCCCCAACAATTGCTATACATCTTTTAAACCAGCTGAGAGGAAGATTTACCTGGATTATAGGCCCGCTAAGTGGCATTTGAAGGAAGGTACCATTAGCAACCTGTCACTATATTCAACTCTCCTGATCAAAAAATGGAAACAAACATGTGTCATGAAAATCAAGTGTGTCACTGTTCGTCACACCTCATTCATCTGTAGTGATAGGCAATTGCAAATATGATGCAGCTGAGAAATGTCTGAGTCTTTAGCAAACCAAAATGGGCTATAGTCAATCATTGCATTTTTCTAGGTATTTAATTTGTAGCCATAAATACAAGAATCCATACGAAGAAGTCACAAGGAGATTAAGAATGCCAAAATATATTTCTGATCTTTGTAAAGAGTTCCAGAAATTGTCAATATATATATATATATACCGCTCAAGACTGCATTGCAATTAAATCATTATGGAAATTATTAAGGAATTCCATCCCCCAAAAAAATACCAACGCTAATATATGTGCTTCGTGTAGAGACAATCATACCATTATCTATGTGCATATGTAATAAAGTAGGCTGTGGAAAGAGTTAAACAGTAGTGATTGGTGCAGGAACTACAATACAAATTAAAAAGAACCTGGGGATAAACTCCCGGTTCTGAAACCACTCGAAATCACTAACTCAGCAGACATAGATAGTATTTTACTATAAATGTGAGGAATGCACACTAATAACAACTGCTCAGCAATATATTTCATATTTTAATGTGTTTAGAACCCAACATTTCAGTTCTGTTACTTCTGTGTCACTTTGTTTTTCAAACATAACGAGCATAACACCAAACTGATGCGCGTTCCACCATAGGCATCATGGAAACATTACATTTTCTGTCCTTGTCCCTCTGCGTGTTGCCAACATTCACAATCTGAAAATTGCAGAAGAAACCGGATAGCGGAGCCGATGGTTTGAGGGCTCTAAGCCAGTGAGTGGCAAAGGGTCTCCAAGGCTCGCCGAAGGGTCTGTGAAGCTAGTTCCCTATGAACCATGGAGTAGCCTAGGACTTTATGAAGCTTAAACCCATCTGAATTATCACAAATAGTAACATTTTAATAGGCAACTATTGGTCCACACCCATTTTTATTGTTCTTAGCGTACATTAGATTTCATAATGGCGTTACTTTGCCGTATCCGTAGCTACTTCATACTATATTCCTTCCTGTTTCAGGATTACGCTGGCTATTATAATTACCGCAATCCGTTACTATTTGCAATAAAACATTACTTCCGTGGCTCGGAGACGAAACCGAACTTCTAGAATACAAAGTTACGAACAAAAACTTGTTATATATGAAAATAACCTTATTTCAACGAAAGTACTCCTTCCTTTGTACTTATAAAAGCAGATTTATTAAAAATAAAGCCGGCATTTTGTTACAAGCCGATCATACAAACATGATACAAATTTATCTGGCATTATATCAATTTTAAATTAATCATAAACTACATCTCATTAATTACTAAAGGTCCAAACTGGCGCTCGCGGATATTACATTATGCTGGCAGTATACCCAACCTAGCGTGAGGCGTAATTTAAAGCATTTGTTTCTATATACTGATTATTTACACCATAAAGATTTATTTTTCTGCAAGGTAAGCGCTAATTATGATTACATTTAATGTATGGATATAAGCATACCTCGCGCAATACGACCTACATAGAACTACTTATGCTAACATCCTCCAAGAGAGAGGGACGAAATGAAGGTACCTCAGGAGGTTACAAGGCGCAGGGAGACAGGCCACAGAGACGTGTGAGTGTATATCAAGTCCCTGGCACAAAGACCCATCGCATTGCCTAGAGAGAGAGTGACTAACTAGTCCACTAATGTCCACGTGGTGTACTCCTTCATTTGAACAAATAATATCCGCACGATCCGCATGCCTCAAAACTTAAAAGCACACCTGAAAGATCAGAAAAACGTAGAATATAACGGAAATTATGGAAAGTAGTCCATGATAGTTGAGAAACTCTCCGAGCATTCGTCTAACCATCACTGATAATCAAGCAAACCCGAGATTAGAGGGCGGTCAACGGGAATATAATTCGGGCAGCGCCACGGCCGAGTGGTTAGACCACTCGCCTCTGCAAGCCCGGGTACGATCTCAAGCGACCGTATGTGAGATTTGAGGTGGACAAAGAGGTGCAGAGGCGGGTTTTCTCCTGGTTCTCCGGTTTCCTCCGCTATCGCATTCCAACTGTGCTCCATCTTCATTTCATTTGTCATCGCCTGCGGTGCCACAAGTGGTAAAAGCGGGCGTTAAACACTACCAAAAAAATATATATAATTCTGGACCTCTCGAAAGCGAACCACAAATATTACCGCAGAACCAAATCGCTCGGTTCCACGTGATAAATTTTATAATTTTAAACTCTAGATGGTAACTGCAATACGTTCTTTAAGTGTCCTTTATATCAGCACTAGAAAGGATTTAATAACTAAACTTCTCTTAAATTCTCAAAGTAACTACCATTAAAGAATTAAATGTGAGGTTTAATAGTATAAAACAATCAAGGCGTTCAAAGTATACCATGGCCTCTCTTTTATCCCTAAGTTTCTAAAGAACTATTGACATAGAAAAATGAAGACAAGTAAAACAGTTGCGAACGCTTTATGTTTAATCTTGTTTATATTTAATACACATTTTAAGCAGAATGCATAGTTCACAGTTAATATGATAAAACGGAAGAAGAAGGGATAAATGGAGCACTTAAATTTTTAACCAGTGTTGTTCGCCATGTTTAACATATTTGTTTTGGATTATGAGCAAATTAAAGCGATCAGAAAACAAATTGCAGAAAATGGACAGAATCATAAACGTTTGGTTATTAAAAGCATTTGTAGAAACAAAACAGAATTTAACGTAACTCTTGTCAGTCATTCCCTATCCACGGATATTATACCTATGGAAAGGTTCCCCACAACCAGGTCAGAGAACCGCACATAGGCCGCATGACCCTTTGTGCTTCTACCTTGACCCAGGAAGGAGAGCTGAGGTAAGAGATCCAAAGGGCTAACAAATCCGTCGACGGGCGCAATAATGGAGGGTTCCTAACGTTTCCAGTTTGAGTGTATCCGACGCCGCCCGCGCCTAATCACAAGCTCCTAAGCTTCTGCAGCCAGCGAGATCCATTTGGAAGATCCATGCTGATTAGCTGCCAACTATTCTCATTTTATTCGCAAAGTCATGCTATATATATATATATATATATATATATATATATATATATATATATATATATATATATATATATGGGTCCAAGCTATTACGTGGCTAATCTAAATTGCGTATGTCATCAGATTTCAGCTTGTGGTGAAGTACAACACATACCGTCCCAAAAGTGAATATTATATACACGGAAGTTCCTAAGTTGAGAATTCCTCTCCCAGATATATGCTTAGCTCTGCATAAAAATGCAATAAAGGTTTTAAAAGAATAGTCAATTTTAGAGTGTGTTTTTTTTTTTTTTTTTTACTCGTGACTGAAGTGTGTTTACATTAGGATGTTTTATTTCACGTGTTTAATAAGCGACGTTTTGGAATATGTTTCCACATTCACGGTCTAGTTATTAACCTTTAAACACTACATTTAATCTTTGCGATTCGACTATATTTTAACCTTGCGAGTTTTACTTAACAAGTGAGCTGGGTCGTTTCAACGTCACATGGAATACGATTCACTCTAATTGTTTCTCGATTAGTTAGGCAATCTGTAAAGCAACCGCTGTGCAATGTGAGAACTTGGTGGCGGATAAAGATGTAATGAAATAATGGAACGCAAGGGTTAATCCAGTCCAACTCGCGCACAGAAATATTAAGAGTGAAAGGATGTCGTAATGCAGATGGAAATTTGGATTTTAAGTTGTTTCTTTGTCCTCTTGTAGAAGAAAGAAACTTACAGCTTTGGAAAGTTTTGTTACAGTTAGCTATGCTTAAAAGAAGCATTTTAAGAGCTCTTTTAAAATTTCAGCATAGATTTACATTTGTGATAACAGACAGAAAGCACATCTCGTTTTAGTATCTTTGCTTCAATACTTTAAACTAACAGACTATGGGGAAAAGTTTGATGTGTTCTATTCACGTGACTTTCCCTACCTGTACCACAAACAACCTATTCTTGTAAAATATATTTTGTTTATCTACATCATGTTAATTGAAATAAATAACAGAGTTCGTCTAATTGCGTGCTTCCTTCTAAGTGAAAGGAAAATAGGGGAATACCTTAGGATAAAGCGATTGTCAAATCTTTTAAAAGCTAGTCACTTTGTGAAACAGCTGAAATTCCATGCTTTTTGTGTGGTTTACTCTAAGAAAATACATGTACTATATGACATAATTTGAGTGTTTATCCAGATTTATAATTATTGTGTATTTTTGCATATCTTTTATGGTTTACCAGTTATAGAAATCAAGAATAAAGGTCTTCAAGGACTGTTCCCTTAATTCCCTATATTTTTTTCAGAAAAGTATCTTAAACACAGGGTACCTAATCAAAATCGCTAGTGCCATTTCTGAGGAAATCCATATTTCCGAAAATTGTTCCACATAAAGAATAGTTTTGCATTGGGAATTTTCCTGAAAAAGTTCATGTTACATTCATAGAAGATACGGAACTTAAGTACCAAGTTTGGTATCTAAACAGCATTTCGTTTTTGAGTTACGCTGTCGAAACACATACATAGGAAATTTTCCAAAATTGTTTTTTTTTTTTGTATTTACTGGACCTTAAAACATGTATTTCCAGTGAAGTCTCGGTACTGGATTTTTAGAGGAACACAATACTTTCTCTAACTACTATGTACATTGTAGAATGTTCTAGAGAAAGTAAAAATGCAGGTTAGTGCAAACAAATCTGTCATTAACTTGAGAAACATTAATGGTACACAAAGCATACTGGGGTATCTAAGTTTTGATTCAGAATTAATCATTTTCCTTTTTGTGTATTAAGTATTTTACTAATCCGCATTAAGCATTAAGCCGCTGGGGATGGGTACTGAGCATTACTTCCTCCCAGAGATCGCTCCAAACTTCTTATATCAGGGAAACAGGATTACGTAAGAAAACCTTAGAAGATGCATCATCTATTTATTTAACAAAATTCTGCCAAATCTTCTGTCTTAAAACTCCGAAAAGATGAGTTGAAATGTCTGATAGGAAATGGTAATGACAGTAGCCCTATAGTGGAAGGGGAAACATTCCAGCATTCGCCTACATAGGCGGAGAAACCACGAAAAACCCCATGGTCAGAGTGACCGGTCGAATGGGAATCGAACACGGGACCTCGAAATTGCTAGTATTGAACTTCTTACAATTTCAGGACAAAGGACTCAACATGAGTTCATCGTCTCCGCCGATAAGTAAGACGGGTAAATCGAAGGCCACTCTTTTCAGATCTCCTCTATCGGATTTTAACTTGAAATAGCCCCGTTGAGTTCTGCAACTCTTTTGACACACAAAGGAACACCTGAACAGGTCAAATACGGAACAGTTGGACCACATGGTAGTAAAAGATTTTGGAAGCAAACTTTAACAATTATCATAAAAAGAATTTCCTGTGTCACGCAACACTTGGAACGTTACATATATTGTCGCAGTTATTTTGAGAATATTATTGACTGGGGTACATTATCTAGAACATGTATTAAAATTTCTAAACTATTTTTCTTGTTTATTTTGCTTCTATCTTATACACCCCTAATGCGAAAAAAATGAAAAAGAACTCTATTCAGAAACAAAATATTATTGCATTTCGGTATAAGATAATTTTTTTTTATCGTGTGGAACGTTATTTACACTAAGTACGTCACGTAAGATATACTTTTCCATACTGAGGTCGTTCAGTTTGCAAACAGTTTTAATAATTCATTGCCTCCGAAATACCTTGTACGCAGAAAAAATACACCATAATGGCATTAAGGGACCCTTGAGCAAAATCCTAAATTTCTATATTTTTGTATACATTTTTCTGAAAATGTTACTGTAGATGCACTGCTGTTGTGTTAATATATACAAATACCAAATGCCATTCAAAATAATTTATAATTAATAAATTGTTTAATACATTTTGCTATTTAATATATTGCACTCGCAAAATCAACTTTTCAATTGGAGCTTTGAACCACACACAAAAATTTTAAGCGCTTATATTCCAAAAACATTTGTAACCGAATTATGATATTTATGTAAAAGGTAACAAATGTTAATCCCTAAAATTAATAATATTTTCATGGAAATATATTCTTAAAAATTATTATTGGTGTTAGGATAATTTTGTAACTTATAATTTTAAAATAAATACTTCTGCACATTCTGAAATATCTTAGTGGTATTTAAACAAAAGGGAGTCGTTTGGAATATTTTGAACCTGTGAATTTTTTAGTTTTGAGAAAAATGATGTGTTATAAAGTAATACGGTAGAAACCGTGTGTTTTGTACGATATTTAAATGGTTCTAGGGTCCGAAGCAAGATGGACAGCTAAATGTTGATTCTGTATGAATGTTCAAAGTAATTAACCACTATTTGCTACATTTTTAAATTGATTTCTAGTCTCCAAATTTCACTCCCAGGGATCTTAACTACCTCCAAATAAAGGACACAGCATTGTAAGGACGCGAAGATGCATGCATATTTAGTAGTTGCCTCAGTAGAGTGTCGAAGCCAAACATACTGCAAAAGGAGATGTAAAGTTCTGTATGTACAGCTCCTTGAATAGTTAAGACTGTAATGCTTTTATTACACTGCATCTGAGAACAAAGGCGAGTTCACACCAAAGTTTCAAACAGCTCGGAACAAGTTCGCGACTGAGTTAATGCCCTAGACCGGTATGAGCGTATTTAGAACGTGCAGCTCCAAGCTAGCTTGGATCTTGGAGTTCGTGTGTTCGTAAGTAAAGGGTTAACATCAAAGGCGTGGCAATTACTAAATGAAGGTAGAGACGAAGGACAGAAGAAAAAGAAAATGTTTAAGAGTCAGTTTCTGCCGTGATGCATAACTGACCATATATGACTTCTTTTGTTTGTATAAGGGTAAATGCCTATATCTTCAGCATTGTGAAAGAGGCGTTTACAGGGCACCCTCAACTGTTTCTAGAGATAAGCTGATACGATTATTTTTCCTTTCTCTCTTCATTTAAATCTATAATGATGATTTATTCACGGGATTATTATGAAGCTACTTGTAGTTTTAAGTGTTTAAATTTTAGAAAGGGTAGAGGGAAACTAAAAAATTCCATGACAAAGCCGAGACGGATATCGTTGTTTGTTTCTGACTTGTTGCTCTAACTATTGAGCTGCCACGACAACATTCCAACAGAGCATTAAACTTCCCAACTGGCTAGCGTTTTCCCGATATACCACAAGGAACTCTCAAATTATGAGACCACATACGCCAATAGCGGCTTTCACTGTTGTGAGTACTTTAAATCCGAGGCATCATAGTTTAAGCAACCACTAGGTCAATAATTATAAATTAATTGTTTTTCCACTCTAGCCGTGTGTAGGACGGGAGCTACAAAGCTAGTGGCAGACTGAAAATTGTGTTGTCGCATTAATACTATAACAAATCCCCTCCTGACTGCCTCCGTGGTCTAGAGGTTAGCGAGCTGACTTCTCATCCGGGAGTTTCCGGTTGGATTCCCGGCTGGGGGCGGGGAATTTTTCTCTAGCCAGAATTATTCCTTATCTCCAACAGAGTCTGGAAGTTTGTATGTGAGTGAAAACAAAACAAATTAGTAATGTTAATATTGATTACTTATGGCTTTATAATATGTGCTTACTGCTGATATTTAGGAACGAAGAGGTTACAAATCTACCTTCTACAGTTTAAACGCTATATGACATATGCATAAACCGTGGACATCACGGAGGGGCTTATTGTACTCAGACTCCTAGAGAAAGGTTGAGATGAAGTCATTTTAGAGGGCGGCCGACATCCGGAAAGGGAGAGAGCGGTTGTGGAGGGTCCTTAAAATTTATCTCTACGCGCGGTGCAGTCCCTCCACACCTCTACCGCAGCCCTCGTCGACACTTAAAAGCTGGGAACAAATCAAGATGAAATAAAGGGACAGAAAAATCGGAGGAGCGCAGAATCCTCTCCTACATTCACCTAGTGACCTGGGTAAACCCCCCCGAAAAGCCCACAGGTCAGATGTCGGTCGCGGGGAACCGATCCAACGACTTCCCGTATGCCAGTCCCAGACAAAACGCTTGCGTCACCAGGTTCGGTAACCCTATTGCGCCTAAGAACACCTGTTTTCGAAATGTATTTCCCTCAAGTACAATGAGGCTGAAAATTTCAGTGAATATTCTAGAAACTGTGTTAAAAATATGTATCTGATTATCTATATTTGCTTCCTGTGCAGAGTAAAAAAGAGTGGACTCATGACAAACATTTTGTTTGTTTGTTTTTGTGGTCTCATGTCATAATTTTTAATTGTTTATTTCATGAACTATGAAAATCCAATACTCAGTTTTAGCAGTGCAAATTTCAGTCTCCTTTCATAAACATTGTAGTAGAAGACCTTTTATTATAACAAAATGCTAAAGAAATGAAATGGAGAAAATTAAGCTGGAAGTTTACATGCGGAGGACAAGTAAACAACGTTGTAAAGTTACAAACGTGCTAGGGACACGAAACTTCATAAAGCAAAAAAATTGAATAATTTGATTTCTGAAAAAAAAAAAAAAAAAAAAAAAAAAAACTAACATATTAACTCTCATTTGCCCCTTAAAACAATCAGGAAAAATTCCTCGTAGATGCATGAAGTTTCTTTCATAGCTTAAGAACTTACTTGTTGAAATGAGTACTAAGTACTATAAGCTTGTTGACTGTTTGCTTTGGTGGAAATGCTGTAAGTTCTTGTAGTTGCTGTTGCCTTCTTCTTTGTTTAAGGTTAGAAGTTCGTTTCGAAGTGTCACCATTTCATAAACATCTACGTGTAGACCTCTAATTGCTTGACCTTTATACGTATTCTGGTGTGGTGCTAATAAATGCTTCTTCCTTGATTTTATACTTCCCGATTTGTTTCTGCTCATGGCAAATTTGGTACATATAATAATACTTTCGTACTATTATAGTGAAGTATTTCAACTTTTCTTGCGTAAAGGAAGAAACAGTGGAACACCATCTTCATCTGTCCTCAGTTCTTATAGAGGAGATACTGCTCTAAGCTCCATTTAAATAATTGTACGAGTAGAATTTACAAAACCATTGTATATACATTTTAATAGAAAATGTTGTTTTAAGTATTTTGTACGATTTACTCACCACATATATCAAAAGGTATACAGTGTACTTATGTAATGAAATTATTTAAATTATTTTTAAATTATAAATCTATTACATCCTAATTTGCAACTTGTAAAATCGGGCTTAATCTGTGAAATAAATAGAAAGACAATAAATGAAAGTGTGCATAGAAGTAAGCAGAAGATAGACGCTGTGCTAGCTGTGGAGGCCATGATTTTTGTACCAACCCTGGTATTAAGTTTTAGAAATGTTATCTTGTTATTAGTTGCGTCCCACTTCAGAATACTTTCACTCTTCAAACCCGTTTTATAAAGTGTGGTTTAGAGTAATCTTAGATATGGATACAAATTAATAAAAAAAATTCGGATGGACAAAGGTTTACACCAAAATACCCATAATAAAGGATTCAAAGTCACTTAGGTTTTACATTGGCATTCTGACTGAGAGAGATATTTATGTCTTAAGAATTGTGAAAGGAATGAAAGCATTGTTTGATTTCGTTCGGGAATATGAAAATTGAGGAATGAAAGGAAGAATGTGTCGAAAGAAATATCTTTAATATTTTATGTCAGGGAAGATGAAATCCATCCATTATTAGAACGTTTAGGTGTACACTATTGGAGGATACAATTGATTCGTGGGAAACGTTTAAATAGAAATAAAGTGTTTCCGGTAAGAAACAGTTTTAAATATCAGTCGCAAATAAGTGTTGGAAAAGTTTTATGGCATAAAAGAAACAATGGAAGCAGTAATTAAAAAAGACGGTTGAATGATTAGGTTAAAGGTTAAAGCGATAGCCAAATCTTTTAAAAGCCCATCGTTACGTGAGACAATTGAGGTTCAGTTTGCTCTGAATAATCCTGTTTGAGAAAATTTGGGTAGTTTAAAATAGAAACGAATAACATAAAATATTTCAAAAACTCTATTTCTTTACCAGAAAAAACGCAAATGAATAAATTGTTTGTTTCAAAGAGATCTACATTTTCTGTGTATTTACTATTTGTCTATATCTTGTGGTTTAACTTTTATGACAAATTTTGCTAAACTCATCCGGAATAAAGAGGGTTTTAGAGGATTTTCCCAGAAAATTAACATAAACGTTTTATTTGTCATGTAAATACCTCTAATATACGATATTTCAATAAATATCCTTATCCATTTTGAGAATATCAAAACTTTCTAAACTTTTTTTCATGTAAAGGGTAGTTGGAGATGGGCAATTTTCTTGGGAGATACTAAACTTAAATACCAAGTTTGGTATTTAATGGACAATTCGTTTTTAGCAGTAATCTCCAAAGGCACACAGGCACACAGACATATATGGACCTTTTTCTAAAAAATCTTTTTTTGGACTCAGGGGACCTCAAAACATATTTAGGGCGAAATTTTGACCTCATTTTTGGATGAAATACAATAGCCTCACTAGCTATGTACATTGTATTTGCATACGGGCTGGAGAAAGTAATGAAAAGAAACTGCCTAACTTCTTACTTCCTTGCAAGTTCAGGGAAATAAAGGAACACACGCTATCGCTAAACGATTTGCGTTGAAATTCACTTATTTGCATGATCACGAATAAAACAAAACACGGATGTCTTCTTCTTTGAGAAAGTTATATGTATTGCAAAATTAAAACCAATAACATGGGATATCTCGGAAATGGTTAACTCTAGAAAAAGTGAATAAGACAAATTGTCTGTTTTTAACAAGATCTCATTTTTGTGTTGTAACTTTTTGTACAAGTCATCCAGAATGCAGAGGTCTTCTGAGACTATTCTCAGGAAGCTCAACTATTTGTCATGAAAATGTGTTGAGCATATAGTATTTTAGTCAAAATTGTTAGAGCCATTTTTGAGATAGTAAAATTTTTTGAAAAATCGTCAATGTAAAGCGTAGTTGAGGTTGGGGGATTTTCCTGAAAATCTTCTTGTGGCAATACTTAACTTAAATACCAGTTTGGTATTTAACGAACTTTTCATTTTTGGGTTATACTACACACAGACTCACGAGTTTCATTTTTTAATTCAGGGGGTACCAAAATATAGCTATGGTGAAATCTTTGTATCTAATTTTGGGTGGAATATAATACCTTCTCTATGTACATTATGCATACGTTCTAGAGAAAGTAAAAATATATGCATAGATACTCGTAAAACTTTCAGTTCAGAGAATAAAAATTATATTTCACTTTACTGGCACATATTTTTTGTGCAGCGCTCTACTTATCATACATTTACTAATGAAAAAGCGTAGCAGCATTTAAATGAAAATGCATTACTACAAATAGCTTCCTATTGGGTATGTTGTGTACATTTATTACAAAATGGAAGATAATGTAACTTGTTAATGGAAATGATTGTCAGGTCGATGTTGAGTAATTATAGAAGAAATGGTTATAATGGCCAATTCTGTATCAGCGAGGTGTAAATATCCTGTGCTATATGTAGCAAAGGCTATTCCATTGTAAGCATACATGCATATCTGAATTACATATTCTCTTTAGGGGTTTGTATTATTGACCATCAAACCATGTCACTTGGGTGGATTTTATACATTTGAGTCCATTTGTATGTGAAGTGCGTCTGTTGAAAAATTGCAATCAAAATTCCATTTACATAACCCTTCCGCGCGGGTTTAATTACCAACGAATGGATGCACAAAGTTTTTATTAAAATCCATTAAAATGAAAGTAATATTTGCTGATGTGAAGAAAAAAAATTAAAATAATTTTAATACATCATATCGCGTCGTTCTTTGGCTGAAGTTCTGAAGCATCAGAGCGGAGACAGACGATATATGAAAATAAAGGGATTAACACAAAACTAATAACGTGCAATTCTTCATCAAGTCATGCCTAAAAGCGCGTAAAAGGGAATGCTGGGCGGATGGAATTTGTTTAATTTGAAATTCAGTTTGGTGATTGAAAGTTTTAACTAAGATATACTACCTTAGTAGCATTCCTTTTTATTGTGTACAGCTCAATAGTTATAAACGTAATCAATGTATAAAAGTTGCAAATAAAGACCTTATATAAACATTTTAATATGTACTTTGCTGGTTATGATATGGATCAGAACATTGGTTGAAACTCATATTTAGTAAATATACTCAGAAAATATTTAAGTAAAAAATTAAGATTAATAACAAAATTAGCCTTTACACTATAATTACAATTAGGCAATTTTACACTCTCACATTTTCAACAAAGCTGTGTGTGGCCTTTGGAATTACACTATATCAAAATGATTTATAAATGTGGAACTTTAGTTTATCCTAAATAAATGTTAGATGCGAATTTACATTTTCACGTTACTGATGTTAATTTCATGCTTGTCGCTGCGAACAGTAGTACCACTAGCGGAGTCAAGCAACATTTTGGACCAGAGAAAATAATTGGAATCGCAAAGGCCACCCTGGCCGGAAATCAGCTAAGAAAGTAGATAGAAGGTCCCATCCAATCGTTGTGGCCTCTCCACAAAAGAGAAGCTTAAGAAGGCATTTGGTTTAATTATCGGACAACGCTACTTCAGGAAACGCTTAAGACAGACGGATTATTTCAAGCACGGCACACTTACAGAATGTGTGACTGGAATGGAAACAAAGCAAAAGAAGTCCTCCTTGGACGACAGGAATGCTGGGGACTCAAAAGGCAGGTTTTACGAACACAGAATAAACTTCCGTTAAAACTTTATCTGCAGTTAAGTGCTAACTCAGTGGTGCTACATTTGGGTATATGTTTCAAAGGAATAGCCACGAAGTAAGTTACTCTATGCTATCACATGTGGAGTATTTCTCATCCCAGACATTAAGGAAATGGTGATCTCATTATCTGAGTTACATTTTTTACGATTACGAATAAACAAAATAAATTGTGCAATTGTTTTAGTGTTTGCATAATTATGCAGCAGCTCTAAATTGCTCGTATAGATATACATATACTTAATAACTTCTTTTCAAAGGCAAAATGAAGTATAACATTCAGAAGAATAGGTAAAGATAAATACAGGCATTGAATTGTGTTTGGAGTTCAGATATTGATGTTCAAATGCCTAAGATAAAATACGCTACAGTTTTAATTATGATGAACATAAAAATTACGTTCAAATACGTGGTTCCCTTATATTATTCTTCCAAATACAGTTTTGCTGTGTATACATGTTAAAGAAATTAAACAATTTATAGAAATAAGACCACCACCACCACCACCACCACCACCACCACCACCACTACCACCACTCACCAAACATGTCTATACAAGACAAATGCATATATATGGAAGACCTGATGATATGAACCAAATCAAATGAAATAAAAAAAATTAAACTGAATTATAGCAAATCTTAAAACCACCACCACCACCACTCACCAAACATGTCTATACAAGACAAATGCACATATAAACACATACTGTTAGCTCGCTTTCATTAAGAAATTACAAAACAGATATGCCCAATATATATACAATAATGGAAGACCTGATGATATGAACCAAATCAAATAAAATAAAAGAAGAATTAAACTGAATTATAGGAAATCTTAAAAAAAAATATTTAGATTAGAAATTATTATTATTGTTATTATTATTATTATAACTGTTATTATTAATACTGTTGTTATTATTATATTTTATTATAATAATTAATAATAATCATAGCCATCACCATTATATATGTTTCAATTTAAGCTCTCATTACGCAAATTCACACGCAACCACGTATCATTTACTCCCGTTCACTGCAACTTATATTCTGAGCATGATAACAGTGTGAAGCTCATTAAGTAAAATATGTATGCAATATATTGCTTTAAACAAATTTATAGCTAAAAGTTTATAAATTTATACATTTATTGCTTTAAACGTAGCTATACAGTGGAAAAATAAACTGATATATTTTAATCCCTCTAATAAACTTAATAAGTTCCACATTTTTAGTTATTATTAATATACACTTCGTAATTATGTATTATCATTAAATGTGTTACATTTTGAAAAGCACCGTCTTCTTATTATTATTGATGTCAATGTGTATTTATTCCGAAAATTCATTTTTGCATTTGACACTTTCCTTTCTTTTATGGGTTTATGTTTGTAATGAATAATTAATAAAGCATATGTAGTGATTAGCTTTAACACACGTAGTGAGGAACAATATATTTGCTTGGTACTTTAGCTCTTCAGCTTCAGTATGTACATTTTTGGGAGGTATGCTGTAAAAATACTGAGCTGATATTGAACAGACTCCACGCATTTTTTGATCATAGCTGACTAAAAGTCGACACTAATGGGTTGTCCCCGGATATTTCGTGTTTTGTAGGATTTCAGGTTTATAAAATAACGTAGTACCTAGTTTTATGATAAATAACAATGTAACCTGTACTGGGCGTACTGAATTTAGTTTTGTATTATTTCAACCTTACATTAAAGTTGTAGCTTTTAGTAGATGTCCCAGATTTTACCCTACCTTCATTGTATTTCACAGCTGAGATGATACAGACATAGAGAAGCCGTGGCTTATTAAAAATTAAAAGCAGCGTGTAAATTTCCCTAGGGACGTATGAGCACGTGTCTGGTGTCTGTCTCTGTTTTCTTTTGTTGTATTTCTGCACTGCTTTCTGTTCCTCTTCTTTTCTTCATGTTTCACAAACACAGTTGTACTCGCAAGTTTTTCATGGCCCCCATCACTGCAGTAGATTTTCAACCATCTGTGATTCAACGGATCTACAACTAGGACTACTTCTAAAATCTGTTCTTGTAACCTTATAGTTCTCTGAAACCTGCGATATATACTGCTACAAATGATAGAATATATAACTAATTTTCCCCTGAAACTGAATAGTATTTCGTTTCTAAACTTACACAAGTTCACCTCTATTAAACGCTGGTGGCAGATGTTTAGTATATATTTGTTTTTCATTACATAAAGACTTACAGTTTTAATATCTTAAGCTATGTGCAGTATGAAAGATAGAATCAAAATGAAAAATTAAACGCCAATGGCGGGATTTGGAGCATGAAGTGTCTGGTTTTGCTTATGCTCTAACCGAAACTACACGATAATATGCCCCACGTCACACAATTTTTCCGGGTAAAGCACGAGAGAATTTGAAATTAATATTGAGATGACATATCTCAAATGACAGCTTACAATGTTGTAAGTGCATTAAGTCCGAGCCTTCATAGTTTAATCAACTATTAGTCAATGGTAACGAATTTTTTCACTCAAGCCGTGTGTTGGAAATAGTTGAAAAGGTAGAATCACAGTAAAAATGTCAGCACCGTAGATGGGATGTGAACAACGTATCTTCCGATTATCGTCCGGGTTCGCCCTAATTCTACATTTCTAAACTTGAAGTACATATGGCTTGTGTGAAGGAGCAGTTAATTACCACATGTGTCCTATATTTTCCACCAGGTATTTATGATATGGGCCGAAGCATACACCCCAGTCATTTTAAAAATGTTTGTGTTCCTCATACTACATTATATGAATGCCTATTTTGCGTGGAAGAATAATTGGCTTTGTGTTACGTAATTTATAATCAGAAGAATAAGCGTGTTTAACATATTTTGTCTTGTCTAATTAGTACCTAATAGGTAGAATAAGTATTGATTGCATTGCACTACAACTTCGATACCGACTTTTTAACAGAAATACACATTTGGGCACCCTAAACAAAACAAAAATTGAAAAAGAGTTGTATGTGTGTATGTGTCTGTGAACAAAACTGTAGAATAAATATCAAATTTGGCATTTAAATTCAGTATCTTTCAAAGAGGCAACAATAATATTTAAGATAAATCTCCCCATTCCTAAAACTACTCTTTTCATTGGAAAATGTTGAATATTTTTGATTTGCTCAAAAGGACTATTTTGTTGCAATTGAAATACAACATAGTTTATACATTTACATGACAAACAAATTGTATATTATGAATTTTTTGTGATTAATCTGAAAACTTGTCTTCATTTGCAAGGCATTCTGTATAATTTGTAAAGCTCAGTGATATATATATATATATATATATATATATATATATATATATATATAAACGTACTATTAAAAATGTACAACACCTCAATTCAATACACAACACTTATTCCAAATAACATTTTTATGACATTAGGAATACGAGATATCCCTTATTATTGGCTTACATTTTTAGTAATTGCTACTTTTAAATGAATGTCGCTATTCACTTGTTTCTCACGATCTCATGGAACGAAAAAGGAGTTTAAAGGCTTGCATATGGTGAGCCAATTTTATGTAAGTTTTGTTCTTAATCATTCCTTTAAATTGAAGTTTTATGACATTTATTCTTATAAAACCAACGACTGGAGGTTGTTTCATTAGGCGACGGGGGTTACAGTTTACCCGAACCGACGGGTGAAAGAGGGAACAACAACAGAAGAATCAGTTTCCGTTTCCCAAAGGTTTTTACAGTTTTGGTCCACTGGTCAGCACCGTGAGATAATAGGTAGTCTGAGATAGTTTCAAAGCATTATTTTTCCATTTTAATTATTTGTCCATAAAATTCATTTCACATATATCAAACATGAACTATCGTTTCTTACTCAATAATTTGTATATTCGCGACGGTGTATTCATTTTGTTTTTAGTTTTTTCTGAAACGCATGTACAATGTACATAGCAGATAAAGTACTGTGTTCCAACCAGAAATTCGATACCGACATTTCACCGGAAATAAATGTTTTAAGGACCTTGAACCGAACAAAAATTAGAAAAACATTCGTGTGTGTTCCAGTAGGTGTACAACATAGTTCAGGAACGAAAATTCGATTCATACCAAATTTGTATTTAAGTTCATTATCTTCCAATAGTGCGAGAAAAACATTTTCAGGAAAATCGCTCACGCGAACTACCCCTATATAGAACATTTTTTTAAAAAGTTTGATTTTTTCCAACGATTTTGATTAAAATACCATGTTTTACATATGCTTTTATGAAAAACAAAATATGCATTTTGAAGTTTTTGGGAGTAGCCTTTGAAGAACTCCTCATTCTGGATAACTGCCTAATGGTAAGACATAAATGAAAACGTATTCTACAAAAATTGTATACATTTAATTTATTTTTGTAGATTAAACCGATTAAAAGATATTCCTTATTAATTGCTTCAATTTTAAACTGGTTGAAACCTTTCTTAAGATGTAAGTTGCCTTTCGTTTCTTTTATTTCTTGTTTTTCTCCTGATCATGCAAATATAACAGAATTCCTATAGCTACACATACCACTCAGCTTTTAAAGGGTTTGACGGTCGCTTTAGCTTAGTGCATTTGCCTATTTCCCTTTTACTTACTTGCAAGTAAGTAATAAGACTATTCGTGATAATGTCTTAATTGTTTAGCATGATGTACATAAAAGAATAATATTTTGGAAAAATATGTCCAGTATATGTACTGTATTTTGCAAAATAGTTTGTTTGCAGAAGCTTAGTTAAATGGAAACCTTCAGATTTTTATTATCCTTACGTAAACGTTTTATAGCATCTTTTATGTATATACACACTTTCTAACAAAATTCTTCAAAAAATCTGATATACTCTTTAAGAAGCTTTTCTTAAAAACATACTTATTCTACCTCTTGTTGTTCGAGATAAACTTCCATTATACATTTATTGCGGGTATATGACGAATACAGTAATGTAGAACGATAGCCAGATGTTTAAAAAGTGGATCGCTATCTGATGGATTTGAAATTTCATGCTCTTTGCACGACCAAGAGGAAAGTGGCCAACTTCCACTTAAATATTGGAATATTTAAATCCAACAAAAATATCTGGAGAATACTTAATGCAAAAAGAAACCTAATAGACAAATTAAGATCCTTTACGAGATCTAATTTTTTATACATTAGGATTTTTGGAGTAGTGTCTTATATCATTTCCTAATTATACAAAAGTGGGTCAAAATGAAGAGGGCTTCATAGTCTATTCGCAAAAAAATGCAAGATAATTATACCCTTTTTGTTGTGCATATTTTAAATACGTGGTATTTTAATAACAATTGCTACAGTTAATAACAATTGTGTTTTTGAGAAAATAAAAATAACGAAAGGATAATTACTGTAAATTATTTTACAATACAATATAAACAACAATAAATATAATAACATTGAAATAATAAAAAAGTAAATAGATAAAGGGTAGTTTGTGTTGGAAGAATATTCTTGAAAATCTTGTTGCATCGTTGGAAGACCTGAACCTAAATAACAAGTGCGATAGTTAATGGACTTCACGCATTTGAGCTTTACACCTGACAGAGAGACAAGCACATACATGGTCTTTGTTGGTTGACACGCTGTTTATATTCTGGAAACCTCAAAATATGTACTGCCGGCGAAATCTTGTTATCGAATACTTGTGTGGTACATAATACGTTCTCTGTTTACAATAAGTAATAGAGAAAATAAAAATACTTAGTAACAGACATAAAGCCATTGATGAAAGAAATTGAAGACATGCATGCAATTTACGTTCTCGCTTTTTTAAACATGAAGGAGACAACCCACATGAATATTTAAAATCGTCGAAGTCCACTTCTATGTGAAATATTGTCCAGAATTTTCAATGTAATCATCTAATTACTAATGAATGAGATTTTTATCCTTTAATAACAGTTATTATATGAAATATATCAACATGTGGATACAAATACAGAAATAGTTAAGTGAAAAATCATTTGGAAGAGCTGTTCAAGCACATTAGTGCACAACAATTAATATAACTGATTATATTATTAAGACCTGTTACTGATATTTTATAAATTCTAATAAAAAGTTACACTTAAATTTTAAATTAAATGCTCAATTCCTTTTGTACCACAAATTGATATTACTTCTATGTTTTTAAAATACGGAAAAGGGATTTATAAAAGTCATATTACAGAAAATTCAATAGTGAAAGGATTCGAATTTACATAGAGTAAAAATATTATATGGAAGTGTAATATATGGGAGTAGACGAAGGATGAGAAACGGCAGATGTGGTGCACATGATATTTTATAGGGAGCTTTCAGGCCTATCAGATTCCACAGTAAAGGAATTTGATCACATTAAGAAATAGGGCTCTCAAATATTGGTAGAGACTATTGAGGGAATGTCTAGAATTTCAATAAATGAACTTAAGGAAAATGAATGGAACTGCAGCATACAAGCGAAATTAGAAAACAAAGGATTAGGAGAAATTTGGAGAATATTTAGCTTAAAACTAAGATTTGTTTTAGTAACAGCAGAAAATAGATCATTAGAATCACATATCTTAATAAAATATGCGGAAAAGGGATGTGTAATTGAATAATCAAGTAAAAAATAAAACAGAGCATTGCTGGTTACGAGCAAACGTATGGCGACTAAACGGGATGGGAAATGGACAGCCACAGAATCAGTGTCTAGTATGTGGTGTAAATAAAGGTATGAAACACATTGTTTTTAATTGTAAACGTACACAGCTATGGAGAACAGAGTGTATATACGGGAAATGTTGAAACTAGATAGAAAGGTATCCTTAATTAATAATTTATTTATATAAACAGAGTTTAGGGGTAAGAGGTAAGAGCGCACAGATTTCGCGTCCTGGGAGATCCAAATATGACGACTTATATAGTGAAATAACAACTTCATCTATCTTGAAAGGTAATAGAATTAACCCAACATTATTGAATACATTTTCGGCATAGTCTGGCATCAGAGTAAGCCGTAAGATCCCATTTCACCATTTTATTATCACCTACTGCCACTATCTAGAGGTGTGGTGGTTTTCTTTCAACTTCTCTGGTTGTGGTATCAGTTTGTATACACGAGACCTTAACTAAAAGCTGCGTAAGAAGCTACGCATAAGATTTAGTCTGATGATCAAAGATTAAGCAAATTCAAATGTGAAGTTTGAAAATTCCTCATTCAGGTGTATGGCGGAATAATTAAATAAAAGTCAGGGATTTGCTAAACAGGAAATGTAGTAATGGTAAATAGCTGCAACATCAATAATATGACATTCATTTACAGTAGATGTTTAAAATTTTCTTCATTAGAATCTATGCAGGCGTAGCAATTTTGCCAATTTTGCCCTACCTTCGTCAGAGCTTCTGCATTCTGCCCAATCTCTAGGGCTGCTTCAAACACAAGTATGCAAAGATCATCGATGGTAGTAACCTCGTCATGGTACACTTTACTCTAACAATGCCCTAGAAATACTAATCTAAAGGATTCAGCTTTGTCATAAGCAAACAGCATATCTAGATACTCTTGATCTGCAAATGCGGTCATTGTTTTGAATACATTTAACACATCTAAAGCACTGACAGAACCAGCTGTTGTGCAAGGTGTCGAAGCAAAACACTGTTGTAAACATTACTGACCTTCCGCTCTACACACAACGTCCAATAGGCATAATTGCCAAGCATATAACCACGATTTTATTCCAGTAGATACTTCAGAATACAATTCACTAATATCACTTTCTAGCTAAACGATTCATTATGTAGCTCTACCTCGGCATTTCAGAAGTAAAGGATAACGAAGTGGTTACATTTGCAATCAAACATTTGACCATTTTATTTTTTATTTATACAGCTATGCACTACATAGAAAAATGGAACAGGAATTTATGTTCCAGTTTAACGTCAGGAAGTTGCCGTTGAAGACTGCGCACTCATACCCCTAGCACCTTCAGGTCCCTATGGCCGCGCTCACTAAAAGGGCATGGCTGTTTGTGTTCTCGTAAATGTGTATGTATATTTATAAAATGGAAAACCAATAGGGAAAACAAACAGAAAACGCGCGGTGAAAGTATAAAAATTAATAAAAAAGAAAAAAAAAGAAAACACCTTGCATATTTAGACATAAGGAAACTTGAGTACGAATATGTCAATATAATAGGCTGGGCTGATGTATAGACTTCTTGCGTGATTAATTTGCACAAATAGCATGTATTTTTTCCCAGTTTCTTGTTTCTTGATTCTTTTTTACTTCTTATATAGCATTTTTATCTGTCTGTGTGTCTATATATATATATATGTGTATATATATGTGTATATATATATCTATCTATATATATCTATATATATATATATAGATATATATGCAAAACTTTGGGAACTAGCTATTATGTATGATATTTTGATACCTTAAATGAAATGCTACTTAAGAAACAGATAAAAATCAATTTTGTTACACGTTTTTAGAACATGCGAATTCACCCATCATCCAACCACTACCTGTTGATCTGCCCTTACCACTAATCCCTTCCTGAAACACACTTCAGTCAATCCTCTTATTTCGATAGGTGCGTACGCCTGTAATACCAGCATTTGTCGCTTCATGAAACAGGCCCTTGATGGTTAGTTCTCTGTGAATTATGTTTTAATACTTATATATCCTTGTTCCTGGGTGTGAAGATCACATAATTGAATACAGCGAAACTTCTAGAGGTGCTATGTCCCTCAATATGATTTAGTTCAACCATACCAGACTTCCAAAGGGTGCTAATGTATACTCCTTCGCCTAATTAAGCATAAAGAGCTTTGTTTATCACATAAATCCACAGAATAGTTTTCTGTTAAAGTATTTACAATAAACATATCCTGCTACTTAGCAAAGTTTTAGTTTATCAATTTTTCTGTGGTAACTGAATTATTCTACTGCTTTGCATTATGTAAATAAACGTAGAAGAGCTTATTGTTTTAGTTAAACAAAGAACACGCATGAAAATAAGTTCCGAAGTAGCCTGGAAAGAAATGTCCGTAAACAGGTGTCTTTTGTGCCCCTTTGCTTGCATTCTTGCAGTTGTCCATTTCGAAATGTGGACTATAGACGTCTATTTGTTACAAATGAATACTAGGAAGGATTTGTATATTATAGCTGACCAAAGTTCTACTTTTCAGTAACACTTTGGTTGGAAATGAAATACTATCATTCAAATAAGTCTTCCAAAATAGCACTCAACCAATCTACGATATTTATACGTAAACTTGGTTCACCTTGGTCCATTGCTACTCACCTTGGTTTCAAAGTCTTGCATCATATACACAACAATGTAGATACTACATTTTAACACAGCATGTACTCTGTCATACAGCACATACTCTGCCATCGCATTCTTACTTTTGGAACTAGTTACAAAAGTACTACCGTTCTCGAAAAAATATTCTTCCAATTCTGATCTTCAAGAGATTTAGTTTGTGCGAGTTGCAAGCATGTAAACTTAGGTATACATAGGGCCAACTTAGATGTTTTCAAGGAAGTAGAAGGTTAATGAGAAATTATATCCAATTCAGTAAATTGGGACAGGTGTAATATGTATCTGGCAAGCACCATTATCATTGTAATTTATTTAATTGGCACAAAACTCCACGAAGAAGGCTCTAAGCTGTATTCTACAAAAAGTGAGTGTTTCAAAAACCTCTGTTCTAACAGGTACTAAACATTTTAAATTTAAACCATACAGAGTAACTATAGTTCGTGAATTACAGCATCGTGAAGACGAAATGCGAGGCAAGTTAAATAATTGGATTTGACAATATATCCTTGACGATAATGCTGATTTTCATTTAATTATTTCTTCAGGTGAGGCATGGTTTTATTTAAGTGTCATGTTGCCTCTATGTGCCATAACAACAAAACATATCAGTGTACTAATTTTTCAGCGATACCGTAAATTTTGAGATAGGCTTGAATCATTTTTGTTTTCAAATGATGTCAGGTAATCAAAGAATATACGAATATCTCCAAAAAGATTCAACTGTAGCCATACTTTCAAAGCTTTTTAGAAGACGTAATTGCACCTTTTGGTGACAGGATAATTTCTAAAGCTTCATGTTCCAGGGTTTTACTGTACGCGATTTCTATTTGTAGAGAACCCTTAAAGATAATGTTTATAACACAATCACCACATCATAAATGGCAACATAAGAAGGGACACTATGTACACTGTACCAGAAGAACTTAATGCATGTGACTGGAAATTACATCCGAGTACGCCATAGATATCTTACTCAGATGTACACCACTTTCAACACCACTTATGACTAGGTTAGTAGTTATTATAGTGCATGTTACTATAACTCGTGAAAAGTATCGCGGGAGCTACGGAATAGAAAACCTCCAGGGTAACAATCAGTGTGCGATCCGTGGTCTCACTATGAAACGACCGTACTCTAGTGAAATAATACAGTTGGCTGGTGATACTTGTGAAAAAAATATTCAGAAATAAGTGTTACATTACTTTGTTACAACATGCCGCGAGTATGCATAAAAAATAAGATAAAATACAATAAACGTGGGTGAAATATAAACACTGTTCATAGGAGGGTTTTTTTGTGATGTTATACATGGTAACGCATTGCTATACCTTACAATAAAGCAGACTAACAGATAATTAACTTAGTTTCTATCCCTGGCATAGAATACTGCAAGTTTGGAAGGCATAACGAATATTGGTTGCGGACATGAGCACTGTTGTTGCATTGCCGGAGCGTTCTGCATTACCAGAGTCAACAGCGAGCTGACATATCCCGCAATATCATCGTAAACGTCAGTAAAGTTAGGGCAGTAGTCTGCAGTCAGTTGCTCGGGTCGAGTTGGGTAGTTGTAATTGTGTTACTTTTCGTTTGTTTTCATTACTCTTAACTTCGCATATGTACCAAGTTGTTTCAAGTTAGTCATGGGGAGAGGTGATGAGAGCTGAATTATGTCGAGGGTAAGAAAAGCATTGCAGAAGAAACAATGCATTTGGAACCTTGGTAAATGACCCGTTTTTTCTACTTCAAAGTATACATATAGCTGCTGCACTTTTTTTTCTCTTATAGGCCACCTTGAACATTTGACTGCATATAGGCGGTATTGGTATACAAGGGAAGTAGTAGGCCATTCATGAAAAAGCCTAACCTCAAATCGCTGTGACAGAAGCCATGCATATGAAGGCTACAGCCAAAATAAAAAACTACCAGTTTTACCTGTAAAACCTCTAAAACGGATGTCAAATCTTCTATATATGCTACATATGTGAAAATAATACTTATATTAGATAGGTGGATTGGACAACCCTTTCTGCGTACTGAATTCTGCGGAGTGTGGCTACAGGGACTGAAGATTGTCGATTTCTACATCACGAAAGCTATGGGTGGAGGGTGGCCCGTCCGATTATTTATTGTAGCGCGGCTTAGAACCAGGGATGCCCCCCTGTACTGAACTGTTAAAGGAATCCAGATGCAATTTCAGATTTTTGTAGTTGAATCTGGCAGCTGCATCTTTGTGTGTGGTACTTTTATATTTCATCGTTTCCGTAATATGAATGTGGAGGTTTTTTTCGGCATGAGAAATCTGATACTTTCCTTGTTAGGATAAATAGTTTGTTTTAATCGCCTTATCTTCTTATAATAATCTTTCAATGTATTACTTTGGTGTATTTTAAATGCTGAAGAGCTTAATTAGCCACACCCTGATTTGTATTTTCCGACCATAAAAATTCCGGTTAGAAAAGAAATCCTTTCCCTACAGATATTCAAAACGGCAACGCCACTTTCGGCCTCAAATATCAACCATGTAGTTACTCAAAAGCCTCCCATAATGGAAAAACTACTAACATCAATATTGAAAAGTCTATGTCTTAAAACAGGCAACGTTTTAATCTTAATGGTCAGTGATAAGTCTTCCTCGGACAGCCCTGTCGTCCTCCGTGGTCTAAGGTTTACATGCTAGCCTCTGGTTCTCAAGGTCGCGGATTCAGACCGGACGGAGGGCGATGGATTTTTTCGGGCGTAAAAATCTTAAGATGGCTTCCTACGAAAAGGAAGTAAAGCCGCTGGTCCAGTGTCAGAGATTTACGGTACGTAGAAGAACCTCAAACCTGATAAAGAAGGCCTCTGAGCAATATTAAACGTCTTTCGCGCTAAATATAAATTGGGACGCTGAGAACCACTGTTGTTACAGAAAATACTGCATTTTAATTTCTGATGCCCCCTGCAAAGATTTTCACACAACATTATTCCAAATGAAGTGACCTATCACTTGCTCCAATTCCTTTAACTCTTGATTCTGTCTGTAGGTGTAAGACGGTTTACTGCCGGAGGGGATTTGTAAAATTATTCTCGTGCATCATTATCCTTTCCAGCACAATGACGTTTGCTACTTTGACAAGGATGAGCGTAGCAAGTTGTCTTTGTACGTAACATTGTGTCTGTGCGTCAGCTACTCTAAGTCTCATTCTCTCTTGGATATTTTCTTTCCTATGACAAAAGGGAAATGCTTTGTGCTGAGACAAAAGGAAAACAACAGGTGTGTCTACCCTCCTAAGCGCACATGTATGCCTTTTGTATTATTAAAAGCAGCTTTCTGTTCAGATTCTGGTATACTTTGTATTTCAAATAGTATACCATAAATGTGTGCACGGTTTGTTTAAATGTCCATTTACCTTGTTCTTTGTACATACTTTCTTTCCTTGAAATGCACTTCAGCTAAAGAAGTCTACAATATTCTTTCAAACATCTTTTGAATATGTGTATCTCGAATTAACATTTACGGTGTTGCCTTTCATGGAAATTGTATAAGTATTATTGCTTTTCTCTACTTTTATATTCTAAAATGGTCATAATGGTGGTCTAACTTTGTGCTTAAAAATTTAAATATTTTCCTACAAATAAAAGCATTATTACAGTATTAATTTTTTCTGTTTTCATTGTATCTAGACAGCATAAAGCTAAAGAAATGAATTAAATTTAAACCATTAACAACTATTTCATAAGCCTTGATTTAATAAGATATTTACAATATTAATCATATTTGGTAATTTTCATTATTCTGTTTCGGAGTGTGCGGGGTAACGAAACTGAGTAATACACTTGGCCGAAGCTATGATGTTGAGCCAACTGTCCTGTATTTAGTTTTAGATTTGAGTCACATGCTGAGACTTATGGACATATTTTATTTAAGTTAGTAGTAACGTTTTCCGTCGAACTTATTAACTCCAAACTACGGAGTAGTAGCCTAGTACTTATCCAGAACTGAAAAACTAGACTGATGTGCTTAGGAATTGTGCATACAACATATGGAATGACGAAATTAACTTACCGACATATCATTGTAGCTTGTATATTTAGCTTAATTCAGGTGCGTGTATGTATCATTTTTATGCTATTTTATACATTTTTCACCACTTCTTGCTTTCTAATGACGCATGTTCTTTTCGGGAGAACAAAATAAATTACATTAATTTTAGATAAACTTAAGAGTGAAGTACTTTCCCCACATTAACTGTTGTGAATATGCCAGGGTGTCGACAATAAAACAACGAATTTAAATGACTGTTAATTTATTCACGTGCAGTAGTAGTGTGCAATAATGAAGTGGAGTGTTCAGCCCATGAAATGTGTGTACTAAATAGTCACAGTTCAGATAGACTTCACTGTTCATAGGCGCATCCTTATTCATAGCGAGTGAAAAACAATGTCCTGCTTCATGCGGATTTAAACATGAAAGTCGAAATAGATTTCGAAGCCACTTACCATCTTGGAAGATTCCAATTTTTACAGATTCCATTCATAGACATTGTAACTTACACCACTAACTTTGCCATAGTTGGAAACGACAACCACGAAGAAATGCATGTTCATACCACACTGATTTTATAGCATCTTAAATGACAATTTGGTAGTCAGCAATCACTTTTACAGGCTTGAATGCAAAACTAAGTTGTTTGCACTTACACTTCAGTGAATGACATGTATGACCCTTTCATTTAGTTTATAGTAGCAGAACACAAGTAGAGCATGATGTGTGCTGATTAGACAATGCAAAGTAAAGAGAAAATGCAATTAAAAGTACCGTCAACAGAGAGCCTCTGCTTCTCACATCACTTTAAAATACTTTCACAAGCGAACCTATGATTCTGCTTTCTGATGCAATACCAGAAACTGGTTTCAATGCGCTTATGCCTTGGTAACTTCGGTTCATACTTCCGTCACTCCCTATGCATAACTTTGCAAAATGACTTTAAGTCAGAAAAATGTGAGAAGATATTAAATGAAGTGCATTCTCCTGCTATTATTTTACTTGGGCGTTCTGTAACGTCTTCGAGTGATTTTCTTTTACAATATGAACTAAAATTTTGTTCCGTGACTTTCTCCTCACTACCACTGTGGTTATGGTAGCTGACGCACAGTGTTATTTCATTATTGGCACTGAATATTAAGTTCGCTGGACTCTTTCCATTTGTACAACGGCACTCTCATTCCAGTAGATATACACTTTTATGAGCTTTTCACCATCTTCAATCAATAAGTATTTTCTTCGATTGCTACCTTGTTTAATGAGCACCGTTACCACACTAACCATGACACGTACAGTTCTTTTTGACATAAAAATGGCTTAGATATTACACAAACACACAACACTAAAAATCCGTGCCTATAATGGGATTCAAACCCGCGACCCCTTCGCGGCAGAACGTCAACGCCAAACGCGCTAACAACCACGCCTACCATATTTAGTATGTGAACAAAACATACAAAGGATGAACCATTGGAGAGAGTACCAATGTAACAAAATAAAATTCTAAATGACTAGTTCAAAATTTACATCCGGAGACTAATGACATTACTTTTCATCGATCCTTTTTTTAATGATTTAGTTGACTTACTTTATCTCCTCCGTATTATCTATGACATTATTTTACAAAGATGTATAAAATTATTATGGTAATGCGCTCACTTTACTCCTTACAGTAGTAATGTTATACAGCCTGCGGTAGTTATAATAATGGATACAAACCCGCTGATATTCACAGAAATAGCTATTGTATACCAGCTTTTCTTAACCTTCCTTGACAGCCTTCAAACTTCTGGAAATATAATTATTAGTTTGATGGTAAAGCATTTATTAGAAATGTTATACTTTTTACTTTCGAGTTTACTTTAAAAACAATCACTTCCCCATTTTAAAAATCTCCAAAACACGCACAAAGAAATTGGTTCGAGGCTGGAGAATTTAATGATTTACCACACTTAAGCCACCATGTTAAACAATTTTTAAATAAAGCATTGTCATTAAACAGTCATATTTTCAGTGGTTATTTAAAAAATATTAGTTGAATAATTTTTATGTAAAGCAGATCACTTAGCTTACTGCATCATTATTTAGTGTATCCTTGTAATTAACTTGACTGGAATTATAACATACAGCAAAACTAATTGAAATAAGCAAATTAGAACTTCGTCATAAGTATTACAAAAATGTCGTACTCTTATTAGCAAATGCGAATGTTTTTTTTTTTTTATGCTTTTGTTTTTTTAAGTCATCTTTTTTCTCAATTGCTACATGATGACATCGTTGTACATTACACGCGAATGAAATATCGGCCACCTTTGTCTTGTTTTACGCTCATTTTGTGTGGAGCAGTTTAGTTGTTTTAGTAGTTTATCAAAATTGTTGGATCTGTGGTTTCCGAAATTAAATACCCACTGTACACATACAGAATTTCTCTTTGTGATATTAGCGCAGACTTATTAAACTAAAACTCTTAAGGATATATAACTTCCAAGTAAACATATACAAATTGCTTGAAGGAAAAGAATGAAATCTAAATTGCTTTTTGCTGCTAGTATTTGAGCGCTTAATAATATAATTATCAGTTATCTTATGATTCTGGAGCGCAATTAAAGTTGACATCAGTACGAAAACACAACCCACTCCGTCAAGGAGGAAGACAATCTAAAAATACTACATTCCACTCAACTGGCCGCACTTATCACAAATAAGGTTACTACACTAATCTTTCATTATTGAACATAATTAGCATCATTAAAGTGAAAATGCTATTGTTTACTTCCTTGTCAGCGTTTAAAGAGCTTGAGAATTAAACGGAGCTATTTCAATTTAAATTTGATCACGTACAACTGATATGAATGACCTTCGTTTTACTCCTTTTTGTCAGTGAATATGGTGAGCGGGTCGCGCTTATTGAGATGGTTGCTCACGTCCAATTCCTCACGGACCGATTTTAATCTGAAATAGCTCCGTTAAGGTTTGAAATTATTTTAACGCACGAAGGGATATCTGCACCTGTAACCTACCAGACTGTTGGTCCCTCTGGTAACATTTCATAGAAAAGCATAGTTTATTAGTGGCATTTTGGCAGCTATTTGACACGCTTTAACTATAAATTAACATGTTTTGCCCACGCGCACAATTAATAAGCGAAAAAGTCATCTTTTCCCTTCTATAGTAATAGTGGCTTCTTATCCACAGAGAATCCACATTTATTTTATATACTGATTACACCAATTCGTTACAATATTGTCTTAAAACAAATTCCATGATACAGACATAAACCACTGAGGTATTATACTCAAGAGTGAACTGCAGCAGGGGTGAGAAAAAGCTACTCTTAATGAATTTCACTCTGAATGGTGTAAAGAATCAGAGGTGGAGTAGGTCAAAACAATCTATCGAGTAGAGGGAGGGGTGGAGGACTGTCAGTTGTGGCTCACATTTTAACACACAAGCGCCAAAATTTGAATGTTAAAAGTTTCATCTTCTGAAGATATGAAACGAAATCTAAAAGTAATTCCGACATGGAATAGGAATGCAAGGTTGCAAACACCAATGAATTATTCCATACCTTGACAATCCAAATCATGTGACTGGAAAAATTGTCAAGATTTACCGTGTTATTTCTGTATATTCGTCTCATTCATTGGAAGTTTTATTCCTGAACATTTATTTACATTCATAATTTCTTATTTATTTTTCTTTCTTTCTAAGTTAACCCTTTTCGTATACAGGACTTACAATCCCAGGACTTCAGGCCAGACGTATGTTGAGAAGCAGAGGCTCTGAATCAGAGAGTAGCTAAGATGTACGATGATCCCGATTCCTGGTATGGAAGTAAGGAATTGGAAGATATAAAATGATAGTGAAATGTATAACAGGAAAGATGATTATGGAGTCTTTAGTGGAATGAATGGCTGGGGAAGCTGATGCACCCGGATACAATTCGCTTAACGTCCCTTCATCCACCTCAAATTCCACGTGCGGTCCCCTGAGGTACAAACCAGGGCAACTTAAGTGGAGGTGAACGACATAACCCCTCGGCCACAGCACCGGCGATGATTTCTTAAGTATTCATCCTAATAACGCTCTGTTGTTAAAAGGCATCAGAATTTATAGGCTTAACGGCTTTTTGTTATGCATCATTTTACATAAAGATAAGTAATAAACGGCATTTTTCATTTTGCATCTTGTCCTACTTGAAACTCTCCGTTTGGGAAATTTAATTATGACACCATTAAGTTTTAACCAAAGTAGAATGTAAACTGATATACATAATCTGTGGGTTAAAATACATACTTTTACATTTGCAAGCCAAGGCTTTTTGAAGAAGCTTCTGACTTCAGAATTATGTATTATGCCTGTATGCCTCAGCTACGGGACTATTTACGAGAGACTGACACTGCCGGGAGTCAGTTAAAAGTCAAGCTAGTGTGTGAACAATGCTAAGAAAGTGACGTGAATGCAGTGACTCATTTGTGTACCAAAGCTGTAAAGAGTTGATCACGTTCAGAGCCCTAGTGACGAATAAAGCCAATTTACCAGAAACTCTCACTTGTTACAACATGGACCCCGTTTCTTGTTTGTTGGGAAGCTTGTAATAGTAGTTCTGGCAGAACACTAATAGACTATTTAACTAATATGGAAATTATATTTTTCTAGTGTTTATATAGACTGAATTAATAGGGCTCTATTACTCTCTATTAAATTATCTGTGGCAATATTAAGTTTACGTTCACCATTCCTTTGCTGTACGATCGATATTATCTAATGGTTTAAAACTATTATTATATTCTTAGTTTATTGGCTTTAAGTATTGAGTCGCCTTCCGTGGTGTAGTGGTTACCATGCTAGTTTCATATACCCAAGGTCGCGGGTTCAAACCCGGCGGAGGACTGGATTTTTTCGGGTGTAAAAATCCTTAGCATGACTTCCTTCGGAAGGGAAGTAAAGCCGTTGGTCCCATGTCGTAGATTTACGGCACGTAAAAGAACCTCAAGCCTGAAAGAGAGGCCTCTGAGCAAAATTAAGCGGTCTTTCACACCCGATTTAGAATGGGACGCTGAGAACCACGGCAATTAAAGAGCGTCCATAAATAACACGTCATTTACATGTTCTTAAGTATTGAAATTACCACAAGAAATTAGGAAATTTACAATTCAGGACTTCGTTTGACTTCCTCTTTGCAAGAGGTTTTTAATTATGAACCTCTTATATGTTAGGTGTCTGTGTTGAAATAGTTAATTTTAAAAATGGGAACATACTTCGATCTAAAGCTGCAGCCGCTCGTGACTGCAGATAATTATATTTCTAGTCTTGTACATGTTATCTAATGTATTCAGTGGAAGCTATGAAGGTGTTTTCTGTCTTAATGTAACTTCAGGAGAATTTACTTGGAACTGATTTGCTTTACTACCTTGCTAATTTAGTGAAACGTAATCCTTGAGCCTTTCTACTTACTCCACGAAACAAATCCAAATCCAGTCATAACTTATGTTTGCAAGAACCAGGTCATAACCTTAAACAAAGTTTTAATAAAACTTTCACATTGGTTCAGACCTGAATCTTGAAAATAGGGGCCCTAATTGTAGTACAATGTTCTGCCCATTTTCAGATCTATAAAGATATTCCCTTCCATAAGAATGTTCTGCCAGTTGTGGTAAACCGAAATATTTTTATGTATGTATCAGTAAATATCCTACTTGCTTTATTTTTGTATTCTATAACTATATTAGAAAAATATACCTATAGATATTTATGGGAGGAAAATGTGTCTGAATAGAAATATAGTAACATTAATTAGAAAAATGCATGCATTTTATTAATTTTATATGATCAGAGTAGAGGAGGAGCTTTATAGAATGAAGAGGAAAAAGGAAAGACAGTAGAAGTATAAACAATTAAGCGGACGATATGGAGGAGTAGATAACAAAAAGGAGACAGACGAGGATATGGAAATTAACTGGAGGATGGAGTGCAATAGAGAGACAGAGGAGTTTATGTTGCTAGAAATGAGAGAGGAAGGGCTGGCCGAGGTATGAGAAAATAGTGGAGGAGGAGTTGACCAGAGAGTTGATGGAGACTGGAGTGTAAGAGTTGGCTAAAGGAGAAGCCAAGGAAGAAAGGAGAGAAATGACGGCGAGAAGCTTAATAATTACAGTAGAAGTGTAGTGACTGTTGTAATTGAAAGAAATTAAAGTATGAGAAGGCGCAAACATGTTAAAAGTGAAGTATGAAGTATGGTTACGCGTGAACTGAAGGCAAAGTGTAGGGTGAAGTAATGATTAGACGATCTGAAATTATAGGTGCTAGTAGAAACATTATTTTAAGAAATATGTAAGAAGAGTAAAGTTAAAGTGAAGTATAAAATGTGTTGAAAATGTCATGAGGGTTATAGTGCCACGGTGAAGTGAAGGATGAGAGAATTGGAATAACAGGTATAATAAATATCTTTGCAAAGGTGAATGACTGAATTAATAATGTATAAGGTTGTCTCCTAACTTTGTTCGTTTTTCTGGCAAGGTCCATCTATAGCGCCTGAAAACCCGTAACACTCTATACAATTACGTTGTCATAGATGTCTTTACACCCTTACGATTAGAGGTCAACAATCCACAAACGACAACTCGCATGTTGGCATTGGAGCTCAATTTAGCTCGTTCTACTATAGGCAGGAACTTGGAAAAATCTTCCTACGTAAATATTCGCGATGTATTGTTTCCTCAGGAGCTGAGTAAAGCGAATTTGATTCAGGGTGTTTCCATCTATGACTCCTTATAGAGAAGCAATCAGAATTATCATTTTCTGGAACGGCTGGAAACTCGAGATAAGAAGTGGATAGTGGACAACGCTCGAAAAGTAAATATTGGTGCAAGAAAGGGCAGCCACCAGTATCGGTTCCTAAACCAGCACTGCATCCGAGAAAAGATAAGCTATGCGTTTGGTGCTATATAACGAACTTCTTCCAAATAATGAGACTATCAATTCTGAGAAATGCTGTTCGTAGTTGAGTTGTATCGAGGCAGCTATTGAAGAGAATAGCCAGAATTGGGAAACGATGTGCATCTTTCACTACGAAAACGCCAGACTACATACCGCTATGGTGACTCGTCAAAATTTGCGTAATTTTGAGTGGGATGTGTTAATCCCAACCGCCGTATTCTTCAGACATTGCCCCCATCCCTGTTCCGTTCCCTACATATTCCTGAATGGCAAACACCTCACTTCCTTGGAGGACTGCACACTGAACCTCAGACAGTTCATCAACCAGAAACCCCCACATTTAGGAGAAATGGACTTTATAAGCTTCCATAGAAATGGCAATATATTGTTGACAATTATGGTGTATATTGCAGGAAATTCCTACGTGCTTTATTTTCTTATATTTTAAACAACATAGTGTTTCAAATTTGTAAAGAGAAAGTTCGACAACTACCCTGTGCAGCGTGTGAGCTGTGTTTTCAGGCGTTTTAGTGATTGAAACATAAAACTAAATACGAACTTATGAAAAACTGTAATTTTTGTACTAAAAATCAAGTTAAATATTAAGAAATATCACATAATCTAAATATTATATAGTACAATGCGCTGGTACAAGAACATTTATAAAGCTGGAGAACAGTTATCAGTAAAATCTATCAGTTTTAAAGTCGTTGAGAAATAGTGTAATACCTGATAGCTCCTAGCAGGTAGCTAGTAAATTTTAGCAAAGAGTTAGTTAAATTTTCTGTGATGTTTATAGTATTAATACTTTAATTTTTCTATTATTATTATTATTATTATTATTATTATTAGTAGTAGTAGTAGTAGTAGTAGTAGTAGTAGTAGTAGTAGTAGTAGTAGTAGTAGTAGTAGTAGTAGTAGTAGTAGTAGTAGTAGCAGCAGTAGCAGTAGTAGTAGTAGTAGTAGTAGTAGTAGTAGTAGTAGTAGTAGTAGTAGTAGTAGTAGTAGTAGTAGTAGCAGCAGTAGCAGTAGTAGTAGTAGTAGCAGTAGTAATATTATTATTATCATCGTAATCATTATGTTGCACATCATCACGTCATCGTCGTCATAATTTGTTTTCTATTTAATGTAATTTAGGTACATGCAGAGATACTCATTATTTATTGCAATATTTGTGTTTTGTGTTGAATATACTATAAATAATATTGACATCCTGATGATTTAGAGCAGAACTGATGACTAATAACGTGAATGAAACGAAAATTAACGTGTAATTTACTATTAATATTAAACTTGCTTATTAAAAAAAAAATTCTTTCTTGAAAAGAATAATATATACAATATCAGAAGTTACCAAACTGCAACATACAAGTTGTAACATTTTAGTTATTACATCGTTATCTTTTTGTCTGCTACAACTAAGTTATACTTAGAGAAAACTCTCTCGTTGTCAGTATTTTGTATCTGTAGCCAAACACACTGAAGGGACTGGTATCAATTTATTGATGGTTCGCTTGGTTGTTCCCGTGTGCTTTCTTTAATGTTAGGAGTTTCTTGCTTAATGTATCTACTATTTTAGTATCTTGTAAGTATCGTAATTGTTATCTTCTTCCCATTAAAATTGTTAACACTGTTTCACAAATTCTCTTCAGGCATGATAAAATAAATGTTAAAGTTTTATTTTATAACTTGAAATAAATGTTTATTTTGTGAATGTGGCAGTAAATGTTAGTAAACATAATTTAACTTGAACTTATGCCTTTCTTGTGGCAATGTCGTATGTTCGCGTGAGAAACAGAAAGATAGATTCTTTCTGTTTAACTCTGTTTTGGTTTTCTCAATATAATTCTAACGTAAGGTAAGTTTTGTAAATCACACGAAAACTTCAGAATTTTGAATTGGAATGTCTTTTGGACACTACTGCTACCAGAATCCACAGCACTCAGATCTCCGAAGGAACCTTAGTTTATTTCATTGGTGAAACACTTCGAGAACTCCAGCAATTCCTCGGAACCAATTCACACTGCCCGGGCCAGAAGGTAAGGTGACCACCTCTAAATTATTTATCATATTCATCATCATGCAAAAAGTTCATCATCTTTTATTTGTTAATAAAACTTAGTATTACCTAAAGAGTCCTCTCTCGTAGTACCTAATTTCAAGCAAAGTATTACATTTTACCACATCTTGTTTCCCATTTTTAGTTTAAGTGTAGATAATTATAATTGTAACCTACGATACATCTGATTGGGTGGAATCCTTGGCATATGGTAGCGCAGCTGCTTACCAAGCGGGCGACCTGAGTTCGATTCCCAGTACCGGCGCGGCGATTTTCTCTCGCTGGGAGACCTGGTCTGGGGTGCACTCATCTTAGTGAGGTCCCTGGGGGGGGGGCCAATTGAGGAACTACTTGAGGAAAAGTACTCCAGGTAGTGTAGACCGCATTAACCTGCCAGGAGGGCCTAGGAGCGCTACCACTCTCTAATACTGCACCCCACTCAACGGCGCCTGTAATGGGCAGATATGGGAGACGCAGCAGTCGGGCGATAAGTTTTGACCTGACTTTGGGCTGTTGAACCACCCAGTTTAGTTTTTTAGACCTCTGACTACGCCCATTCCCTAATTATCCGTTCGCCCAATCCCGTAACATAAAATACTCTTTAATATTACTCTTGGTATCGATGACAGGTTTTAGGTGACTCCTAGCCGGATAAACGTGAATGCAACACTACATAAGATAAATAAATGTTTTTTGTTAATTGTTAAAACAAATTATTCTCTAAAACATAAAGAATTCTCAAAAACTCACGAAAAATAAGCCTATACATAATTTCAGTTATGTCAAATATATTCAAAAGCTTTCTTTTATAATTCAACAACTTTCTCAAATATCATTTTAAACCAAAACTCTTGACTCTGATTATATGTAAAAAATTAGTGGAATAACGAATGTATAAAGTGATTTGAAAAAATATAATAACTATAAAAGGTAGCAACACACGTCCTGGCTTAGGGAATGAGATGCCGTATTGCGGAGTTTACTTTTGTTTTTTAATTATTTTTTTTTGTGCTCTCCCTCTATTCGGTGTTAATGTTAATATTTTCGTTCTATCTCATTTAATCATTACTAAATAGGTTTCACTCACCTCTACATAAACTAAATGTTTAAAAGGGACGTAAAACTCCTCAAAAACACAAGTAACTCCTGAATATTAAATTGAGAGTCTATACCAAGCTTAAATGCATTGCAAGAATTGTCTCACTGATAACGGGAATCAAAGCTGGATAAATGTATTGTATTGCAAATAGGGACTACTTTCTATAATTTACCATTATTAAAAACGGTATCACATTGGATATCGATATGTCAAATTTCAAGGGATGCATACATCACAGAGAAGTGTACTAAAATCTGCACAAAAATTATGTAGCAATGCCCTTTTTGGACAAATTGTGTCATTCTAAAGAGTGAATAAACGTAGTTTATTTACTAGCTTAAATTTTCTCGTCAATATTAACGCTGTTTTTATCACAAAGGGAAATATAATACAATTATGCAGAATGCTTTGTTTAAAACTTGTGTTATTTATTTCGCAAAATCAGTGCAAATCCATTGATCCGAACTTTTACCAAACAAATGCAGCGCTGCATGTTGTATTTGCACAGCTTTAGACAAAGCAAAACAGGGACCATTTAAATCTCGTTAATGCGATACGAGATGTGCGAGATTAAAAGATAACGGTTCACAACACAAAAAGTTAAACATTATTGTGTATACACCTGTTCCAAACCCCTAGTGATACGTTTTTATGCTTTCAGAATTACAAGCTAATTGCAATAATAATAAATTTTTCATACAATTATTATTATTATTATTACTATTATTACTATTATTATTATTATTATTATTATTATTATTATTATTTTGCCAGTTAATGTAATTATATCTTACTTTGAAAACATTTATTTAACGATTTTGTATGTTGAACAAGAAATGGTTAGCAAGAGCATGCTTGTTTACTTTGCAAGCTAGGAAACCCAAACCACCTTTTTCTTACTTTCTAATGGACATTCTTTAAGCTTCTCTCGATGTATACATGTAACTTATTTAATGTGTTTATCTTTTAATTTTGTATATTTTCTGACTTATCACCGTGCGTAAATGTTTTCCTGTATATGTCACAGGTCCTCTTGTGTTGCTATTTACGTCCCTTTAAACTGGTTGAGTATTTATTAATACTTAATTTAATGTCATTTATGCATGTAATACAAAGAATGAAGCAAATTTTAACGAAACCAATAATGTAAACACATGTTTATTTACAGTACCTTTATGGAACGAGTATTTTGTAATGGTGCAATCAGTCTTATTTTAGACTATTGCATATGAATGGGTTTCGTTTAATTCAAATTACTTCATTATTTTTAATCAAAGTTTATATTACACCAATCATAATTTTAATTAAATCATAGAATCAGAATTGGTACCAATAAAACGGGAATAAATCCTGAAGGTTGAAGCTTTTATGATAACTAAAACCTGAAAACGTTCCTTAAGTGGGAAAATAGTAAACGTACTGGAATTGGTCTTCCAAGTTCTACAGTTTAAGACATTCCTGTTTCTGCAGCCGAAGAATAACAGTTTGAAGCAAAAAATGCAGTTGCAGTATTTTACTGAAGATTAAAAATATTTCATGGTTATACTAATCTTTGTAAGTGATACAGATTTTAGAGAAGAGATTTAAAAGTAGTACAAAATTTGCATTTTAAAATTCCTTATTTCAACCCATAAGCCGTTACGTATACCCTTAAACGGAGATAAATGAGTCTGTCTGTGTGACCAAAGGCAGTTAGGCTGAGGAGGAGAAGCATTCTCAAGCGCTGAGTGATCTGACATCTACAATTCTGACTCTCCTCAGTAATATTCACGGATATTAGTAACTGAAGTAACCAAATGGAATGAGTGAGTCACCGAGCCAGCAAGTGGAGAAACAACGCGATGTGATACACCAACCTAATTGCCTTTGTTAGAGTGTGAGGGCAGAAGAGTATCTCTTCTTCTGACTCGACTGCTTTGTAAGTTTTCATTAGGATGAAAATGGAGATGGAATGGAGTATTTATTCATCCATAAGCTTATGCAGTGCAATCAGAGGTCAAGGTCGATGAATTCAGGAGTAATAGATGAGCTACCGATCGCAGTAACACATTTGTAAATTTTAAATCCGTAGCAATCGTGTGCTGAAGCGCAACACATCTGAGGGACTTCTTAGGTGAGCGTACGAATCCAGCACCAATTTCGTTTGGCGTTTAGAATATGTCGTTTTCACTTCTTTGATTTAGCATTTGGTGATCCCGTTGTATCAAACATCTTGACTATCTACTTCACAGTGTTTCTATCCGGAACTGGATAGCCAAAAAAATGGTGCTGAAACGTTATACACTGCTGTTTACATAAATAGTTTTTAATGCATTTGTCGTAAATGAAAATTCGGTGTTCAAGCATGGACTAATGAGAGAATAACATTCATAAGATAATTAGACACAAACACGTATATTCGAAACGATTCGGAACAAGAAGTTAAAGCAGCGACTGAGACAGTTCGCAGCTAAAAATGCACCCTTGACACGTCCTGCGCCGGTCCCGCTCATTGGCATAACCAACGTCACTGCCGTCTCGGCCGATAGCATATAAGGCGGCTGTGGCCTTGACATAAAACAAAGGCAAGATATTAACTATATGGCGCTAAATTTGAGGTATCGGTTTGTCTGAATTGATGGCACATATATTTTACATTAAACATATACGATTGTAGTAATCATTCCACGGTTTTTATTATTTTTCGTTTTGTGGATCAAACTCGGAAGTTTCAAGATTCATTTGCATTTCACGCAAAGTTTAAATAGGAAGAATACCTTTACATAACTGAGCTTTTCATACAAAAACTGCTGCATTGATGAAAGAGAAAATGGCGTATTATGAAATTAAAATTCTATGGATATAAAACATTAATATTACAATACAAAAACTGCAATTAATATATGAGTATGCTGTGATAAAATACATATTAAATGGAGATTTTCGGTGAATAACCGAGGCCTTTTGTGGTATAATTTTGTTCTTCTGTCAGCATTAATTGTCTAAACTTCTCTAATTATTCATAATCCTGTACAAAAGGGAAGCTTTCATCCAAAGCACTTTAAACCCCTTTTTACTATTTAAAAAGTGCTGCATTAATTTGGAAAGAATGCATTTTTCATGAAATCCAGAAATAACATCGGATTTATTGGATTGGAATATAGTCAAACTTGAATATGACTTCATCTACTCAAAAGTTAGATAGTATGTTCATTGATCACTGATGCTGAAAGTGTTAAAGGTTTATAATGATTGGATTTTCCTCTTTTTATACTGTTAACAAGTCATTTAAAATTAATGTATCGTCTAAGGTTGCACATTCTTCCTTTTTTTCTTTGAAATTTGTCTTTACTACTGCAACAACTAAGCTGGAAACTTCCAATTAGGTGAAAAAAAAAGTATCTTATGGAATAAGAAGTAGCAATTTAAGAGATAGTGCTCAACGTCGTCTATAAAAGGTATTTAAGAACTTTTTACTGTATTATTTCATTAAATAAAGGTATTCTGCAACTTTCTGCGAGTTATGTTTCATATGATAAGGAGTATTTAATCTGAAGGTCGACCAACGGCCCGGACGGAATTGTGAGAGAAACCACTACGTAACTTCAACTTTCAAACAAGGATAACACCGCGGTGGTGTTGGCAGTTCCCTTCCGTGTGATGGTGACAGTGAATAGACACATACCAAGTCCTACCACAGGAAGAGAAGGTCCAACGCTGATACCGGGAATCGAAGCCGGGTGCCCCGCGCGAGAGGCATCAGTGTTACCACGTTCCATATAAGGAGCGAATAAGAAGAGTCATATTGAAACACATGATGGAACAACAGGAATTATACAACCTTTATTAGATTTTCTTTCTCTTTAAGATCCTCACTATAACTTTTTTCATGTTGTACAAATCACAATTTACATTGAAATTATCATATGGCAATAGTCGCTGAATAGCTATCCGCAGAAGCGGTTCGCTATCATATACTTGATATTAAATTCACCACCAATACCGAGCACCATCTTATTATATTTGATTGCATGTTTAAATAGAAATAAACCTGTTTGTTGGCCTCGTTTATTAAATGTTAAAATAAAATTAATTATTTACTCTTATTGTATTTCCTTAGTCTATAAAGCAAAACCCTCATTTTACTTTGTTGTTAGTGCAAAATAAGTTTTAAATGGGTGTATAAAATAAATTTGGAAATAAAGGAATAGGGATTTTCAATGCATGCCCCGGGTTTAGAAATTAGGTACCGGGGCACGATATTGCATATATACATATTAGTTTTTACGTCAATTGTATAAGAAGTACACGCTTAGATTAGAAGATATGTTTTTTGTTCCTTCATACTTAAACACACTTATTTTGGTTAGTTGCCTTTGGTAACAATTAGGTTTTTTTTTTTTTTTACTGAAAATGCATGAAAGAATTGTGTTGGTAATTAAACAGCAACAGAAACCTAATGATGCTTTCCTAGTGCAGCATCAAATTTTTAATAATATCAGGAATAGACCGCGCAAACTACCACTGCACCATTTTGAAAAGTTTCCCTAAATGAAAAGTGCATTTCTACATATCTATTAAATAACAAATGAAAGTAATCAACACGTTTTTCTGTGTACCTACTCATATGTATATCAGTTTAAGGAATGGCAGGTATACACGTTCCTCAAGTATTAGCCTAACTTTCATTCATCGGAGCCCTTGATAGGTCTGCCTTATAGCAACTGGCATTATAGTTGAAAAACGGGTGCAGTTTGGAGCGAATTTTAATCAAACGACTAAGTAAATAATGGATAAAGCCTACTGAAATTTTGAGTAGGCTCTGTAATAACCCACCAGTTAACTAAAAATGTTATGTATCTCAAGAAATCATTTTAATGAACGAAAAAATTCTGAAACATTACTGTCAACAATGCCTAAGAGTAGGCATAGCTGAGAGTGATGCTTGGGTTTTTTACAAATTTACTTTCAAAATAATAGAAATTTCTGTGTAAGGGGTTATAAGTTGTTTCATGACAAGATGCTCTACTGAAAAATCTAATCCAAAATGAGCTACACTTGTCCTCGCTTATGAGCAGAAAATTCAAAATAAATTGATTAGACACTTCTTGAACACCGTCCATCCAGTGCTGTTCTGTTTTCTACTCATGTGTATGGGTCTATAAAATAATAATTTGTAGTCAAAATGCGGTTTGGTGAGCATGGTTATTAAAATTTAGAAGAAAACAATCCGAAAATTTTGTATTAAATAGAAAGAAACGTCTGTTAGCAAGCCAAGTATAATGCTAAATTGCTTTCATTACACCTTATGTTATTGATGAAATCTTCCGTAAATGCTGAACTATCTCTGAGGGCTATCTTATATCAAAAAATTGGATTCTCTTATACAGTTTGCCTCTCTTCAGCTAAAAGGATACACGAACCAGACATAGTTGAGTACCAGTCTATTAATTCTCACTTTTGTAGTAAAGACAGAGGAAAATGTTTCATGAAGCACAACATTTAAAGGGCTATAGTGATGGATATCTGGTATGCTTGGCTTATTTCTGTACTAAGCTTGAGCTTACTAAAGATAGCAGATGTCACTAAGCGGTTGCTCTCTGAGAAAAGCAGAGGGAGTAAGTAACCGTGTTCGTTGCTCGCACTGAATCATCTACTGCGCGAAAATTCGTTCAGTATAGTGGTGGTAAACAACATTTATCACTTAAAATGCATAATCCTCTATTCATAGATTAATATACTTATTCATAATAGGTAGATAGTTGCTGTATTTTAATGCCACTTAAATTAGTATTAATATTCTAATAACTTCCTAGCACATAAACGCAGCACGTATGTCAGCGGTTTGCTTTGGAAAGCTTACAGCTTATTTTCGCAGATGTTCGGTGGGCTTCCTTTAAGTAGCAGGTGTTCGAAAAATGAACACCTGAAGAGCAGCGGCACTACATCAAAGCCTTGGACTGCGACACTTTGGCGCAATGGACCCGTGCGAGAATGTTCACCTTTTCTGAAAATTTCGGATGACGTCATCGACAGCTATAAAAGGCAGGACTGCAAACCAGGCGAATCAGCTTGCGAATGTGGATTCAGAGCGTGCTGCAGTTGCGTCGAAGTGTCGAGGTGACGAGAGAAAATTGTGCTGTAAAAGATCGGATTAAAGATTATTTGTAATCAATTTTGTAGTAATTAAGAGCAGTTTTGTTCTGGGGAGAGTATACATTTTTTTTTCATATGTTGGTAGTCGTATCATAAGTGATTAAAAATCAGGACAATGGTTATAGGTTTAACACATTAAAACATGTTCCTTGTCTTAGTTAATACCAGTGTAATCGCACATTAACGCTACCAGAATGAGAAATGATTTCTAACAAAATACTTTCAGACTTTTAGCAGTGAAGATCAACTATCTTGATAATTTTATGTTGTAAAATACAATTCTAAACAAATCACATTATAGAATTAAATATGAACAGAATTCTTGGTATATAATTGCTATCCAATACAGTACATTACAACGTACTTCATTATAATTGACGCATTACAAATTAGTTGAAACACAATAAAGGCATGCTACCTTTATGAATAAGAAGCATTTCTCACAGAATAGGCTAAACATAAGAGTCTATGGCCTGCGTGTTAGATTTATTTGTCCTCGACATTATAAACTGACACACTCAGCAAGGAACGAGACACCCATCACTGCTTTCAGACGTCGTCTCTACTGATACTACCTTAGTGTTTATCCGTTGCATCGCACGGAGCAAGCCTTCTCAAAACCAAGCGAGTTGGTGACGCCTAGACTGAAATGTATGAATAACACCTTAATATGTACTGAAATATGAACGACCTTCTGCTGAATTTTCATATGTATTTGTGATACTTTTCCCTTTTAACTACACAAAAGATAAATACTCTATTATAAAGTTAGACCGTAATGCACCGAGGTGTTAATATGTAGATTGTTAAGAAAACTTCCTTAATGCCGTTGCATGACGAACGTGAATTTACAACAACAACAACAACAACAAAAAGTGAGCTCTTTAATTAGTTGAGCTAAAACACATTTTGCGGCCCTATGGTTGAACCAGAAGTACATCCCTACTCAAGTTCTCAATTGTTCGAGGGCATGACTGACGAACTCGCAGTAAGCAATCGTTCATACTTGAAACCACAGCATACTTTGTCTTATGTAAACAAATTGAATCGCTCAGGTTTACTTTCTCTGCATCCTTCCTGTGATTAGTAGAGGAATTAATATATCGAATCTGCAAATTCTATACGGAGATTTCAGCAGAGGCATATAATTTGAGAATTTCTGAAGAACGAAGATACACTGGAAAGGCAGAGTCAGACTGAAAATATCAATGTCATAGCCGGGATTTGGACCACGGATCTTGTGGTATCTGCCCAGTTGATATAACCACTTAGTTACCATGCAAAAATGCCAACACGCCACTGAGTTTCCCGACTGACTCGGGATGTTACAGAAAATCACAAGGAGATCTCAAATTATATTGAGATGACATATTCAATGACGACTTACTATGTCCTAAGTACTTAAAGTCCCGGGCTTCATAGTTCAGTCAATATTAGGTCAATTATGTTTATTAATTGTTTCCTTCACACTCTGTGTAAGACTCTGTTGAAAAGCTAGAGTCAGACTGAAATATTCTGTTGTAGCCGGGATTTGTACCACGATCTCTTGGTCTTCGTCCAGTTTCTATAACCACTGAGTTACTATGACAACAGTCCGACACGACATCGAAGTATCGAAGTACTTACGCCATTTAATGTACTAACCATATTATAAAATGACCGTTGGGGTATGCCTTCGCAAAATAATTTGAGATCTGCTTGTGGTTTACCGCGAAAAACGTGAGTCAGTTAGGGAATATAATCCCGTATCGGCATGTTGCCGTGCTGAATTGGTTGCAACTGAACGGAGGCTAGAAGATCCATGGTTCAAACCTTAGCTATATCCATAGATTTTTCAGTCGGCCTCTACCTTTCCAATCCCTGTTATACACATGGCTGTGTGGAAGAAACAATTAATACAAAGATGATACAGTTTTACAAAAGACAACGCTATATCCGAGTGTGTTGCATAGTCGAGTGGATACTAAATTTGATTTTTAAATCCTCTATGTTTCAATACCAGATTATTGTGGAGCTCTTTCACTGCAATCCACATATTAACTGAAAAAATCGTGTTTTTTTTCATTTTCTACACGGATATTCATGATTTTATTAAAATGTTACATGTATACCGGAAGTAGTCACCAGTATATTAGACAACGGCCTATGAATTCACAAAATATTACATGGTTGACATATAAGTTATATATCTTGAACTTTCTGTGAATACCTGTGAACATTCCTTCATTTTTATTGGAATTTGTGTAACTAAGCAGCTATAAGGAATAGAAAACCCCATTGGAAAAAAACGTAGAGGTCATTCAAATATATAGTTTGTGTTTACTTATTGGTTTACATTATACGCTTGCAAGTTTTCCGGGACTGCAAGCTGCATACTCTTGAAAATGCAATGTTAGTTTTTGTTTGCTTATATATTTCTGAAAGCATCATGACATTCCTGAACTTCAGGCTTCATACCTTTGAAAATGCAATGCTAGTACTTTTCTTATCAGAAAAGGCCGTCGATGTAGCTTCCGTCTCCAGGAGGTTATGCTAAGTTAATGTTTAATTGCCGTTGATTTAATATAATAGTTAGATAATGACTGTTTAAACCACTCTGGAAAATATATGCGCGCGCACACACAGACTTTGGAGTTTATAACCAATTAATCACAAAAACAAATCACCAGATGGCGCATATATGCAGTGTGTTGCTCTCAAGCTGATAACTAAGGTACACGTTTTAATGGGTTGGTGGAAGAGAATTAAGGTTGCGGTACACAAAAACAAGTGCAGAAAAGAGAACAAATGATTTTGAAACGCATAATTTTCTTTCATGCGCTTAAACTCTGCTCCGTACTTAATTAAGAGTTTTCAGAAAGCAGCACTTTCACTAAATACCTTACGCCTTTTAACTTCTCTTTCTTTAGTTTACTGAATGTAATGTAAATCATTACAACATTGGACAAAATGAAGCATAGTATTTTTCTGAAAAAATGTATTCTTCTTTCTTTTTCCTTATTTCTTCTCTTGCCATTATACTACTAAACGTAATATAATATAATTACACTACATTCGCAACGAGAATAATTCTTACTTCTGTTTGCGTTATTGGGTCTATCAATTCTCGTAGTAGTTTTTCTAGCGAGGCGCAGCAGTAGCGTCCAGGGTTCGATCCCAGGAGACCGCATGCGCGTTTTGTGGTGCATAATGCGTAGTTTCTCTGACTTCTCCGAATTCTTCGCCATTCATTCCAATAATTGCTCTGTCATCACTTTTCCTTTCATCCACTTCGCCTTCATTTTATATATTCTTCCTCACTCTCATTCAGGCCGATCCCCGTTCCCGGTTCTACACTCTGCTCCTCAACAGGCTCCTGACCCTAAGCACTCATGAGTGAGGGGGGGATGAGAGCCCTACACACGAGGAGGCCAAACTCGCTAAGTAAGTAGCTTCCCACCGTTGCTCCCTCACTCTCTCTCTCTCACCCTACGTCTCGTTTCTCTCCTGAATATCTCTTGCATTTTTATACTTTCGCCTTCTTCTCCATGCAACCAACATACGAAAATTTATTTTTAAAGCAGGCATTTCTCCTTACTGATTTTCCAGTTTTTCCCTATTTTTAACTTCTCTAGCACATATTTATAGTTCACATAGTAGGTACAGGAGGTATTGTATGGCAATCAAAATCCCATACCGATATTTCATCAGAAATACATGTTTTAGGGTCCAATTAGGGCACAAACTTTAGAAAAATATCCGTGTGTCTGTGAATGTATTGGACAGCATAACTCTAAAATGAAAAGTCGCTAGAATACCAAAAGCTTAGTGTTTAAGTTCACGAGGATTTTCAGGAAAGTCCCATCACCCTATCTATGTTTTATATGGAATATTTTGAAAACTTGGATTTTATCAAAAATTGCTCAAACGATTTTGATTGAAAGATAGCATATTTCAGATAATTTAATGACAAACGAAAGGTATATCTTGAATTTTATGGGAATAGCTCCTGAAGACCTTTTCATTCTGGATGACTATATTACTGATAAACCGTAATAGCATTTCTTGAATATAAAACCTTTTCCGCTATATCCTTAGTTATTGGTTTAAATTTTAAACCATTTAAACTATTGTCATAAGGCAAGTCTCCTTTTGTTTCATCTATTTCTTTTACTAATGGCTATGCATTGAGAACCGAATTGCAATTGCTTCACATAGCAACCAACCTTTAAAGAGTTTGACTATTGCTTTAGCCTAGTGTACTCCCTTATTTCTCCTCTACTTACAATAAAGCCAATTTTGGCTGGCCCCAGAGCTCAGTCGGTAGAGCTTTGCAAGCGTTCCCGGGTATGATTCCCAGCTGGAGTTGGGAATTTTCTCCAAACCAGGTTATTTTCTACTCTCCCCAGAGTATGGAATATATGAACGCGTGTGTGTGTGTGTGTGTGTGTGTTTGTGTGTGTGTGACCTAATGAATAATTAAAGAAAATAGAACCCCAGCGACATCAAACAGTACACGAGATAAAACCGTAACCGATAGGCAAAATGTTCCGAGAAAAGCGCCTCCGATAGGATCATGCAGTTAAAGACAAGTTGTACACACAGTAAAAAAATATTTAACAACAATTGAAAATGATCAGAAACATTTTGGGTTACATAAATATTTATTAAGCAGATATTTTTTTTCTATTGCATAATTTACTTATAAGATGCATGATGTTTGATTAGCGTTATTTGCATCATAGGTCTTGTTACCAACACGGATAGCTGAGGACGACATTAAGGCATGAACTCGTAAAGAGAGGTCCGAACAGTTCTCCCTGACTGATGTGTCTTTCCCTGGAAAATGCTGGGAAGTACCTGAAAGTTAGACCTGGAACGTTTCTTCTTTCTGATTGTATATGTATCACCACTGCTGGTGCCATTTATAGTATGTCTTTACGTTAAACATTATTACACATGCACACGCGCAGTCAAACACACCAACAGTAAGCATAGTTCTGTTACCCAGTTGAGGGTTATTAATTATTAATATAAATGTTTGGGATGCAGCGATGATTCTCTTTCTACTCTCTTTATCGCTATCCTCATACTTTATATTCATCAAGTTAGGTTGTTCCAACAGACTGAGTCCTGAGCCAGAGTACTCCCGCGTACTCTCAATAAACCTGGTAGTGCGGTCAAAGATGAAGCGTGACAGCCAATGTGACACTACTTGAGTATCATGGCACAAGTATTGCACTTTCTGCCAGTTTGTCCAGCCCCAACCGCAGCTTGCCATCAATGCTGAGCGTATTATATATTACCGGTAGACTCCTGCGAGTTGAGAATAGCTCGCTGCTCATTAGCGATCATCTAAGCTGAAATAGTTTGCATTACCTCTTCTCCATTCTTTTATTTAATGCACTCGATGTCCCATAAAAACTGAGATGACAACGATAAAGCGCATTTCAATGGAAGCGGAATTTCAAAATCGTGTTTTCTGAATGAAGGATAATATGTTCTGTAAAATGGGTTGGTAAGATTATTTCTACCTATAACACACTGTTATTGCTGTGTAAGCTAAGTAAAATCTGCGTCAGATCACGTTATCAATGCACGTTATGTGTTTTAGAGATCTTTGAAATTACAAGGCAATCAAGTGCCACCAAGCAGTGATACACTATATAAATTTGTGCTTGGTGGCATTTCAATTTCAAGACAAATGACATTTGTGATAATATTTTAGGTGATGGTGTTACTGAATAACTTTGTTACTACACAAATAAAGAAATATTATGATATTACGTTGCATTTGTATAGTGCATATGGATATCATGTGAATGGTAACCAAGTGAACCCATTTTCATAATTATACAGAGATATTCAAATCTCCCAAGATACATGGTCTGGGTAGAATTTTGGTAAAGAAAGAAAGTGGGCCCTATAAGAAATAAATGAAAGAAAGAAAAAAATAACTTAGGTGGATCAATACTATCAGTAAACTTATATCCTTGGTAAGTAATGGTCAGTGGAATTTCCCAGAATATATTTCATTACGATTTAAAGTCGCTAAAATTATGATTTTGAACTTCTTCAAATGCGTAATATGAAAGGCGATTTGGAAACTATTACTTCTGGCATCGTAATGTCTAGGCTGGTAAAATAAGAATGTGTCGAATTAAAGAGTTTTCTCTCTGACAGGTATAATTATATAAGTTACGCGTTAAAATCTCAGTATTCATAACTTAAACCTTAATAATATTATGTATGAGAGTAGTCTAAAAATCTAACGCAAAAATGATACTGTATAAAAATGACGCTGCTCATGGAATGAAAAGCCACTATAAGCATATAACTGCACATAAGCATATAGAGAACACTACTGTTGTAATTTAAATGTATATATTTTGTGTCGGCGATGCGGGTGATAGGAAATCCGCAGTAAATATAGTGTGGTTCATCGCCATAGCTTCTCTAACACACAAAGCATAAACATATATAAAGCAAAGTAAACTACTCATGTATATAAACCCAAGAAATGCTGAAATTCCCCCCCCTTATTCAACCATTTCTGGTATCTGCTTAGACAACTGCTCATTGTCTGCAGTTACCTCTGAGATAGAGCAGCAAATTATTTCTTTGAGAATGTTAGCTTTAAGTTTATCTACAATTTGAACATATTTTTATTGTTTTCAATTTCCTCTTTTAATGCCTTCAGAGATAAAAGAGTCAGGGCCTTAAATCAGGGGAATAAGGAGGCATTAAGAGAGAAAATTAACAAACTAAATCCACAAGCTTTATATGATCGAATAATAGCATTCATAAAAAAATTGCTGTCCCCTCTCAGAGTGAAATTCAGAGGAATTGGCGATTTCCTAAGCAGGTGCCTGAAATGCTTGAACTACGAAAGGAGAAAGTGAAATGCTTGAACTTCGAAAGGAGAAAGTTCTACATCTACTTGATTGAGATACGTGAATAATTTACTTTCCCTTTTAAGTGTTTATATGATACGTACTATGGATATTCTGTCACTCACACCACGACACAGAAACCAGTGTCGTCGACCGAACGTACACCGCAAGACCGGTTCCTTCACGAATTGTTCACCCCGTACATCTAACATGTGCAAACGCGCATGTTCAGCATACGAGAAGCTGTTTTCAAACTGAACATGAGCACATGTTCTTAAGGCCTAATAACGTAAAGCTATCTTTGCACATATTAAATACAACACATTGGCACTCAAAATATGGATGGACATGCTGAGCTTTGAAATAAAAATCTCCTCAAGATTAACATGTACATCCTCATTTAACTGTCAATGTACTTTGCTTCATATGTAGAAAATTCATCTTCCTGAACATTAACGACATGCGGAAATGTTCAGTTTTAAAAATAGCTCTCCATAGCAGTATGTATATCATGCGTATGCAATTTAGAAATTTGTCACAGTATGTGTCTCGCATATGCTCCAAAAATAGTAGATTTTTGACATATGACATTTAACTTGAATCCATGATTGCAGGGCTAGATCTCAAATTAATTTATAAAAAAGAAAGAAATATTGGTATGAAAAAGCACTACTCTAAAACACCTGGATCTTAGCAAATGGCAAATAAAAATAAAAAAGCTAACAAACAACGTAAAATGCTAATAATGAGTGAAATAAAATAAATCTTTATATTTGCAAAGAATATTGGTGAAGTTGATAGACTATACATACTCACTGCACCTGGAAATACCTTTCTGGTATTAAAGAATAGAATGATGATATGACCGCCTTTTTCCTGTGTCCAGTATCAGTCCATAAATTAATCCACGGTAAAACCTCTTTGTAGCAGTAATATTACCGGTCTTTTTAGCACGACTGTTGGAAGCGAATAATTTTCTTTTATCTCTGTTTTTTGTTTTATATGCTAAATCATGCTTCACAATGTACAAAGAATTACATCTATAATTAATTTGTGATAATTTAATGCTTTGTTATTTAAATAAGATCACCCTTCACTATATTTGAGTCTTCTTAGTCCGAGTAACATATTTTTTGTCATCACCATTCATTGTTCTGATACAAATGGAAAGAGCCAACATTTTTATGTGTTAAAGGAGTCTTAAGCTTTCTGTCATAATGGTGAAATTCTTTCAAATTGTTATTTTTTATGGATTTAATGTGATAAAATTGGATGTGAGGTTCCCTCAGTTTAAAAGCAGATGCAGGACTGATGTCTATCATCTATATGTTCATTTTATGCCAAGGCCACAACCGCTTATATGCGTATCGGCCAAGATGGCAGTAACCTCGGTATCATTCCACTGCGCATAAGCGCTGAGGACGTGTCATGGATACGTTTATCAGCTGTGGGCTCTCAGTCATTGCTTTGTCTCTTTGTCTCGTATTTGTCCCCGAAAATGGCTGATAACAAATTCACGCTCGAACAGATTATTTTTATATGCAAAACAGAGAGAAATGTGAATCATGTAGAAAGGTGAATAGGCAATTTTAGCAACCATTTATGGTTATTTAGTTCCGGAAATAGACACTGTGAGATATTTTCTCAATAAATTTAGAACAATGGGATCGCTAAACGCCAAGCCAAAGAAGCGAAAACTACGTGTTCTAAATGAGGAAAAGCTAAACGAAAATGGATCTGCATTTGAACGCTCACCTGCGAAGTCTCTCAGTTATGCTGGTCAGCAAGTGGGAGTTTCAGAAACCTCTGTTCATAAGGTACTAAACATTTAAAACTGAAATTCTACTGTGTAATTATGGTGCAGAAATTATGAACATTACACATTCTTATGTTACGAATTGGAATTTCATCCGAAGATGTTGAGGATGTCTTCACGCAGATGAAACCGCTTTCAACAACACTTATAACAACATTACTACTCATTATATATGGTACCGACACTCGTGAATAGGTAATGCAGGATTTACGGAACGGAAAACCTCACAGTGTGGTAGACCATGTGCAGAGCAGGCATTTGCGCGTTCCGCGGCCTTGGCATAAAACGAAGGCACTGTATTAATTGAATTACCAGAAGTGGTTCTTGCTTTTTAGCTGTGATTGCTAGATATAAGTTACAGCTCTCTCAAGCCAAGGTCAAATGCAGACTCTGTAATTTAAAGTACCTCGTAATCCCGCATAAGCGTTTAAGGTGTTTATCTCGTTTTCCACTATCTGAGTTATCCAATGTACACGTGTTCATTATTGAAGACGCTGAAACGCAACAATTCATTTTGCATGATGGACTCCGTGCTTTGCTAATCATTCCTGATGGTAGACTAATGAATTAAACATTTTCTGCTTTGAGCTGCTTTAAATTATTCTTCTTCCATTAGTAAATGTTAACATGCATGTCAGTGTTTAAGCCTCGAACTAATATAAGTAAGAATTTAACCATTATAAAGGCCTTAGATAACTGTCGATAAACCAGACCGCTAGCTAGACCACGATGTCTATGAATATCTCCAAGGTGAGTAAAAATGGTAACAAAGATTCTCTAAAAATATTCACAACCCACCTCGGTAGTGTGGGGGTAGTGTGCGTCCCATTCAAGAGGTCGTGAGTTCGGATCTCGCTTAGTCTGAGTCACCCCGATAGGGTTTGTTTCTGAATTTTCCCTTAATCTGAGAAGAATGTCAATCAACTTTAAGCCCATAGATCCGAGGTCATTGAGCGTCATTTCACCGATTTCATTTATCGTCCGATATGACCAACTGAGCTACAGGACGTTAAGCTCCCCCCCCCACAAAACATTTTTTTAGAAACAAGGACATTATATTAATTGAGATTTTTTTTTCTTTATTGTGCCGAGAGTAATGTCAGGTTTCAGCAAATAGAGAAAAGATGATAAATTAAGCTAGCATAGCCATGAACTAGCATGAGAAAGGAGGATAAACGAAACTAGTATAGAGTGTGACTGAGTTTTCACATGTTTGATACATTAGGATACAAAATTCACTTTAAAGTACAAAACCGTAGATATCTCAGAAGTTACTTGACCAATGTGGTTTATAGGAGAATTAAAAATAGTTTTGGGTAAATAATTAATATATATCATCATTATTCTCTGTTTGGACTCCTGTGCTAGCCCAAATTACACTTTGTTGAAAGAAAAATATTGGCATCCATCTGTATTGGACAGCAGGAAATAGAAAGGTGTGGTTTATTGAACTGAAACACCTCATTAACACCCTTTTTACATCCCTATTCATATTCGCATTACTATTTGTGATATCACTATTGTAGCATAACCTATAGAAGAAGTACGATAGCTAAGGAGCTCAACAATTTCAGTGGGATAAGCTGTGTTCTCCGATCTAAGTTACCACACAAGGGACGGCTGAGTGAATGGTAAATTTAGTACAATTCTGATGGAGTTTATTGCTATAGCTGACTTTTGAGGTTTTATTTTTTGTGAAATACTATGACATTTGCCACAAAAACTGTTTATATTCTTAAACGTACTTCCAACAATGTACACCATATCTACAGAGAATGTCCAAACAGAAGCATGCTAAAAACTTTTGTAAAAGTTAGACCTTTTCTGAATACAACTGAGGAGGTAAATTCTTCGAATCTAGGTAACTAATAATTAATTTCTTATGTAACAGTGCTGACAAACAGTGAACGGGGCACAAACCGGGATTATTTTCATAATTAGCATAGAGATTTAATAATAATAATAATAATAATAAGATAAATAATAATAATAATATAAATAATAATAATATAAATAATAATAACGTCAAGAGAGACAGATTTAAAAAGCATGTTGCTTAATTTTGCTTGAAGTGTATTTAAAAATGTGCACGAGAAATGAATTGGAGTTTTAACCATCTATATCTAATGCTATAACTGCTACATAAATAAATTCTGATTGCAAGCATAGAAGAAGGCTGGAGATACAAAACTCTGAATAAGGAAATTTGTATTCCTATTTATCTTTGTTAACAGAATGTCTCATTAACATAAAGAAATGATTTTTTATTAATGGCGCCGTCACCTCCAAAACCATATAAGTACTGCCCAGTGTGGTGGAATGTCGTACCGCCGGTGTTTTTTTACATGCCACTAAATCTACTGACATGGAGCTGTCGCTTTTAAGCACACCTAAAAACCATCACTCTGACTCGGGCTTGAACCCGCGACCTTGTGTGTAAATAAATATATGTATGTACACACACTGATTTGCTCATATTCAGCATACACAGAGTGTTAGGGGTGTGAGTGTGCATTTGTCGCGTGCTGGGAGAATATGACAAATAGAAAAGACCAATAACAATTTCATCTATAATGAAAGGTTACGGAGATAATTAAGCAGTATTGAATAAATTAACTGCAGTCTTTAAACAGAGTAGGACTTAAAAGCCGAACGTTTTGTTTTGATTTCGGCCAGACCAATGTCTTTGCTTTGTGCTTGAAAACCGGTTCGCCACGTGTGTGTTTATTATCAGCAATTGCCGCAAACTAGGTGTGGGGTGGTTTTATTTTTCAAGCTATCCGATCGTTATCACGAGACCTGAACTAAAAATCGCGTAAAAGACTATGCGTAAAATTTAGTCTGATGGTTAAAGATAAAGCCAATTCAACTGTGAATTGTGAAAGTACCTCATTCAGGTGTATCGTGGAATAATTAAATCAAGGCCAGGCTTTGCAAAACAAAAGATTTATTAATGCTTAATAACTGAAACATAAAATATATGATATTTTCATTTACAGTATATTCTCAAAATCTGCTCCATTAGAAGCTGTGCAGTCATTGCATTTTCTTAGTCAATTTTGTCCTTACCTCGTTAGTTTCTGCGCTCTACACAACTCGAGGGCTACTTCAAACACAAGTGCGCGAAGATCATCACTGGTAGCAACTTCCTCATCGTACACTTTATTCTTCAAATGTCATTAGAAGTACCAATCTAAATGATTGAGTTTACCATAAACAAGAAGCACATATAGATAGATACCCCTGACTTGTAAAGACGGCCATAGTTCTGAATGCACTTAACGCATTTGAAGCACTGACTGAATCGGCTGTTGTGCAAGGTGTCGAGGCACAATATTACTGTCAACATTCCTGACCTTTCGCTCTTCAGGATGTGGCGTAGTTGCCAAGAGTAACATCATAACTTTATTACAGTAGACACGCTGGAATCCATTTCTTTGATATTATTTTGTGGCTAAAGGACTAATTTTAGCAACAAATCATAAAACCATGATACCTCATCTTTTGTAGCTATACTTTGAAGAAGTAAACAATAAAGGCGTAGTGACATATTTGAAATAAAAAAAAAATTGACCAACATTTTATTTTATTTATGCACCATACGCTATATATATTATAATGAGTGAATTATTATTATAATCGTACCACTTTTGAGAAATAGCTACGCCATAAAAACTTTATTGATTAGGAAATGTGATACATCATTACTTTACGGTACATCTTAGTATAAAAGGCACTTAAGTCTATGGAAGGTTGAAAAGAAACTGCTTAAATGTTTCTTTTACGTTGTATGTAATAGCAACAATTAACAATTCATAATTGATGTATCTTCAGAATTGCAATTTTCCAAGTCTGCTTACTTTGAAAAGCGGTACCTGACATCTGCAATTTGGCACTGACACACCGCTTATATTTGAGGTTCCAATAAGCGATATAACATTCAGCTCCACATTCCGCAAAGGAGAAACCAGGTCAGAGCGCCGTGTAAAACTCTTAGCCTTCTAAACCTTTAGCAAAACTGTAATGGGTATTTATCCTTCATAATTCAGACTCAGTTGCAATTTATCAATTTAAACGGGCTATCTGAATGCTTTCAGGCTCTTTTTGAGGCGTTCAAAATAAATGTGAATCGTCACACCTGAAGTGTGGACCGCAAAACCATCCAAATATTTCCAAAGTAGAAAAATGCATTCCACTATTAAAGGAATGAAATGATAACTGTGGTCGTTGGCGGATTTGGCGTTGACGTTCTGCCGCGAAAGGGTCGCGGGTTCAAATCCTATATTTAGTGCTGTCTGTGTCTATATTTGTGAACTATTTAGGTCATTCTATTCTCCTAATGGCCAAGATGGTTACTTCTGAAGGCCAATACATATATATTATACATATAAACAAAAAGGAACAAAAGGACTGAAATCGTTGAACGAATAATAGGTTGGATAACTGAAGCTTCTTACTGAGTTGTTGCACGGAAGTATCACAATTGCGATGGAAACAAGAGGAAGGAAACCTCATTTTACATTAACAACCCTTTTAATTCCGCTAAGGAGAGTTCCTAGAACGGCTAGCTTCATTCGTCCTGACCATGGCCAAGGCGTCACTCTGCTTTGGGGATACCTTGTATGCATAGAGTGTAGTAGAACTTTGCAGCGGAGGGAAAAATGTCAACTGTAACAAATTACACAAATTCAATCATTTTAATTCAAATTTCATCACCTCATATTGGGAATATTGAACCTCTTTTGCAGATATTTCTTGATCACGGGTTATTCTAGCTCACCATTATGTGCACATAGTGATTTACGGACGTAAAAATAGCAAATGTAGCTCAGAGGCCATTTCTTTCAATGTATGGGGTTCTTTTAGGCACAAATAAACATTACAAGGAGATAATGGCCATACTTCCTTTCCTAGGAAAGCCACACTAAGGATTTTTATGTCCGAAAAACCGCCGGGTTTGAACCCGCAACCTTGGTATTACAGGCAAGCATGTAACCACTACATCAAGGAGGGCGATTTTCACGAACCTAATAGTAAAAAGTTAATGGGACGATACATGGCAGGTGAATGAAGCACTCTTATTTTCTGAAAATTCCTTTGGCGATCATTATACTCTCTATATTAATAAAAAATGAGCACATTAATGTCAAAAATGTCATATTTTTTCATTCATATTCTCAAAGCCACATAACTCTGAATATGTTTTATTTATTTAATATGCAATTGTTTATTACAAATTCTGTGTTTATAATACTTTGGATACCTTTTCTGGCAAACTAATAAATCCTTTATTTTTTCATGTGTATTTGAATCCTAAAGGGGAAATTTGAATCAACTTATTATTTACTCATTTGTCTGGAAAATAAACACAACTTACATAAAAATATTAACTATAATAATTAAGGATAAATATGAAAAATTTAATTGATTCAACTTACTTCCAAGACAACAACTAATTAGAAAAAAATCACAGCGTTTGGACCAATAATTAAGAAAAAAGGTACATTCTCTTAACAGATTTTGAACTATCGGGGAATATCGAAAAACAAAAACACTGCAACTGTGAAGTATAAAAGTTGTAAATTTTAAATGCCCAAATTAAAGTTATGTTAAAGTCGCGCTGTGATCTAGTAATTAGACCACTCGCCTCTCACCGAGACGGCCCAGGTTCGATCCCAGGCGACCACATGTGGGATTTGTGATGAACCAAGCGGCGTAGAGGTTTTCTGCGGGTTTTCCGGTTCACCCTATACATCGCATTCCACCAGTTTTATTCCATATATCATCGATGTCACCGTCTGCAGTGCCATAGTAGTAAATAGGACGTTAAACACTATAAAAAGATTATGTTTTGTGGGGGAAAATTTGACAGGAAGCAAGTTGGCCACTCCTCTGAAGAATAACCTACATAAAAAGCAACTTTAAAATTTTGTAAAGTTTTCCCATAAGTTATGCGGTATTAAGCCATACAACTGGAGAATAACTTAGAATGTGATTAAGTTTCCAGCGGAAATTTAGGTCGTATTCAACCCGGTACACGAGAAGTGGTTTCTCTATACGGGGAGAGAGGATCGTATAAAGTATTCAGGTATTCTGGATGCAGAGAAATATTTTCTGCAGATGAAGTTATAAGATCTAGAAACGAATATTAGAGAAATGTCTTGCATGCTTGAAGATCCCTACTGAGTTAATTTACGAGCAAATAATAAATGTGATGCAAACAATGATCCTAAAGTTACGAACGCATGCAGAACAACAATTATAGGATTTTAACATATAGTAAGTATTTTTTAACATCTACTGTGTCAGAATTTAAACCGCATGTCATATACTATGGAAGCGAGGGGGGAGGTGTTTTGTAACATGCGTCTTCGCTTTTCAAAACAATCTCATATGGGAAGATAAGGGTATAAAGGCATATAATAGGAATTGTATTTACCAGTGAAGTTTTGATAGTGTTTAACGGCCGCTTTCAACCACGTATGACACCACAGGCGATGACACTGATGATACATGAAATGCAGATGGAGCACCGGTGGAATGCAATGGCGGGGGAAACCAGAGAACCCGGTGAATACCCGCTCCTGCGCCGCTTTTTTCACCACAAATCCCACATGCGTCACCTGGGATCGAACCCGGGCCCATTGGTGAGAGGCGAGTGGTCTAACTACTCGACCGCTTTTAAAGAGTGATTCCTAACAAGTTATGTTAATATTTTGTTTCATCTACATGCGTTAAATGGCCCGTAATGTCAAAATTGAACATCTATTTTGTCTAACACCAATCTAATTTTGTCCAAACAAAAAACTGCTGTGATATATTACTGAAAAGGTTTTTATTTTGTTACACTGTTCCATTTATACTCTTCTTAACTTGGAACAAACAGCAAGCTTGAACATTCACTTTTATCCTGCACCATTTAGAATATATCATTCACGCAAACCGACTTGCGTAGCCGAGTTTATTAAAGCACGCACTTTTGAAGGGGGAATCGGCATTTAGACTAACCCCAGGATCGTTGTCTAATTTATACTTTTTATAGTTTTTGCTTGGGTCTTCTAATTGACAATTGCCGGGAGGTTACCATAAACTAAGGTATACAATGTTTCCTATCAAAATTTCATTTCATGTATCACTGCAAAAGTGCTTGTGGCGCTGAACAAACAGCGGGGTTCATTCTATTCATAAAATATTAATGAAAATACTTTAAAATTAAACTTCAAATTTATGAAGAAATTACTTGAGGTCTTTCTTTCTGTGTTCAATGCCTTTGATTATAAACCTGCCTTCGTTCAATCAAATGAGATGGCTGGTACAATTTTACCCGAGAGCCAATTGGTATTTTCATGTGATACCGATCCTTATTCTCTATTGACAGAAGGTGCGGCGCATGCAAATAACTATCGGATTTTTTTATAGCTTAACGTCCTCTAAGGGGAGACGAAATGCCCTATATTAAACTTTGACCCAGTATCTCAGCAACTATTAAAAATAGTGTGCTAAAACTTTCAACATATATTCAGCAATATCTTTCCTGTTGATCAATGAAAAATAGAATACTTCTGTTCATTAGAAGGGAAAGTATGTTTTTTTTTTTTAAATAAAGCTCTTAAAATTGTATTGACAAATTTTTGTTTTTGAATTTAGAAAAAATAATCCAAATAAATAGAATTTTTCATTAGTATAAAGCATATTTAGGTGCAAATGTGTGGTAAAATCTCAGCCCCTTGTGGGAATTAGTTTCTAAGATAATGGGGCATTTGTATAGAAAATTGTAGTTCTTCAGAAATTGCTTTCAAATCTAAAATATATAAAATAACCTATCTTACTTCGAAACCCTCAAATGAAGAAAATATCAGCGGGATGCTGCTAAAGGAGAACTTTCAGATCAAAATGAAAAAAAAGAAAAAAAAAAAAGAACTCTTCTCTAACACTAATATTTACAAAGTCATTGATGTTTTATCAAGGTAGTGCACCAAAGTTTCTAAAAGACTACTACGCATGGATATTTAAACAATATTTTTAAACTATTTACAATCAGCATAACTCTATCAAACGTATACCAAAATGAGAGGGAGACTAAAGATATTCATATGCAATTAAAACATGAAAATAGAAAAAAACTATGAAAATCCCATTTTGACACCCCTTAACCTGGCTGGTCATATCGAATGATGAATGAAATCGGTGAAATGATGCTGAAGTGATCTTGGGGCCCTTGGAGCTTAAGGTTATCGACATTAGTCTTCTCAGGATAAGGAAAATCCCCCGAAAAACATCTTATCCGTGTAACCCATCCTAAGCGAGATTCAAACTGGCAACCTCTCGAGTGTGAGACAGACACGCTACCCGCACGCTACCGAGATGATCTATTATCTGATAGTGTGTTTCAACTTATTTAAAGCTACAAAAAAAAAACAAAAAAAACATAGAGATTATTTGCTTACTCAGGGTTCCCCCCTCCCTTTTCTTTGTATCTTTCACTTCTTTGGTGTTACAGGATGTGCTATATTACACAAATTTGCATGAGCAACGCAAAACTTAATATCACGCTGAAATTGTATCACGAATGCATATTGAACTAACCATCCTTGACGTTCTTGTGCTTAGCATATCGGTATTTTGTTTTAGTGATTTGCTAATATTGTTTGTATTTTTAAGAGCGTCGGAGTTGTTAATAAACCTACTTGTGGCCAGTTAATCTGATTCTAATTAACATATGTAAAACATAATACTGGCCACCAAAACCCCCACTGTTCGAACTACACGGAATGAGGAATGCTGAAGACTTCGAATATCAGGAACAGTAATTTAAAACGGAGTGAATGAATACCCGATTCCATATTTTATGTTATGTTTAAGACTTATTAATAAATATAGCAGAAAGCAAATTTCTCAAACGTTGATTTTTCATAGCTAGAAATTAATAAATAATGCTAATCAATCTAAAAGTCAGTTTCCAGGTTAACCGTTGACATTGCTATCGCTGCTGTAACTGAAATTTGCTGCATATTTATGATTAGCGCTGCTATTTACTAGGTAAAAGTTAAATCAATCGACCGACACTAAATTCGTCCTTTTTCCAGCTGACTATTCCAATAATTTTTCCGAACATCTGAGCCCCTCCCGTAAGGGATCTGTTCGGATTGGGTAAGTCTCGACTTGGCAGTGTCCCATTACCCATAGGAGATTGGGTACGCCTGGCGGTGACCTCAATGTCCTCGGCATTAACTGGAAAGCTAGTAGACCCAAACTTGTATTAGTCGCCTCCACCGAGGTCTTCGGTAGTCTTCCCCTTTGGTGTTCACGCGCATAAGTGGCGTAGGTATCTACTTCCGCTCTTGCTTATATAAAATAGAAACCAGCCTGATGGAAAAGCCCACGGACATGTTCCCTGAGTCGCACGCATATTTGAGTAGTCAGTCACTGCTTGCCACGGTATTCCAATCCTCGCTAGGGCTTAAAACGTAAACGTATCACCCAAAGTTCTAGTGCAATACAATTTTCTAAGCATATAAAGGAAATTAAGTTATGATGCGCCCTTTAATGAAACAGAGCATGCTTTGGATCACCTGCAGAACAGTTTTATGACTTTAATCGCTTTGAATCTATGAGCTAATGGATAATTCTGAATACGAAACGGACGTGAAGACGACAGAAGCAGATATATATACATTTCGCATAGCTAAGAAGTTCATTTCGCAAGAAAAATAATGCGCTCTGATGTGTTCCATTCGCATGACATTTTCTACCAGTTTTGCAAACTATTATTAAAATAGATGGTTCATTTATCCATATAAAAACAGTCAAATGACTAATCCCAGATCGCGTATGAAATTAATTACGTACTATCAAGCAAAGAACCTTTAAGGGAGACATCCAAGCATAGACACGTTTCTTGGAACAGTTTCAGCCATCAGTGAACAACAATCCATCCGAATTTACTATAAAGAAGCATTTGTTCTTACATGGATATCTCGGAGGCAAACCGAAGCATGTGGTTGAGGGTATACGCAGAACAACAGATACTTAGATAAAGAAGCTGATCAAATCACATGACGGGGACAAATATAGGATAATATAATCACCTCCAGATTACCCGTTGCATTTGCAACGCGTATATGGTGAGAGCTGGGAAACGCAATACGCCGTACTACAAGTACCACCGGTGCATTCAAGAACTTATAGTCTTAAGAGAGAATGTAGATGCACTAAAAGGATGCTATAGAGCGGGATCTTTCGTGCCTGGTGGTCACTGTCGTCATTGCCTGCTTGACGCCAAGAAGTCAAATATACAATAAAGCCACCTGCTACACTTACTCCTGAACCGAATATTTGAGATTGTTTTAAACACTCAGAAAATACGCGGAGCTTATTCTTTGTGAGATCTGTTCTTACTGACAAAAACATGTTTCATATGAAGACTAAATCTAACAAATTAATGTATAAAAGATATAAACAAGACCCCAGAAGTTTACAGTGTATTCTGTGAAAGTCGAGACGAGTGATCTCAGGAATGTCAACGAATGGTTGACATGAGAAAATAATTGCAAAACATAAGGTTCTAAAAGATGCTTGTTTTGCCTAAATCGAGGTAATGGTATTCGACCTTGAAAAAGCTAGCGTTTTTCACGTATTGATCTGTAATAGAGGAAACTCACAACCAACATATGTAAGCAAAATTAACGGTAAGACCACGAAATTCACAAAGTCAAGCGACAACTTATTCTGCTCAAACCGTGTCGGAGACGTCGTACTTCTTCAAGAAGGCATTAAACCAAGACATGTGTAGAAGAGAGCACGAATAGGAGAATCTGGCCAAGAAAGAGGCATGAGATCAGAGCTGTCATTTTCCTACAATCTGATGGAGCTAAGATAAGCCGACCTATTCAGCTGGTCATCCCTTTGGTTACTGATCTTGGCCTCCCCAAGACCGAGGATTGATTTTAAACTAACGGATTGATATTTAGCTAATAATCTTTGATGCTCCTGTGTTTTGTATGTCTATATTTGAATTTTAATGTTTTGTGTATATTGTTGTAGTTCAAGAATTTTTTAATTTACGAGTACATAAAAGGTTGTACTATAAATATGGCTCTCATTCACGTTTGTAACACACAATAAAGTCACTGAAGAAAGCTAACAGACTTTTGCTAAATGTATAGCTCATAACTACTAAATATTTATACCAATGCTCTCTAACTTCTCCACGTTATTCATAGAAATACGTATTGCATAATGTTCAGAACCACAAAGGCAACAATTTCTTACTTATGAGCTGTCCTGGTGGAACTGTCAGCAGTCTTGTTGAACTGTGAAAACGCACTTATTGCCAAATTCTCGAAGTATGAGATCACAATAAAGCATAAAGTACGATTAAACACTTCAAATAAACTCAACATACCATGTAATTGCATAGAACGGCGTTAAAATTCTCCCAGAATAATACCCACATCACCGTTTCCAACAAGTGAGGAATACACTTCATGTAAGTGGCTGCGAAACCTAAGTCTACAAGTTAATTTTTCCCCATGTAATATTCACACATTTGGGAACCTACAGAAAGAAATTTGTAAACAAGGATCAGAAAACCATGGCAATGTACATATGCGATTGGATATTACTTCGGACCCACCGTAAGCAATAAAGACTTATACCATAGCTCAATTCATCGTCTTTCTCTGCGCTCAATATATTTAATCAACGCTTAAAAGGCTTAGGTTAGAGTAAAATTATCTTTCGTAGCATCATGGGGTTTATATTTCCTTCATGACATAAAATATATTTAGAATATTAAGTTTGTTTTTCTAAATTTATCTCACCGCACTAGATAGCATTAGATTTTGTATCTCTCAGAAATTCTACATTAATTTTCACTATATTAGAAAACAGAGCTTATTTTTCAGTGCACATAGATATTCTTACTTTTTTTTTACTTTATTTTTTTTAAAGTAAAATTCCGGAGGCTTGTTGGGACTTTGTTGATCTATTTGATTTTTCGATTCCAAATATACACACACACATTAACAAACACACAAACACCCATGCTCAAGGAGGGACTTGAATCCATGATCCCGTGCGCCACGAAGCACCAAAGCAAGGCACTTCAGCGAGCGCGGCCACGGGGACCGGCTACTTTAGTCAGCTCCAACTCCAATTACTCAGACCATAATACAGATTCCAAAATGGCGGCCGCCAATGTCCAGTGACTCTGATTATGAAAATAGGAAATTAGTACACAATGGATGTAACGTGACCTACATTAAAGTGTAGCAAGATATTTTCTAAGCATTTCCAATTTATACTTTTAAACGAAACGTAACACAGCTACATTAAAAGGCAGCATGATAAATCCTAAATATTTATCGCTTTGTACTTTCACCCGAAGCGTGAAATAACTAAAATTAAAAAACAGCATGAGAATTAATCTTTATTCATCGCTTTATATTTTGTATCAATGCACTATAAAACCAAACCCCATGACAAATGTTGTGCATTTAGCGTTCATATTTGGAATCAAAATGTAATATAACCTAGATAAACAAATAGCAATACAGCTCATAAACATTAAAGGCATATAATAAAAAACTAAAGAAAAATAAATTATATGAAACGTAGGCTAGTTTTTTAGGGACACTAGTCACGCCCATCTGTTTTAAAACAACAGAAAAATTAAAATCAAGAATACATGGATAAAAACAAATAAAAAGAAAGGAAATAAAACTAACCCGAAATATTTACTGGCTATTAAGTTGGAATTCCTCCCGCCTATTCACATTATCTCCAAGTTCATCTGTGGCGCTTCTCGTGTCACTTCCCTGTTTTGCAGTTTCTTGGGGGAATCTTTCTACCATTTAACACCTTCGTGTAATGATTCATAAAATCATAAGTATGCTTGCCAGTACTTTAACATACTTCCTTACTTTGATAGCAAAGACAACTCACATTTGCAGATATCTACGAGATTTGACGTGCGCAGTATCCCTTGGTGCGTTTAAAGAGTTCCAGAACTCAACGGGCCTATTTCAAGTTAAAATCTACCAGGGAGAATTGGGCGAGACTGACCTTCGTTTTACCCATTGTAATGAGCGCAACCCGCTCAAATTTCCGCAAGACGTGTGAAGCGAAGATCACTTTGGCGAGTGTTCCACTAACAGGTTACTTGAAATAGCCCCGTTGATTTGTGCAGCTCTTTTAACGCACCAAGAGATATCTGCATACATTAATTACGGAGCAATTGGGTCACATGGCATATTAGTTAGAGAACTCTCAATAAGTTGATAGCCTAATGTTAGAACAGCATTCCTCTATTTTTTTAATTTTAAAAGTTGAAGTTCATACCTGCTACCTATCATTACCTGTACTAGCATATAAACTTCACATGAAGGGCACATTTAAAAATATGAAGGGTATTTTAAATCACCTCTAATTCAACTCAGGTAAGTAACAAAGGGCGACATTTTCGCAGCCAAAATTAATATCTTAACATGTTTGCAACATCTGTTTACAACCTATTAATTTCCAATTTTCCTTTCCATACTTCCTAGTACTTTTCTAGTATGACCCATTTCAACACTATTTCTTATAACTATAGATTTACTTACATAAACTTAATCACTTACAAACTTTATTTTCAAAATGTATCCATAAACTAACTCGTTAACCACTAATTATCACTTCCATATAAATTAAATTAATTCTGCAAACACCACGAAAGTAAACAAACACATAAGCTTCACGATATAACCACAACAAGCCGGGCTTCGAAGGTCGGCATTCTTCATACAATCGATTCTCGCATTGTGGTCTGAATAATTGGAGTTGGTGTTGCTGTAGTGGGCTGTTTATAATTATTGGCGCAGTTTTGACTTTAGAAAGCACGACAGCAACAGTCATAGTTCCTCTTTATACACATTATTGTTTAAGCACTCTTAAACAAATATGTTATCTGTGTTAAGTGAACCACTAGGTTTCAAATTTAATTGCTTTCTTCGATCGCTGTGGTGTAAGTGTAAATTGTGGTGCTTGCTTAATGTTAATTAATACCTCAATAAACCGTTTCATATTTGTTAGATAGCTTGATTGTGTGTATAGAAACTTACATCGTCCCTTCTTATGTAGGAAAATAATGGTAGATATGTCTTGAATTTTCTCTTATACAATAACTATCGTAACAAATTTGATTTCGTTGGCCGGTTTACACCATAATGAGATAAGTGGTGTACATATGTGCTTTCCTAGTATAAACATACATGCTTTACACATACCCTAGAAATGCTTAATGCAATCTAGAATTTCCAATTGGAACAGAATAAATTAAGTAAAATCTTATTTGTTGCATTTACATTGTTTTCTCAATCTGTTCTGCATACCAATTATTATTATAAATGATTGTTCTTTTATCGATATCATGCTAATAAAAATAAACATTACCATATATGTTATTACTATTTAGTGTCCTACAAGAAGAAGGGAAATAATGGAATGTTAAAATAAAGCAAGAGTAAAAATTTTAAAAGCTGTCCTTATGTGATTTTCTTTGAAATTTGATTTTATTATTTAGTGCCTTACAAGAAGAAGGGAAACAATGGAAAGCTAAGATAAAGCAATAGTAAAATCTTTTAAAAGCTGACGCTATGTGATTTTCTTTGAAATTTGATTCTCTTTCCACGGCCAGGAGTAAAACAAAAGGTGTATGAAACGGACGAGGGCTTCGCGTTTGAGAAAATTTGAAGTATCTTAAAATTGAAGCCATGCACTGAAATGGTTAGTTCTTCAAAAGCAAGTGCATGTGATATATATTGTGTGTTTTAACGGGATCTACATTTTGCGCAGTTACGTTTTTATCTATCTCTTATGGTTTACCAGATGTGCAAAAGTCATTCTGAATGAAGAGGACTTCAGGTACTATTCCCAAGAAATTTAGAAGTATATTTTATTTGCCATGTCAACATCCTTAATAAAGGCATTTTAATCAAAATCATCAATCATTTTTTAGAAAATCCAAAATTTCGAAAAATTTTATATGTAAAGTGTAATTTAGAGTTGAGGATTTTTTCTGAAAATCTTTGCGTCGTATTCTTGGAAGATATTAAACGAAGTTAGGTATTTTAAGGACCTTGTGTTTTTGAGTTATACTCTGCAAAGACACGTGCACACACACACAGACAGAGGGACACACGCACTCACGTTTTTTGAAAATGCTGTTGTTTGATTCAGATGTCTTCAAAATATGTATTTCTAGTGAAATAACGAAATGGAATTCTTCGTTACCTTCTCAGCTTACTATGTACATTGTACACAATTTTACAATACCTTCTCTGCTTACTATGTACATTGTACACACTTGCAAGGGAAAGTTAAAATGTGTTATTTAAGAAGCAAAGAATATTACTGCTAAAAAAGAAGAAATAAACTACACACATGTTAGGTATAGTTTTTCATACCTCTGTAATTCGCTTGAGAAATTTTATGTTCGCATACAACTGAACCAGATAATAGTCATCATATATGATGCGCGGGAGAGCAGAAATTACACTTACTTGGCGCAACAGTTCAACACAAAGCACCATCAGTCATTTATCACCGCCGATCAGAAGATGAAAGACACACATTATTTTACATGATTTTACCCCAGCATTTCAAAAATGTTTTACTTTAAGCACGCTATTACTTTGATTTGAGAAACAACAGAGTTGCACTACTAACAACGTAAGTGTTTTCCTCGAGATTCTAATGAAGCATTCATGTTCACTTCTGCATCCCTGTTATCTAATGGCGTTAGATAGGAAGTGATTTTGTATTGCTCGTGTGATGAAATTGAACTAGAAAGCATTATTTTCTGATTGCTGTTGGATACGGTATCTAAGAATAGAGTATAATAACTCTTTTCAGTTTAAGTTTGTACATTCTAAGTTAATATTTTAAAGTGTTGACTAATTATTATTATTATTATTATTATTATTTTAATAAATGGTTTTCTCATATATTGAATTCGTAATTTGGACTTTGTTTTAAATGCACGAGTATTTCTGAAAGTAGATAAAGTCCATTAGTTCTGTGCGGAATATACCCAGAGATCCTACTGCCTGGAAAATTTTTATTTTCGGAGTATATTCATTTACTAAATCTGAAGTATCACCAATGTGAAAAGTAGGAATTCTTATTTAGGTCACTATTACAGCTTTTCAGAGAGTCAAAGTCACTTCTTTTCTCCTTTTCAAAATGACTTATCTTTTGTGCAGGAAATGAGATCTAGCTCTTAGATCAGAACATTCACTCAGTCGGTCGGTTGGTTGGTTAGCAGATAGTCCGAATAGCTTCATCGTCCTTAAAAGCATACGTCTTTTGAATTGAGTTTGTTACTGCCTCTGCTTTATTCACATCTTTAGGTGAAAATGTGTTCAATTTTTTAATTATTGCAGTAAAACGAATAGGACCCGGATATATGCTGCTGTATAGCTAAACCAATTTCCTGGTATCATTGTGTATCCCAAAATATGCATTAATAACTTTACAAAATTCTACTGCAGCTGACGGATAAAAGGTCTGTTGTGTTCCATTCACATGACTTTCTGTATTTTTCTGCAACAAATTATTCCTACGAGAGATCATTAATTTATGTACATCACATTAATCCAGATAGATATTAGTAGACATTGTTATAATACATCCTTCCTTATAAGTAGAAGGAAAATAAGAGCATACTCTAGAGTTCGGCAGGGTATAGCTGTAATGCCATCTGTGGGATACTAGTATAATTGAATTATTGAAATAAATCGACCACTATCACCATCTGCCGTGCATGAGAGTAATTGATTTTACTTATTTTATTTCAAGACCTTACAAGACTTAAGACTTCAGTAGAAGGTTTTCTTTTTTGTTTATCTCAATATCTCGCGGCACCCCTTAGTCAATCACACGGCACCCTAGGGTGCCGGGGCACACCGGTTGGGAACCGTTGCTCTAGACTAAAGCGATATTCAACAGTTTTAAGAGCTGATCGGTATATGAATCAACTGATATTTGGTTCTCTTTGCGTGGCCAGAAATAAACAAGAGAGTATTAAAATGAAAGGTGACTTCCCATAAAGAAACGTTTAAGTAGTTTAAAATTAAAGTAGGAATATCTCGGAAACTGTTTACTCTACATAATTATTGTGTGTTTTAGCAAGACCTATTTTTCTTGTGTAGTGATTTTGTCTATCTGTTATGGTTCACCAGTTATACAAAAATCATCCAGAATGAAGCGATCTTAAGAGACTATTCCCAGAAAGTTCAAGATATAAAGCTCATTTGTTTTAAAACTATCTAATACATATGGTATTGTAATAGAAATTCTTAAAGCTATTTTTGAGAAAATCAAAATTTTGAAAATTTTTTATATGTAAAGGATAGCTGGAAGTGCACTTTTTTCCTGAAAATCTTGATATGTCCCACTACTGGAAGATAGTGAAAAAAAATATCCAGTTTGGCATCTAACTGAATTTTTGTTTCTGAGTTATATTCACATTCACAGCATACATAGAGATCTTTTACTCAAAAATTCTCTTTTGGACTCAGTGAACCTCAAAATATTTATTTCCTACGAAATCTCGACATTGATATTTTAGGTGTAATACAATACCTTCTGTACCTATGTTCCTTTTACATGTAGAGAAGTGAAAGTTGATTAATGTCTAGAGTTAGTAGGTTCAAAATTAAACATTTTTGCCGATAAATTAGCAGAGGAGAAAATATGTGCTGCGTGGTTCATACCATATGTGCTAAAAATCGGTTCAAATGCAACAAGAAGCTATTGAATCCATTGGCAATGTCACTGATGAAACACGAAAAGAGGAATATTTTTGTATTTGTGCTGTCGTTATAAATCCTCAGTATTTACAAGAACTTTGAGAATTTAATATTCAAATATTCTTTATTTTGAAAATGTCTAAGTTGTTGCAAGCGATTTGAGCTACTCTTATCCGATGTTCAATAAAAAGCGAAACAAGAAATGGCATTTCTTGGATTTCGGCCGATCGCATCAAACAGCAGAACACAAAAACTGTGGATGAACATATCTTAAATAAATCCAGAGCCAACATGGAATGTAAACTCATTATACAACTGCCATTATTCACGATACGTAGCGTGCTTGTAGCCTTTGTTTAACATTTTGTAGTATTAGTCGTAACCAGTCGTGAGTTTTAACCAATTTCTTACAACTTTTTACCTCCTATGTGGACTGCAGCTGGACTTCAGAGAAGTCAAATTAATTATTAGTGATACAAATGGGACGCTATTCTTTAGGACATAAATCTCTCTTAGGGTTCCTTCGTTTCTTGCTTCCTTTGTGCCTTGAGGAGGGTAACAAACCTACAAAGTGAAATTGAATTAAAAGTTAAATTGGGTACCGTTGTGTGTGTGTGTATGTGTCTGTGTTTGTTGAGTGGGTGTGTGTGTGTGCGTGTGTGTGTAAGTGTGTGTGTATGTGCGGGTGAGTGCGTTTCTGTCTGCGTGTGATAGAGATTGAAATAAAGAGCTAATATGAAAAAGGTCCCCAGAGACAAATATAATACTACGTGGTCCAACTGCTTCGTTTAGCGTGTATAGATATCCCTTGATGCATTAAATCAGTTGCGGAACTCAACGGGCTATCTCAAGATAAAACTTGCCAGTGAAGTATTAGGGGGGAGTAACCTTTGCTTTACATGTCTTGCACCTGGAATTTTACAGGAAAGTTAAGGTAACTTTAAATGAGGCGAATGAAGAAACCTGTTATATTTTGCCAAGTCATTTAGTTATTGCAGTTTATCTTAATTACGAAACACGATACGTGCATTTAATACATATGAGTTTAATGCCAAATATCCGTTTTAAGCAAGATTGCCTTAAACTGCACATGTAAGCATATTGTTGAACGATACCGAAAATATAAAGAAAAACAATACATGAATATTTTAAAAACGAAATTGTGTATTACTTATTTTTAATGTTTTCAAATGAGATCCCTACAGAATTGTTGAATAAAGAGCACAAGAAAAGTTAACATGCTCTTAAACCTATTAATTTGTGTGCCTGTGGAGAGCTATATTAGTTAAAATTACGAACGATCATTAAGCAGGTTTCTGAAATGATTAAATTCAAAGCTTTCCTGAAGATCCTTTAAACTGGAGGGACAGAAGGGCTGAAATATAAAGTCCCGAAAATGTATATTTTATTTTGGAATATATATAATTTTATTTTGTATATTTTGTATATTCGAAATAAACCTGAGGTTATACATTACTTCTAGGGAAACAAAACGGTAAAATCTTTTTGTATGAATATAAAACCTTTTAATGTTTTATTTTCCTATATCACGTGATCTCTTACTTTTTTTTAACCATATTCTCTGCTAATATTCACTGTAACGAATGAACTGAATTAGTATCACTGGAGTAAGAAAAATGAAGACTAACTTATCATTCTAGTCATAGGTATAAAGACAAACAAGAGTATGATACATTTTTTAATGAACCAAAAGTCAGATTGTGCAAATTTATGTCTTGAGATCTGTGTGCTGGAGATCTGAATATGAAAATGTTTCAACTGTGATTATGGCACTATGATACACTCAACCTGAATTTATAATACATAACGCGTAATTTGCTGAAATTTGGACATGAGTCAATGACATATTTCACCTTGAAAATATTGTTACCGAAAAACAAGAGAATGTCTAAATTTCGTTTTTCAATATGTACCAGCCAAAAGTCAATAGTGTCATGCAAATTCTAAAACATGTTTTCATAATTTCTTGATTATCGTTGCATATTGTATTAACTAAATTTAATGATGCCTAACTGTCCCATTTGCGAAGTGATCCTGAGGTTTCTTTCTACCCGACGACCTTGTTTCTCAAGTCACAGTTCCGAAAATCAATAGAACTAGTTTTAAAATAATAATTAAATAAATATTTACGATATTTTGGGATTAGCATATGTATACTCCGAAGCATACCTCTGCAGTACCATAGAATTGTACTTTGAAGATATACTCAACTAATTGAACTGCAGGTAAAACAGATTTTTAATTTTATTCACCATCTTTTAGGCCTCTTAGGATGATAGTCTTAGCTCCGTACATTAATGTTTTACAAAAATCTCACCATGAAGAACAGAAGAGGGGGAGATGTACATAAGAGTGATGAGGGTGTGTTATGTCTTAATCGTTGACATCTGTATGTATTATATGTAATTTTAAGTCTATAGTTCAACTACATTTCAATTCGTTTTCATTCTTCTGTATATGTTTTGTCAATTTCTACTTTGTTCTGCAAAAATACCGATATATTTACAAAATTCTTACTGTAAGTATCCAAAAGCATATGCATGTGCCGTTCCCTTAGTGAATTCAAAGATTCAATAGATCCCCTATGGTATGTTACAAAATTTAACTTCCTTTCTAAAATGTGATATACAGTTCAATCAAGGCAATCCACTCCATCAAGGCACTTAAACCATAATAGGTATAGTCCTTTGTTTTCTTTATACAGTAATACACAATACAATTATATTTTTTCCTAAAATAATATTGTAAGCTAAGCATAAGTTGCTTGACACTTGTTATTTCCTTATGTACAGGCACCGAATATTGTTGGCTGGTAATTACTGTGTGGAGAGGAAATGGAAGAGTGGAAATACAGCAACATACTGCTAGCGAGAAACTTTCAACAGGTCATTTCACAGCCCTCATACCATCTACTTAGGATCCGTTCACAACGCCCAAAACTACGGTCGGCTTATAGAAGAAAATGGGCTGGTTGAACTAGCAATTGTAGCAAGTCCAAAGAAGTCGACCTTTACTGCCTCCTCTGGTTAGGATTTTAGGACATATCTCTAAAAGGACACTTCGTGTGAATCCATATACCCACACCTACCACATAGCTCCCTAGACGACCCCAATAGCATTCTGAAGTACAACTAAATGAAATTACAGTACAACTCAGAAATGTTGCTAAAATGCATTGGTGTCCATACATGTCACCAAACAGCTGTGTGACTTGTAGAGACAGTAATTCGAGCATAAGTCATGGAAACTGCTTTGGATCTGCCTGGAACGGAGTTTCCGGCAACGTTTCCTTTGACACAACTATCACGGGAATAATAACTTGCAAATACTATAATGTACAGTCATTCCAAAGATCCACGGGCAAGACATTGTTATAGTGTTTAACGCCCACTATCACATATGACACCGCAGGCGATGACTCTGATGATACATGGAATGAAGATGGAGCAACAGTGGAATGCAATTGTGGGGGAAATCGGAGAACCCGTATAAAACCCGCCCCTGCGCTGTTTTATGCACCCACATGCTGTCGCCTTAGTGAGAGACGAATGGTCTAACCACTCAGCCACGACTCAGCACCACGGGAGAGATTCAGCTAAAAATGATTGTTAGCAGGATGGACCACCACCTCATTTTTCATTGGCTGTCCATGAGCATCTAGATCAAGGGTTCCTTAATAGATGAATAGGCCGGCGTGGATAAATTAAGTGGCCTTCTCGTTCATCTGATCTCACCTCAATGACATTTTTCTTCATGTACATTGTAAAAGACAAACTTCTCCCAAAACCAGTTACTATTCAAATGATGCGCCAGGATCTTAAACAGACAATTCAGAAAGTAGAGCCTATTTACATCCTTTTCAGCCAGCAGGTGAAGTAAGGGAAGAAAGCACATAACTGTTCAGCAACTGACATCTCTTAAACCTCATTCAAGCCCTAGCCAAAAAGAAAATGAATGGACTATAGTTGCTAATAAGACAGTATACTGAATTTTGCAGACCGTTTATATATATATATATATATATATATATATATATATATATATATATATATATATATATCTTGACCTGTGGAGACTCTTCCTTTTTTTAACAAATTATATGAAATAAAGTTGAATTTTTTCACTTTGACTCTTAGAGATACGGGTATTGTTGTTGTGTATATATATTTGAAAGAAATTAAAAGAATTTTGTTCCTGTTTTTTGTCACCATGGTTATCTTCTTTTGAAACGATGTCCTCCTATATTATATGTATTCCCTAAATGTGCGTAAGAGAAAGTGAATAATAACTGGAACCATCAATGAATACGTTATAGTGCATGATGAATGAATTCTTTAATCAATAAATAGATGAATGATTATATTTAAATTTAATAACACAACCACATAGGTCCAGTAATTCATAGAATATTTAGCAGCCTTATGAGAAAAAATAATACATACCATGAAAGTACGGTAAATCCTATTATGGCACATTGCGCTGGAGCATTTTTAAGTAACTGAGTAACACTTGCTTAGCAATAATAATAATAATAATAATAATAATAATAATAATACAAACAAAGAGCATTAAAATAAGAGAGCGTGTAACACGGTATCTGTTGCTCTATTTGCAAAGCCATCACCTATTGCCATCTTCTTTCTCAGACTGAATTGTCTCGCCTTAAGTAGAAAATAAAATATCCCTTTATCTTGTCTGTCTAACAGTAGCTTCTAACATGCCCAGCAACCATTTTTCGAGATAATGAAGGATCGAACTAAATAGTTTACTCGGCACTCTGTCCCCCTACATATCACCAAGATATACATTCAGGAGTATTCTGATTGGAAATCGACAGATTTTAGTGTCATTTTCATCTGCAATGTTTATTATCTTTCAAGTGCTAAGTCGAATCCCCGCGAGTTTGGCATTTCTTTTTATATGAGTGTGCAACGATGAGGCAAACTTCTAGTATAGTGAAGCTCAGCGTAAAGATTACTTGAATATTTACCTACCTGCACCACTTTTAGGAGCAGCACTGTTGCTATATATTGTTATATAACAGTTAAATGTAGGTAGTTTGTGGGTTAATGGTGACATAAACAATGCTATGAACCAGAAACTAGGCATTTAGCTCAAGCCTTAAAGGGACAGAGTAGTGCTACTTCTAAATCCCATATGTTTAGAGAGAGAGAGAGAGAGCGTTCAAATTTTGCATATTTATTTGTTTTAATAACAGTAGTCTCTCGGCAAATAGCAGTCATCTGGTTTAATAATTTTAAAATTTATGAACTTATAATTATAAATTAATTATTTTATACAAAGTACTTCTTGCAGAAAATTGTTCATGTTTTGTTAATCATGTTGCTGACATACATGACATAATGTTTGGTCTGGATTTTGCTGTATAACGAAAGCAAAATATACAGAAATGTTTGTATCTGCAATTTTTACTTTTTAATAAAATGCAAATTTTAATAAATGCTCAACTAAGTAATTATCATCAAAGTTCAGATCAGATTATAAATGAAAATTTCTAAAAAGTTTTCAGTTTCATAAGAATTCGGTTAAAATTGCTTCACAAAGTGGTTTTTATGTGAAGAAAATGGTAGTTCTGGGAAACGGAGAAAAGAAGTCTAATGACATACACTACCGCTAAAAATGCCGTGCACCCTCATGTTCAAATGGCTAATAAGATATTTAAAATGGAGTGAGTTAAAACAGTATACCACCTTTAAATACAGAAACACAATAATAATTTATTAGAAATAAGCATAGCACATCACACATTCGGCCGAAAACCCCGGATTTTGAGTACACTGCCCATTAAAATAACGACAGAGAAAAAATATTGTCTGAGTAGTGTTCTTTCCTTCAAAATGTCATCTTATTCGAGATTGTTTAATAACTTTATACCACATAGGTTATTAATAAGACCTTTTGGGAGCATACAGTCTGGATGTGAAATAGTCTCTGAATGCAGGATAACTTTTTTTTAAGATGTCATTCTGAATCACTGTGTAATGTGACCATATTAACCAGAAGAGAGATGTCCTCGCTATTTTCCCAATAATTATTGCATTAGGTAACTGCTGGAATGTTCCGCCGGCGCCCGGTGTATGGCGGTGGTACGGGAGTTTGCATTGTGAGAAGGATTCCTCTCTGGCTCTTGGATGGTCGTCTGATAACCCTTTAGGGCGTCGTTCTCGGGACGCTTCAATTAATGATGCGCAAGTAGACTCGCGCCAGCTTCAGGATTGGTGAGATTCTGGAATCGTTAGGGACCCCGTACTTGCTAGCGTTTCTCGTCAACAGTTTTGTTCACCCTTCGGGTTTCCTCTTCATCCCATTCTCCCAGTGATCACGTAGGAAAACAGTGGCCCACTGAGTCCTCCTAGAGGGATGCTACGCCCAAATAGCTGGGACCTCCTCCGTCTGACTATCCTACACTATTAGCCATTTTTAAAGTACAAAAATGCAAATTATGGTGGTTAAATAAGGCATCTTCATTAAGAAAACCTATTTAAACAAACCAGTCTTAGCTCAATTAATGGAACCCCGCTCGGCGATACATTTGTTTCTGTTAAAAGCGGAATATTTAATGAGATCATAAATGCTGGATAAGCGCGTAGTAACATAATTACCATGCTATGTGGTGAACAACCAGGTGATTTCAGGCACAGCAGCATATACGTATAGCTTTCAATATAAGAATATAGTAGAATTTCTTTCTTACATGTTTTTCACCCTCGGTTACGTAATACGAGACATTAGAATTGTAATAAAATATAGTAAACTCATACATCTACAAGTGATTTTATAATAAAACTATCTTAAGCACATCCTTAAGCCAGTGCTTAAAAACTGATAGTTATTTAATGCAACTGGTGATCACACTGCTAATGCCTTACTTGTTGTGTAGCTAAAATAGAATTGATTATATAACAAACCCTAACAGCCGCATATTTATAACTTATTATTTCAACGACTGCGCTTGTCTTGCTTCAGAAGCCTAAATATTCGAAGTATTGGTACATTGGTCCATTAGTTTACAGCTACTTTCTACTTCCTTCAATCTTTCCTTCTTTCTTGGAGCATGGCATACTTAACAATTGTTTCAGTTGAGTAGCCCCTTTAACTTGTTTGGGTATACTGGGGGCTTTAGCTTGAGAAACAGCTAATATGTTAATATTGCTCGTTGAACTGTAGGGTCTCTTGATGTTTATTTTGTAATTTTATAATAATTAAAGACAAGGCCTCTATTTGTGATAGAAAATGGATGTGGATAACAAAAACTCCCCAGCTGAGCCATCACACATACTTTGTTGGTACTAGAGAATCATTTTAGTTAAACGAAAATTCTTCAGCTGAGGCATCGCACTTACAAATTCTGCTGGTGGTTGAGAATGATTTTAGTTAAATGAAAATCCCCCACCTAAGTTATGACACTCATTCACTCTGTTGGTGATAGAGAATGATTCCAGTTAAACAAATATTCCCCAGCTGAGCCATCATTCTTACAGACTTTGTTTGTGAGAGAGAATGATTCCAGTTAAACAAATATTCCCCAGCTGAGCCATCACACTTACAGACTCTGTTGGTGAGAGAGAATGATTCTAGTTAAACAAATATTCCCCAGCTGAGCCATCATTCTTACAGACTTTGTTGGTGATAGAGAATGATTCTAGTTAAACAAATATTCCCCAGCTGAGCCATCATTCTTACAGACCTTGTTGGTGATAGAGAATGATTCTAGTTAAACAAATATTCCCCAGCTGAACCATCACACTTACAGACTCTGTTGGTGATAGAGAATGATTCTAGTTAAACAAATATTCCCCAGCTGAACCATCACACTTACAGACTCTGTTGGTGAGAGAGAATGATTCTAGTTAAACAAATATTCCCCAGCTGAGCCATCATTCTTACAGACTCTGTTGGTGATAGAGAATGATTCTAGTTAAACAAATATTCCCCAGCTGAACCATCACACTTACAGACTCTGTTGGTGATAGAGAATGATTCTAGTTAAACAAATATTCCCCAGCTGAACCATCATTCTTACAGACTTTGTTGGTGATAGAGAATGATTCTAGTTAAACAAATATTCCCCAGCTGAGCCATCATTCTTACAGACCTTGTTGGTGATAGAGAATGATTCTAGTTAAACAAATATTCCCCAGCTGAACCATGACACTTACAGACTCTGTTGGTGATAGAGAATGATTCTAGTTAAACAAATATTCCCCAGCTGAACCATCACACTTACAGACTCTGTTGGTGATAGAGAATGATTCTAGTTAAACAAAGTTCCCCAGCAGGGTCATTACACTTACAGACTCTGTTGGTGATAAAAAGTGGTTCTAGTTAAACAAAAATTCACCATCTGCGTCACTGATGTTAACGGAAATAAAACAAATTTACTAAACAGCATTCATTTATAGCCTATTTAAAGTGCACATTTCATAAAACTATGCAAGCTCAAAATAGGAAATGATGTGGCCGTTCATCTTTTTGTGAATCAAGGCTTAGAATCAATATGAAAAAAAACGAAAAGTGTCAACTTGGAGGAAAACCTAATCCAAACACTGTATAGGTCACTCTACGAAACTAACGAAAGTAAACAAGGGTAGCCGACGAAAATTCCAGCAGCACCGTAAAGAGAATAATTCTTGCGACATCGGCACCAAAGAGAGCTGAACTGGAGACGCTGTCATAGTGCTTACTTTTCCGAAAGGGATTTTCAGTTTTTAAGTTTTAAGTATTTATCGAAGTAATTGCCAAATCCTGTCATACAAGACGACACCGTACACCAGCTGTTTAGAAATTCACTTTATTTTTTATCTGGATATTGCTTAAATTCCTACTCCATATTTGTTCCGCGAAGAAAGGAAAACATCCGTAATACACCACAAATTTCAGAAATTAGAGAGTAGAAGACTGCACTATATCTCTACATCGTCTTACATTTGCTGTTAAGGCATTTTTCTGGATTTATTTAATTCCTTCTAAAAGATCTAAATCATGTATACTGTGCTATTATCCACCGCAATATATTACCGCAGTTTAAACTCTTCAACGTTAAGGAGCTATAACATCCATATGAAGTTTCTTTTGTCCTTTCATAACTGGATTTAAAATGTTTTGCTTCTTCCATAAAATGAACGTGTGCATCATTCTACTGAAACAGAAAAGTTAATCGAATGCCCTGAGGCAAGGCTCTGAAATACTGGAGCAGAGGTTATTCTAGCGAAAAGTTTCGCCGTTGACGCAAAATGTTGGAATGTAAATGTCATGCAATTTAGCTTTGTGCTGTTCCCATTCACCGATTCACTTGTACTATTTTTTGATAGGAAGAAAAATATGTCAACGTAATTTGAGATGTAATTAATGTTTAATGTGCTTCATAGTGATCATCTTTAACGATATAAAATGCTACGTACAATGTGACTTTGGTTTCTGGCAATTAAAGAACAGTTTTCTGCCCAAGGCGTGTCCTTCACTTTAAACCTTCATAGTTCCTTTCTTTCCATAGTGCCCATGTAAGCACCACTTATAATTATATTGTAAACCGCACTGGTATCATATTGAGACGTTAAGAGTTCTTAGATACGACGTATTACAGGCAATTTAGGCCAGATACACAGTCACCTAAATTACCGTTTTGGGGTATATCTTACAACAGCACAACACATTTTTCAGTTGCCCCCCCCCCCAAAACAAGGTTGTGACAATTCTCTACAAGAGAAATATAGCTAGTTTTATTGGTATTTAGGAAATGAGCAATGAACAGCATTACACTAATATTTACTTCGTTTGGGACTTATAGTGTTACTTATTAAGAGTAGTACGTTTTCAGGTTGGTTAATACCTCCAAATAGGTGTGGCACGCATAAGTTTTACGTGTTTATCTTTTCTCGTGTTTTAGCCTCGCTATAGCGAATGTTGCATCGGAACTAAGTTTGAATGTGTTCTGCAAGGCCAATAACTCCAAACTACCTAGTTCAGCAGGTCACGTATTGAAACGTCACAACGTGGAAGTAAAACGGAGAGTCTGTACTGATCGGCCTTGTTCATTTCGCCTTGCAGTTAAGACCATCCAAAACACATCAGGTAGTAAATTATGTGATTCGTTTGTGAGAAAACTGTTAGACGAAGAGAAAAAACAACTAGCACCCCGAAGTGGATACACATTTGAGTACCAATTCTCAAAGATCTGTATCACTGCCTTAACATTCAGTATATAAATACATGAAACTTTAGTAAAACAAAACAGTTTTATGTTATCACTATTAATTTACTTGATTGTTAAGTTTTTTAGATTAAAAGTGTTCCAATTAGCATCACATTTAAAAACAGGCCAGAAATGTATGGTTGACTGCAGTATTGTAATGAGGTTTATATTGCTGGCTTATATAATGACATTGCTTATGTATTCCTGTATTTAATTGTCATAATAACTATAATCTAATCTATTCTTTTCTGCTCCAAAACATATTGTTATACACCATCCTTTACACTGAAAATTGTTTAAAATTTATTTTCACCTTCTTTCAAATTATACTGTTAGTATTATTCCTGGAAACTTTTAAACGCTCAGCTTAAAACACAAAAAAAGTTTGAGTTTAATTTTCTAGATGTTTTCTTAAAGATAGTCTTGGTCCACATTAATATTTTATGAGAATAAACATTGAAATAAAAGAAATAAGAAACAAAGGCGCTATCATTTTCTAAAACCTATGAGGAAACAGTTTATTCATGATATGTTGTCAAAAATCAAGACTTTTGAACAGCTGGAGGTAAATGCACATAGATTTAAGTGATTCACATTATAACAACAATAATTACACTTTGATATGAATTTATTGTGTTATTTTCACACCAGCCGTGTGTAGGACAGAATTTCGAGAGGTAGAGCTAGACTGAAAAACTCAATGCAATGGCCGAGATTTTAACCACGGATCTTCTGGGTTTCTTTCAGTTACTTTGACCAGTTAGCTACCGTTGTACCATTGGAACATTCCGCCACAGCACTAAATTGCGCAACTGACTGGCGTTTTTCCCGATAAACCACAAGAAGATCTCAACCTATTTTGAGATGACATACTTCAATGACGATTTATAAACTTAAGTCCCTGTTTTATAGTTAGACAACTATTAGATAATCTAATGTGAATTACTTATACTGTGATGATTAAACGTTTGGTAATATTTGACATGATAACAGTATAAACATGCAATTCGTTGTCAATACAACACTTTTTCTATTAAGTGAAGTTAGTAATAATAATAAAAATAATAATGATAATAAAGGATTTCATATAAATATCGAAGTATATGGACTAAAACCGAGTGAGGTTGCGTCGCATAAAGTGTGTGACACCTATGCTGGAAGTAGTGGGTTCGCCGGTCTTTCTGATCCATGGGATTTTTCGGGGTTTCTCCGATTGCCAGGCCAAAGCTGCGAAAGTCATTAGATCCACGAATTTCCTGTCCTTCCAAGTCATTGCATAATCACTTCATTCATCCCTCACCCCATTTTTTTTAATACAGTTCCGGAGGCTTGTCAGGACTCCGGCGCTGTATTCCTTTTTTCTCCATATTTTCCAGTTTCCTATATTTCCTTAGTAGACTTTATTATTCTTAACGTTTTCCTTTTACATACACATACACAAACATAGACACATTTACAAACACAGAAACATCCATGCCCAAGGCGGGACTCGAACCCACGATCCTGTGCACCACGAAGCGCCAAAGCGATACACTTTAGCGAGCGCGGCCACCGGGATCGGCGAAATTGGTTACTTTCAGGGTTAAAGGTGTCGGCGATGGCTCCTGGCACGGTTGGCAGAAAGAAGAAATGCTCTTCGTAACTCCCACTGTCCCTCTACTTCGGCATAAGGACCGCTCCTTGAGAGCGCTGGACCCTATTTGGCGCAGAGTCCCCATGTCTGCCTGTATGCTGTCCGGGAGTATCAATCTGGTAGCTTAGTTGCTATGCCGCCGTTTTTGGTTCCGAACCCCTCACTGAATTGTCTCACCTCACCCCTCCCTCTCTGGCGTACCCTTCATGATGCTTAGGTACAAAGCCGCACTGGTTCGGCGCCCAGTCTTCTGCTCTCTTATCCTACATGACTAAAAGTTTCTTCATTTTAACAACTAAATTTGAATAGATAAGATTAAATGTTAATAAAAGAAATTGACTATTCTACTGCGCTGTGTAGTTGTTGTAATTTATCGTTGGAACTATGGATGAGTAAAAGAATTCTTTGTTTAATATGCCATAACGGGACGTGTTATAATTCAAATAGGGCATGGCTGTACAAATAACTTTTTAACTTTCCCTTTTTTCCTTTTTTAGGAATTTTCCCTATTTTCCAATATTTTTAATTAGCTCTAATGTACAAATTATAAAAAGTCAACTCTGCAAAAATCATGCGGAGTTTTATGACCGTTGCTGTAAAGCTTGCCCTCAGAAATGCCGTACAACAAAATATGGCAACTTGTCACTGACCAGGCAAGATGCATAGTCTCAGCATTTGCTCAGTTGAAACCCCTGCATTCCAATCTGCATTACATAACATGCATTGCTCATGTCTTGCACAGAGTGCCAAAGTTGAACACAGAGCAGCAAACGTATTCATCTCTGAGCTAAGGAAGATGTAATTAAGGCTCCCAATAGAGTAGAACGTTACAAATATATTTCAGACTTGCCACTACGTAAGTTTCCCATTATAATAAGGTAGGTACGCGGTTTTCGTGTGCTCATTTCCTCTGTAAGAATTTCAACAAGATTAACAAATTTCTTTGCTCTTTGGTTGATGCAAAATCCGTAGCTGTGGTACCAGTAAAGACTTTGCTCACAAACCCAAAATTCAGACGGCATACATTCAGATTAATGTATATCGTCCACAAGTTCAAATTTGTACCAGGGTCTCTCACGCAGCTGGAATAGGATTATTTGTCAAAGCGGAGGCAGCTGAAGAGGTTGTCAGCAGGGTCAAGGGATTTTCCAAAGAGGAGATCAAGCAAAATTTGTGTGAAGATCCAATATTGAAAAACTGGTAAAATACGCCGGTTTGGTATTCAGAACTTCAAAAAAAAATTCATCACTGCTTTCCTTACACGTTGCAAGCCATTTCTTTTGCTGTAAAAGGACATTTTCAATTTCAGGAGACATTCAAGATAATGGAAATGTTGAATATGATCAAGTTAACTCTGTTTTAACGAAGTAACGTGAAAATTTAAACACATTTATATTTTATTAACACCTTTATATCTATTATTCCTTATTTTCTTTTCTGTTGAAATATTAGACATTACCTAGTCCAACTCATCAAATGCCATGAGAAGCTAAACAAACGCGTGTATCTCTTATTAATACTTAATTTCTATTATTACCTAATGCTTTACTTTCTCTAGCATGCGTGTGCAATGTACAGAGCAGGTGCATAAGGGTTGTATTCCACCCAGAAATTCGATACCGAGATTTCACTGAAAATTCATATTTTGAGGAATTTTTAGAAAATGTCCGTGTGTTTAAATGTCTGTGGACAGCATAACTAAAAAACGAAACTTAATATATTATGTTTATTGTTTTCAATGATGCGAAACGAAGATTGTCACCCAAAACGCCGTATATTGAAGATGCTTACATGTCAAGTAAAGTCTCTCACGAATTTCATGGGAATAGCTACCGAAGTCCTCTTCATGCTGTGTGACTTTTGCATTACTGATAAATCGTAAGAGACAACAACTTGCTACACAAAACATGTAATTCTCGTTCAAACACACAATTTATGTCATTTACAATTTTTTTGTAGAAGTAGCCATTTCAGAGGTATTCCCTGTTAGTTTCAATTTTAAAATATTAAAACTTTTCTGCAACGGGAAATTCTAGTCTGTTTCATATCCCTTTTGTTTTTCTCCTGGCCTTGACAATCGCATAGCGACAGTCTTTAAAACATTTCAGTGTCGTATTAGCCTTATTCTCTTTTTCCACTTCTACTTATATGGAACTAAATAATAATCCCATTTCTGGTAATTGTTTATCTAGATTAGCGTTAGGTAGATAAATGAATAATCTTAGAACATATAGAGAAGGTCATGTGTATGGAATACATCGGATTTTTGGAAATAATATTCCTTTCTGCCATTTTATATGTTCAAATTTCTCCCTTAAAAATGCTATCTCTAACAATAACATTATCTTCAGTTGTGGTTATCTGAAACCTTATAACTTCTTTAAGGGTTTTTCTGATAGTGCTTAGCGCCTGCTTTTACTAAATGTGGCACCGCAGGCAATGTCACTGGACTGAAGTTGTAGTACTAGTGAGAATGAGCATTTACGAGTAATAAATGCTTTGAAATTGTAAGTGATATTTGTATGATACATGAGCTACATATGCAAAATAATCATGAATTTTTCATTAAATTAATCCTAAGCATTTATCTGTAATTAAAAGAAAATCTTATTTTTAAGTGTATATAACCTAACTCTGTCGCAAAACAATACATACCCCCTCGATCCTTCTCAGTGCTTACTATGCAACTATTTATTTGAATAAGCTGCTAACATCACACCACCAATGTTTCAGTCTCAATATTAACGCACATTTGCTCCGTTTAATGTTATCTTGATAGAACCTTACACCAGTATCAACTATTTGCAATGACGCATATTCGGCTCGTATGGTTTTGTCAGAATAATGCTTAGTACAGCCCACACCAGTTTGAATTTTATCAAATATTAATAAAATAAATTTCGAAGATATCATTTATTGCACTTTTGCCTTATGTGAATTCTTAAGTTTTCTTCGACAATCTCCATATCTATAAATATGTCAAAGAAAACAATGGCAAGCATATAATATATAATGGCGGCTATTAGCTGACCTCCACCATCACCACCTGCACAGGGGCGCAATGTTGCCTCACGTTAAAGGGCGGGGGGAAGTTAATGCAGTAATAAGACGAAATAAAAACAATTTCTAGCGTATTATATTGCAGCACTCAAGCAGGCAGAAACTTGGTCTGCATGCTAAGTCATACCTTAAAAGGCCACAAAAATGTCCGCAAGCCGAGCAGAGAATTCCCTATGGAAAGGTTTCTCAAGAAAGAACACACATCGTAACTTAAATTCCTGTTTTGGTGACGCAATACTTTTGTTTATATATTACTTGTGGACTCTCACTACTCGTACCTTGTTCATAAATGGCATTTTGACGGAATAATCATTAAAAGAATACTAAACACAACTAAAATATTTCGACACAATTAATATAACTGAACGCCGGAAACTGAAACTACTACCGTTAACACTGAATCAGAAATAACATCAGTCAGCTTAAGACCTGTCCTTTCTTATCACTTAGACCATACAGGTTCTTTTATCTGTTTTAAGTCATAAGCTAACACAATAAACAAGGAATGAACAAGGTAGAGAGAACTTGATAAAAAGCGAGTTCAATGCACATCCATGTCACTGCAACCAGTTAACGTAGGAAATTGGTTTTTCCACTGCAAGCTTCAAAATAAAATGCTTTTCATGCGTACGTTATTCTCTTTACTGTAGGGCAAGTAAATTTTGTGGGCGCAAATGATATTTACACCAGCGGCTCTACATCATGATTTCGCAGGTGTTTAACTATACAAGACTGCAAGGCATGACAAGTTTCCGATTGCATGTTTTGTTGAACAGCTCCTCCTGCCACCGGATATTAAATTTTTTGCCTGCCAAAATGTTTACAGTTGTATCCTATTTTTCATTTATTTTATATCAGAAAGTCTGCGGATTACAAACATAAAAGTGTAACTTTTATCCAGTAATGATGACAAAATATATGTCTTAAGCCATTTCAATTAATTACAAACACGTCAAAAACATAGTCAGATATTCATGAAATAAATGGATATAGGTTAGCCATAAAACAGAAGATTGAGCATTTCAGAATAATTTGCAACCGTGTAGGAAATGTTAAGTTTAGTATTAGGATCAGGATACGAACAGAGCGAACTCGGCACCGAACCTAAGTGGTTATTGTAGATACACCACACGAGGGGGGCCCACGGGAGGGAGGGATGAGGGGATACGACCAGAACCAGCAGCGACAGCACAGCACTGACAAGTTTCCTACAGTTTATAGATTGAAGTATCCCGACAGTAGGATATGCAGACCGGGGACACCGCCAGGGGCGACCCTCATCCCGGCAACCAGCCTAAGTCGGGGCACGCAGTGAATCAATTTCAGAATACTTTTATCCTGCCACACCGCACCGAGCAGCATCGCCGACACTTCCAACCCCGAAAGAAGCAAACGGGATGTAGTATGAATGAAATGGTAGTGGAAACGACTTGGGAGGAACAGGATTTTCGATGGTTGAAAGAGAACTGCCTGGCGAACAGGAGAACCCTCCGCAAAAAGGATAGGTCAGGTAGACCTGCCACGGAGATAGAACCAGCCACCTCCGAATGCGAACCACAGACGAAACCGTCTGGCCATAATGTTAAACTTAAAGATGAATAATTCTGCTAACTGCTAGTGATACCGTACGTTATTTTTAACGAGATCATTAATTTTACAATCCCATCTTTGGTCGAACTTCGAACTTTTCCGAAGATGCAAGTTAACTCTTTATCTTATAATGATGCAATTAACAATGTGTCTTATCTAAGGAGTAATGAACAATTGTGTCGTAACTACTTTTTTTAGTGTAGAAAAGCTGACCGGACACTTTGCACTGTAGGAAAAAGTATTCTTTTACCCCCGAATCCTCACTACGCCCAAGTTCTCGCACTAGTGCACTTGCATTTTTAACACAAGTCCTTCGTTAATATCCTTTTTATACACTTACTTCTTCAGAGGTCCACAGGATATTTTGTCTATAAAAACCTTTTTTGTCATTGCTATCATTTGTTTGTCGTAATGATTACAGCCATCAAGCGAGGTGATGGCCCGGTGCGACTCTCATTCCAGAGGTCGTTGGTTTGATCCCCGTCGACTGCGTACTGGCCGTTTTTTTTTTTTTTTTTTGTTTGTTTTTTTTTTTTTGTTTTTTGGTTCCCACTTGTCATTTAGGTGCTGGGTGCTTATTCTCCATGCTCACCTATCCATCATACCCTTTTATTCCATTTCCTTACTACCTTTTGGGTGTGCTTCTAGGTTTGTTGTGTATGGCAGCTCTGGCAGATGGCACGGGTGCATACGCGCTGTATGTGCTCTTCTCGGCGTGAGGTGCCATTGTAGTCGCTGATTTTGCAGGATCAGGGACGTTTGATGAGATACAGAACCTGTGGTTTTGGCGGTACCACAGTAAATCCTGGCGTCGTGATGAAGAATTTTCAGCTACTGAGTTAGAAACTTCCGCCCGTCTCTGTAGCCTGTCTCTCAGTAGGCTGTGGCCTGCTGTTGTTCCCTCAGTTCATCCCTTCCTCCAGGACAATAGATATCTATATGTCAAGTGCGTTAGGTCTCCACACCATTGTCTAACTTTTACCTTTTACCTTTGCCTTTAATGATTACTACTTGTATATAATGTTTTGCACTTGTTGACTTACCTCCTTTCACATTCGTAATAATTGCGCTTCTTCCATTCACCATAGATTTTCCCTTTACTTAATTGTATCGGAATACTCCTCCATGATATTAAGCTAAATTACTGTGTTTTTTTAGTTGTTGATGAATTTTGCCTTCAAATTATAAAAAAATAGCAATTGACAAAGGATCAAACTTGCCCTTCACACCATCATTTACTTGTATTTCATGGCTGTTTTACAAACTATTCATAAAAACGCTTATTTTCTGTTAAAAACGATAAAGTTGGCGAAAAATTTTTCAATATAAATGTAACTTTACTACAAAAAGGACTTGCTAAATGCTTACAATTCAGATCACCATATTCTGGCCTTTAAATTGGATATCGGAATACTTTATGAGAAACCAAAATGAAGGTATCGTGGTACTTGAAAAAACAATAATTAAATTTATATTAAATTCATACTTAACATAAATACTTCTGAAGTTCCTGATACTTTAAAATTATTTGAGATAAGTGCACTTATAGGACTGTTTTTCTTCAGCTACACAAAATTATACAAAGTTCGATTAGAATTAAGAGTAGAGGGTATACAACAGAGAGGGACACTCGCTGCGATATGACTGAGATTTATTGTGGATACCACACTAGGAGGCTGGTTTTCTCCGGATTTTCTGGTTTCACCCGCCATGGAATTCCCCGGTGTTTCATCTTCATTACCTGTATAATCAGGGTGATTGCCTGCGTTGTCATAGAAGTAAAAGCGGGCGTTTAGCACTATGAAACACTTATAGGAAGAGACGAAGTAAATGGCCCATAAAATACTGTAGATTGCAATACATTGTACACAGGACGCGCGGAAGTGCCTAATAGTTACTAGCTCGAAAAACATTCGCACTACTGGAGCTGACCGCAAGGGTAGATGTGTTACCTGTTCAAATAATTAGCCCACTTTTACTCTCGCGGAACACTCTCTCCTTTGAGCAAGAATCCGCACCATGTGTTTGCCACTACGCTAACTGACGAAACCTGGATGATTTCTTGAAACGAGACAAAGAGACAAAATGAAATAGAAATGAAGCAAAGAAAACCATGGTAAAGTAGAAACTATCCCAGAATTTGCTACTGACCTGTGAAAACCACGAAAATCCAAGTTCAGAGTGAACTGTCTACGACAGCCATCACCAACTATACTATGTTCATTTAGACTAGGCGGTCCTCACATGCATTACCCCCACTCTACAGCACTTTATTTTTTAAGAGATAGGAGGGAGGGAAGACAGGTGCACAAGAGTCGGTGTGGAAGGGGTGCGTGGTAAGACACCAGACATGCCCTTGGACCACTTATTCTAAATGAAAATACTATAAATGGTTGTTGCGGTAAAGTACAGATATATAGAATAACCTTGCTAGTAGCTCACACTGAATCGCTAACTGTAAACTGCAAGAACTTCAACTGAGCGTAAATTCTATCAGTGCAGCGGTATGCAATATTATGTTAGAAATACGTCAGCTACCGATCATACATTACTATACTTAGTGTAGGTCTATGATTTCTAAAATAATTCCTCTATTTCAATACAAGATATTAATATTGTTGAATAATAATAATAAGATAATAATAATTATAACAACAGCCACAACCTAGTACCTCAGCAAGCTCCTTTATATTGGTGAATACATTAGTACTTGCAGGACCTAAAGTAAAACAATTAATTTCTAAGGAAAATCTTTCTCATTTATCGTAGCACTGAATATGAACACAACTACTCGCCTCTCACCTAGACGGCCCGGGTTCGATCCCAAGTGACCGCATGTGAGATTTGTGGGGGACAAAGCGGCGCATTCCACCGGTGCTCCATCTTCATTCATGTATCATCAGTGTCACCGCCTGCGGTGCCATAAGTAGTTAAAGCGGGCGTTAAACACTACAAAAAAAAATATGAACACAGAACTTGTTAATTAATTGGTACCTAATACAATTCAGCAAACTATAGCGTACTATACCTTTGAAGCATTGCAAAATAAATGAAACAAAATGAATATACGCCTCTATAAGAAATATTTCTCACTGGTAGACCTAAACGTAGGAGTCAGTGGCCTGCAGGTTGAATTGCTTTCTATCGTTTCTGACACACGGCAAACACTATTCAAGCTACCCGATACCTACCACCTCTGTCAGAAGTAAGCCTCCCGCACAAAATTAAGCCAGTTGATGGCGCCTAGTCTTCGTGAATCAAACTTAGTACCACCCCGAATGCAAATCCCACACAATACCGCGGAGCTATCTCGCTCGGTTAGAATTAAAAGGATTTCACAAGTAACTTACAGATTTTTTTTTAACTAACTTTTCTTTATCTAGTGACAGTATACCAAGCATTAGGTATTTTAATCAAACTCATGAGAGGGCTTTTGAGAGAAAAAAAAAAGCATCTTCCACGTAGAGGTCAGTCCTGCATCCTTGAAATATTTTGCACATAATTATACTTTGAATTCATTTGAATGTTCTCTTTGGAACACCTCAGAGCACAATGTGCGTTCATGTCTACATTCTCTGCTGTGTACTATGTATTATTTACATATTAGATTGAGAAGGTATTGTATTGCACCTACAAATTCAATACCGAGATTTCACCGGAAATACATTGAGGATCCCTGAATAAAATAAGCGTGTGTGTCTGTGAACAGCACAACTCAAAAACGAAAAGTCCGTTAAATATCAAATTTGGTATTTAAGATTAGTATCTAATAAGAATGCGACACAGAGATCTTCAGGAAAATCCCCCAACCCAAAATACTCTTCACATGGAAGATTTTTCTATTTTATCAAAGTGACTCGAACGATTTTTAATAAAATACCATACGTTTAAGATATTTTCATGACAAAGAAAATGTCTGTCTCGTTTTTTCATGAAATAGCCTCTGAAGATCTCTTTAGTCTGGATAACATTACTATAACTGATAACCAGTAAGAGATACACAAAAGTTTCCTAAAGAAATAAATGACTGCAGGTCTCTTTAAAACAAAACATTTTTATGATATACACTTTTGGTAGGGTTAACCATTGGTTGTTATTGGTTTCACATTTGAACTACTTAAACTTTTCTCAAATTGAAAGTCGTCATTAGGGTCGCATCTCTTTTGATTTACTTCTCACCATGCAAAGACAATCGAATTTCAATTGTAAGGGACAGGCTTTTAAATGATTTGGCTATCGTTTCAGTGTAGCATATTCCCTTATTTCCTTTTTACTTACAAGGAAGAAAGCAGCAATACTATTTGTGCTAATGTTTATCTCGACTAGCATAATGTGGATGAAAGAATAATCTTTTGTAAGAATAGTTTGTTTGCAGAACAGGTACAGAAACTCGTGTGAATGGGACACATAAGACTTTTTAATGTGTACTTCGGCTGAAATCTCATAGATCAGGATACGTTTTCTTTACATACAATAGTAAGTGATAGAGAAAAATGAGCTTTCTGTTTGGATGTCTGCCACATAGATGGGAAAGACAGGGATGGCTATATAAGAATGGGGTCGTTGCTGACAAAACTGTATAAAGCAATGAATATGCATACTGTGCATATTTACATCAAGCTGAATGGTGAATGAGAGACTTTGACTGTTGTAGTTGCCATACCATTTGATCAACATGCAGGCGCAGTGCGTCTGCTTATATTTACCTTGGGCCGTCACATACAATGTGTGGCTGCAAGTTGTTGCAAAGATTGCTATCTCGCTAAACAATCTGTGTGATAACACAGTAAGGACTGCTTTGCATGTCCCCGTAAAGCAACAGTAGCAAAGTAATTATAAACATATAGCCAAGTTTAGTTTAAACAAATTCAGCAGAACTTCTGTGTAAAAGCAAATGAGGGACTCAGCCGTAAAACCTGTTGAGTGACAAAACTAAATAACGTAGTTTACAGAAATGCATTACGAATTCAAACTGATTAAAAAGTAAAAACAACTCAACATTTCTATAAAAAATATGAAATATTAGCACTGTGTTAGACATTATTTTCTGAGACGGTAAATCTACTTTATCATGATAAGGGTGTAGTAAACGTGTTAAAATCTTTATATAAATTCAATATTTTCTTCATTTGCGCATAAGGTTATAGTATTATGCTAATAACAAAAAATATGAACTTTAGCTGAAATAAACCTATTACTTGCTTCCTTGTAAGTGGAACAGAAATAAGGGAGTAACTTAAGCTAAACCAATAGTTAAATCCTTTAAAATCTGATTGCTATGTGATTTAAGTCCGCTTCTATCCTTGGCCGGGTGTTGACAAGTTCACTTGTGAGAACAATTTAAGTATTTTAAAACTGAAAGTAATGACAATGAATATCTCGGAAACAGTCAGCTTCAGGAGAAAAAAGTATATGACATAAATTGTGTTTTGACGATATCTACATTTTTATACAGTAAATCTCTTACGTTTTACCAATTATACAAAAGTCATCATGAATGAAGAGGTCTTCAGGGTTTTTTTCCAGAAAATTAAATACTACATTTTATTTGTCACATAAGTATATTTAATAAGGAGTATTGAATCAAAATCGTTAAATCCCTTCTTAAGAAAATAAAATATCTCGAAATTTGTTCCCTTTAAAGGGTAGTTGAACTTTAACACCCAGTTTAGTATTTAAGATACTTTTAGTTTTTGAGCTATGCTGCCCAAAGACACACACACACACGCACTCAGACATGGACATTTTTCTAAAAATGTTTTTTTTTGGGGGTACAAAGTGTGTCAAAACATGTATTTCCATCGAAATCTAGGTGTCTAATTTTTGGGTGGAATACAATACCTTCTCTATACACTATGTGTATAGTAAGTGTAGAGAAACTGAAAATACATTAGGATTAAAAAATAATCAGATGTTTCAATGAGGTAATGTATGTTTAGTGTTTCTATTTTTATTCACTGTCTACGCTGCTGGAACACTTAAGGCTGTAAAAACACTGGTGTTGAATAGAAGAAATATCTTGCAAGCATGAATTGAACATGTTTGTTTCATGGCATCACTGTCAAAATTCTGCCCCGGCCAGTGCCCACCTTCGGGTTAAATACTCGTTATCATTGATATTTATTATTTTGATAAAAATGCAATAAGCTGACTAGGATGGAGCATCGACTATGACTGTTTCCTAAATAGAAGCTTTCATTCTACGATATGTGTCAATCGATTAAGAGTTTAAATTAGCCTGAATTAAGTTTAGTGTGAAGAACCAAAGAAAAATCAGCATATTAGCTTAGTTTGAGGAAGCATGGCAGTACTTACCTGTCGAAAATCAATTCCTGTCTGATTTAGGAATTCAAAGTATAGCTATTAACTTTATTGCCGAACGACATGACTATGTTGTAAATTTTTAGGATATCAGTCTGTAAATCTCAAGTTCCATTCTCATGAGCTGCCCATTATGACTTTGAGGTTTTCGTGCTTTTCCTTGTGGGTACGCGAATGCCCTACCATGATTTTATATCACTCAATTCCGTTTCATTCTGTATCCGTTCCATATTTAGGCGTGCCTCGGGGTTTATTGGTACATGGTGATGACGGGCAGATGGCGCTGACACGTGCTCCAAGGAAAGGGCATTCTCTATGGACACTATGGAGTTTCTTATTTTAACGGTTCATTCATCGCCCTCCCTGGGCAGCACCAGTACTGGGACAGATCATCTAGCTAGAAACTATTAGATACTTCCGCGCGTCTCTTAGGTCCATCAGTCTGTGACCTTAGCATCCTGTGGTTCCTTCCTTCATCACTTATTCCTGAGAGCTAGCAACCGCAATCTTTCTCATAGAGGTGACAGTGTTCGAGATTTCTCATCCGTTAAATATACTATACTTCAACCATATAACCACTTTCTTTCTTTTCACTGCGTGGTCTTACAAAGATGTGTCTTATTTTAGATAGAGAAGTTTATTGACCCACTTGGATAAACTGAAAGCCTTTAGGCTACGATTCTGTGCTCTGTGCTCTTACTTTAAGTCAGTTTCGGATGAAATATCATGTTGCACCATTTTCTTCTCCACAGAGATTTCCAAAACTCCGAATTTAAATCCGACTTGCTTGTGAAAATTGTTTATCAAGATTTAAAATATAAAATACTTTAAAAAAGAAATTAATTTTTGTGTGTTGCCAATAAAAATTCCCAATTTTGGACTAAGTTAAACAGATAAACAAATAGGAAATTATTTGGAATCTAACGCAAGGAAGCCTTTGCGACCCCTTTGATAAAAGTATAAATATACATTTCAATGCTTCCTTAACAAAATGTGCAAATAAAAAATGTCCCCCTTGTACTGAGTGTTCATCCAATTAAATTTTAGAGCCAGTTTCTATTTTTTCTTGCCTTCAAAAACCACAAATTTCTTTCAAACGATTTTCCTCCGAAGAGTACACCAAACTTTTTTCTTTTATTGTTTCATTTATATAGCCCCCTTTAATATCTAAGGTCATATCGGGGGTTTTCCACTTGAAACAACTCATTGGTTCTTTTACGTTGGTTTAAATAATTTTGTTTTACTCAAACACGCACACATTTGCACTCACATACAAACTTCCAGACTCTGTGGGGGATAGGGAATAATTCTGGCTAGAGAAAAATTCCCCGCCCCATCCGGGAATTGAACCCGGGACCCCCGGGTGAGAAAGCACGGTGACCACTCGACCACGGAGGCAGTCACCAAACTCTTGTTGCTACATCTAATACACTATTTGCCAGTGTGCAGCACGTATGGAGAGCCCAGCTGTCGAATATCTATTCTGTCCTACAAGTTGATAACCTGTAATGTTAATAATACCTCGTACATATAAGCTACAAAATTAAAGTCGGCCTGAGTTGGTTAATTGGTTAGACGCGGTCTTTCTAATCCCAAGGTCACTGGTGCAAACCCAAACCAGATCGATGGTTTTGAATGTGCTTAAAACCATCACCCTCTCGTTAGTATATTTACTAGGTTGTGAAAAAACTTCTGGCAAACCAGCGTTTGCTTATATGATCCTGGCAATTGATAGCATTGTCCACAAAAAAATATTAGGCTTTTTATTAATATAGCATTGATTAAAGCTACGGATGATGTAAGGCCGCAGCTCAATATGCTTCCATTTATATCGCTAAGGTTGAGGAATATAAAAGTTAAAATAACACTTTAAAAAGCATAGTATCTGGCAGTAGGCATTTTCGTGCTTCATATGTTAACTTTCGGTTGAACTTTATTTTTCATATCTTATTGTGATACCTGCCACTTTCTGACTAAATGCGGAGACTGGGCTAAAAGTAGACAAAAGGGAAAAGGCCCACGCCTCTGAAAATGGGAATCAACACGCGGCAGATTTCTGACTCCCACACACTTCCGCTGCCGCTAGGGAGCAGTACGGTCGCATTAATTTCCGTTGCATACGCTGCGATTTCACAACTTGACTAAATACTTGACGGTAGCTGCGTATTTGTTGTTTTACCCCTTACTGGCTTTCCGTAGAGCAAAATAAATTCAGCACACTGCTGGCGCAGCCGAAAGCTGTAAAACTGACTGAAACATCATATCCGCCGCATAAATAATTTTTACAAAGCAGTGACACATGTGATTCTTATTCTATTCAATCTGATTGCTCGTCTGTCTGAGACTAACGTTGGTCAAGTAAAGGACGAAGCTTTGTTGGAGTTAGACACCCCACCCTAACTGTGCGACTCCTCGTTTGGCTGGAAAGTAAATGGTAACTTTTTAATAACATTTTCGATAAGTTTAAAAAAAGTTTTACATTCCAGACAACAATTGGAAAGTACGACAAAAATGTTCAGGGATATTTAACCTAGCAGGGTGGCGCCATGGTAACTTCTGCAAAACTCATTCGGGTGGTAGTGGGTTAGATTCCCGTGGCCTTCCGGACCCATGGATTTCTTCTTTTTTGAGGGGGAGGGATCCAGTCTCGATAGGCGAATGCTGGGGAAGACTTACCGCATCCCCTGAATATTTCTGTTCATCATTTTCTGATCCCATCACTTCGTTGTCATCTGTTTCAAGGTTAAGGGACAAGACGTGGATGTTTGGCGCGTTGCTGTTTGTGGTGACATGCGCGGTGTGGTTGATTGCTCCTAGCGTCGTGGGAGACCGCCCTATCGGACCGGTCTTCCGGTGCTTTCCGGCTAGGGCCAGTTCGGGGAGTCCCTGCAGGCTCGGGGCTCTTCAGCTTCTGTATGTACAATAAAAAGATTTAGACTTCCGGATGCTGTATAGCGTCAGTTACACAAAAGTTACGTGACGTGCGAATAAGTTAACTGAACGTTAATAAGAAAAAAAGTTGACACGCCAACATATTGCTTAGTTTGTCGGTTATTGTAAACATTGATATAGTTTTTCTTAAACAGTAAATTCAGAAAATAAGACGGCAGAATTGATGAGTTCTTAAAAGTGATATCATCATATGGAAGATTTTCATTTCGAATAAAGAAAAAATTCCGTTGGAAGTAACCGTGTAGTTATTCATATATTTACCTGCACACACCTTTCTTAAAGCACGAGAACTGGACGAGGAATTTTGTACTCACCGACTCACTCGGAGGGTTTCTTATGGACTACACCAGAATCATAACGGGAAAAATCAAATCCAGCTTGTGGTCGACATCGGGACTAACACTCTCCCCTTCAACACACACAGAATATAGTACAAGGTAAGTCAACCTCACAGAAAACTGTAACCCGGATCCACCCTCTACTCATTGGCATATTTAAAAGCCAAAGAATTATCCTGGCTTTAAAGTGATGTCATCATTTGAATCAGCGAGAATGTAGTGAAGAATGTTTTATGAATAATCTTCCTATATCGCTCTTAGATTTGTATTAAGAACAACGCTTTAGAATGAGTAGAATCTTGACATCCGTATTTTGGGTAAGGCAATACACGCTGGGGGAGTAAGATAGACAGCTACTTGGCAGTATAAGTGCAGCTTGTTTCTAAAACCGGCAGCGAGTGCATGGTCACACAGCTTTTGCTCCCAAGGTAGCCCTGTTCCTACATTTTATGTAAACACTTAATAAGTGCAAAAAATCCGATGCACTTGTTTTGACGATGAATAAAATAAGAAAACAAAATGTTGATTCATGCGCACTTGAAGCAAGAAACAAATAAAGAGAGAAGTTCTCTTCTTAGTTACAAAACTATGTCATTCACGTATTTGGCTAAGCATCCTAATTTTAGAGTCAATTCCTGCCTGTTTACATTGCATAGTCTTCTTTTTACTTCTGTCACGACGTTATATTTATTTTCGTCACCCCTTTGCCAAATATCGCTTAAGCCAATTTTTTCTTTAATCCCCGTTGTAGCCCCGCCGCCCACCGTTTTGACTGCTGTATGTTATTCATTTTATTCCGATAATATATTGCTCTCAGAATTGTTTGGTCACCTTTAATTATTCACAGTCAGTATCTAACGACACATATTTTAGCAAACACAGCATATGTCCAGCATCCTACCTCACGATATACACCGTAATTTGAAGTATCCCTCCCAAAACCCAGAATACATTTCCATAAATCACATTGTATTTTATTTATTTATCTACCTGCCTCCATTCCCATACTTTGCCACATCAATAAAGTCAAAATATAATAATCTACAATGAATATGACACACCAAAGAAAATTATTTAATTTTAACATTAACTAAAGTACTAATAATTACTTCCCTTTCGAAATGTTTATTTAAATCTACAATTACGGTTGATAAAGACATCAACTACAGTGTGTTTATTAGCGGGGGATAAACCTATGGCTCTTTAGTGCTCTCGCCTTCAGAGCGTTTTTGCAAATCTATAAACAGAGAGAAAATTGCCATTTTTACTGTGTTAATTCTTACTGAAAGCAAGAAGAACTTAAGCGTCAGCTATCCTGTTACACTATACTTCAATAAAACTTCCAGAATTTCACTTAGAATGTCACTAAAGCTGAGAAAAGATTAACTGAATAAGTTTTCCTGTACAAAATGGCAATTAATTCTTCATTCGCCTCTCTAAATACTACCAGTAATGTAGATTCTGTATTTATTCCTTCAGTTAGTATAGAAACATTAGATTACTAACACATATACAAATTCTGAGTTTTGTATGAACTGTGATCATGGCAGCGGATAGTAATATTCAGTTAACTTACTTTCGCTTGTTGTTGACTATATCACAATTTCAGCTAGTACTTTCGACCCTGGAAACTATTTGTTACACTAGTTTTGTTTAAAATATTCGAATACGATGTTATTCATTAATAAAAAAGCAAAGCCCACTAGCGTTTTCAAAGAGTAGATTTTACTGCTGTTTTGTGTTTGTACTAAGACGGTTTTGCGAACTCCAGTCCCATGAGTACCTTTGAAATGTCAGTGCTGCATGACATTTGCTTTGAAATATTATAAAGTTTATGAAGTTGCTGATCACATTCCCCGTTAATTCCATTTTTCCCAGGTAACTTTGTTATCGCTGCGCTAACCCACTTTATATAATGAATCCCAAAGCTGGGCCTTACACAGAGAATTTGTTCTTGTGACTGCACTGTTGAACAAGCCACACGCTTTGTTCCAGTATGGCATTTTTAAGTGGGTGGGAAATCTAACGGGCTGCATTATAGACTGCCTAATGAACAACATTTAAGGGTTAGCATATCAAATATCATTCTGGGTGACTATTAAACAGCAAAACACACAGTAGTGCAAAAGAAAACAACTACACATCCACACAAAACACCTAATCTATCATGCACAAAGAGAGGAAAAGGAATGTGTGCTCGTGTAATGCTCATCAGAAAATTAATGGAGCAGTCAATCACATGCTTTAACAGTGAGACTTTGTGTCGCCGACAAACATTTATCTTCAACCCCGTTCTATCATGTAAAAGTCAAAACGGATTACGTAAATGAGGTTGTATAATATTTTCCATGTATTGGAGTATCCACAATAGCGGTGACTCTAGTGAATGTCACTGTATGTGTGAATTGAATTATCGAAAACAGTCATTAGTGATAAACCATTGAAGTGCAGTATTCCTGTTTGCATAATGCAGGGTTTTCCCTTAGTGGTATGTTGGTGCATTTTAGGACTAATATGTTTGTGTGATTCTCATATTACTCTGATTCTGTTTAATAGTAGGCACCGTAAACGAAAATTACTAGTTGTTTTTAACGAATACACGCTGCAACAAAACTCTCGTTATTACTGCAAAACTGACGCAAAGAATATGATGTTTTCCATTCACATGACTTTCTTTAGGTATCCTATAAACAAACTTCTTACAAAAAGATTAATTTTCCTTTCTACTCCATATTAGTCGAGACAAGGGAATACACAATGCTAAAGCAATAGTCAAAGTTCTTAAAAACTGTCTTTATGCAATTGTAATTGAAATTCGCTTTCTTGCACATGACCAGGAGTCTGTCTGTCTGTCTATCTGCCCGCCCGTATGTATGTATGTATATATGTATGTATGCATGCATTATGTCTGTCTGTCTGTGTGTATGTATGTATGTATGTATGTATGTATGTATGTATGTATGTATGTATGTATGTATGTGTGTGTGTATGTATGTATGTATGTATGTATGTATGTATGTATGTATGTATGTATGTATGTATGTATGTATGTATGTATGTAAAAGGAAACATGGACGACTTCCTATTTGGGAAGAATATAAGTATTTTATAATTGAAACCAATAATAAGGAATATCTAGGAAACGGTTAACTGCACAACAAAAATGTAAAACACATAAGTTGTGTGTTGTGAAGGGATCTAAATTTGTTTTGTGCATAGTAAGTTTTTGTCTAGCTCTTACGGTTTACCAGATATGCAAAAGGCTTTCTAAATGACGAGGACTTCAGAGGCTATTCCCAGGAATATCAAAATATACATTTTATTTTCATGTAAATGTCTTTAATATATGGTAGGGAATTTTCTTGAAAATCTTTGTGTCGCGTCCCTGGAAGGCATTAAACTAGTATACCAATTGGTATTTAACGGATCTTTTGTTTTTGAGTTACGTTGTCCACAGACACACACACACACAAATACAGACACACACTGACCTTTTTCTAAAACTGCTTTTTTAGAATTCAAGGGAGCTCGAAAACATATTGCCGATGAAATGTCGGTATCGAATTTTTGGGTGTAATACTATATTTTCTCTACCTATTTAATGCATAGTACATGTACAAAAAGTAATAAACGTATTTATTGCAACGCTGTAGTTCATTTTATTCTCTTGGCGCTACGATGCTCGTCTGTGTCACTACTGCACGCTTAGAACTCAGTATTAAAACAAGCTTACGGGACTAGCTCCTCTGACTTTTATAGATGTCGATTAAGTGGTTAGAAATTTCCAGAAGAAGTCATTAATGCGGGACTAAACCTCACGCAGATATCATATACTCACACACACACAATATTTTGCTTTGATGTAAGCCGGCCACTGACGGCACACGTGGTCAGTGCTGGTAATATATTCCACATACGTGGAAGGAAGCCGCCGGCGCACGGCAACGTTTAGGCTATGAACGATCGAAAACAAGCCGCACGCATATATGCGGCAATTATGGGGTGGCAAGGCACAGGCGCATGTATTTGACGCTTACACACAATACAGTAAAGTGTAAGCAATACTTTTATGTTTTAATTTTGGATATCCGGGCGACTTATGTCAAAATACATAATTTAACTACCTTTTGTACAATAAACTAAATTTCAATGTTTACCGAATTTGATGGTTCTAGGAAACTTGCAAGTGTTATTTAATGTAAGAAAATTTAAACGACTATCCTTTAAAATAACAAATGGTCATTATTAGATTCATTTCTCTATGCTTTTATTTTTAATGTATTTCCCAGATTCTGATGCTACGATTTTCAGTATAGCAACCTGTAACCTTTACTACAGGCTCTGAAACACATAGTTTACATGTTAAATAGTCATAGTTGTGGATAAGATAGACAATTTCAGAATTAAAAAATAACATATGTATCATATTACATATTTACCTTCAATATTCCAATTATTCATACCTATGTTGCTTAAATATGTGTATGTCAAACGGGCACAACGTTGATTTCATGCACTTAGTTATATATTAAGGAGGTAAATATATTTTGAAAATAAACAATATCCTTAACTCTAATAATTCAAAAAGCCATTAGACTGATTCACTAGAAAGCTGGGGTTGCTGAAGCCAGTAAGTATAGATCAGTGTACACAAAATCTATGTAGTAGTCGCTTTCTCTGCCAATTACACCTTCTCATACATTATTTAAGTATTGCAACATTCATTAAAATGATTCTTCTCAACCTGTTGTGTTATGCACGCTTCGATATTATTAAAATGTTTGCCTATTAAACATACACCCTTTTGAAGGGAAAAAATATAAGATTATCGGAACAACAGTCAAACACAGAATATCCTAAACTTAACAGTTAGAGCTGACTTTGAGAATATATAAACTTTAGAAACTAATCAATGCACATGTTAGATTCGGATGAAAGACTTTCAAGAAAAATGTTCATGTCGCATCTTTCGATGAATCTGGCACATAGTCCACTTTAAGTTTTGAGATATGCTGTTCACGTACGCGCATGCACAGACAAAATTGAAAGAGAGAGGAAGAGAAAGGTTCCGCTTGGGTTTAGGATTCAAGGGACCCCAAAATATATAATTCTACGAAATTTCGATATCCAACTTTTTCGGGTGGAATACAATAAATACTACTGCTACTAGTATGAGTAATAAGTGAAAAAAGAAATAAAAAATCAAGCTTCTAGAATAAAAGGTATGGTAAATAATATCACACATAATGCCTTTAATTACTTCCTCCCAAATCGATTGCATATTATTTCACGTCATGTTGGCTTTTAAAAATTTTAAATGATTCAGCAGGTTACCATTAGAAGCGTTGATTATTGCAATATTCTTATCAGTCACCATATATGGCGCTCCGGTTTCTCAATAGCGCCAGGTACTGGGGTCGCGTATCTGGTAGTCAGTGAATGACTTCTTTCCTGCCGGTAAGACGGTGTACATTGCGAAATCTGGCCAGTTTTCTGGGAGGCTTAACAAACCTAACAATTTTAGAATTCTGTCAAGATTCTCTGACTCTTCATTCAGGTTTACTCATTTGCATTTTTCGTAAGGCTAACATTTCGCATATTAAACTGAAGTGATTCTTGCGGAACAACGGATTTGACTATTGTTAATTAGAGCTGTATTATTCGTTTTGCTTCAGCCTGGACATTTTTGCTATTGCATTTCCTGTCATGTTCCTTCACTACTAGGCAGATTTAATGTAGTTACATTTATAATTTATCTAAATTTTAATGTTTCTAAAGTTTATTTAATTTTTCATATACATTGTGCGAGAAACATTTACAATATTATGCAGTTATTTGTTACTGCTTTTAAGGTATGTAATGGTCAGGCAAGCCAGAAGTTTAGAGCTAGAGTTGTTGAGTTAAATGGGGCCAAAGCATGCAACTTCAGAACAGCCAAAATAACCATGAAGCGGTTTAGTACACTTTCCTTTTTTCCTAATAGAGTAAACACTTATACCAACTGATGACCACTGAGTAGCACCTTACTTGGATTTCGTGACACAAAATTCTGGTGTTCGAAAAGCACCTTTCGGGGGGAAGCTCGTCCACTAGCCACATTTTATTCCTGGACAGAGATCAACACATTCATAAAACATGTAAGCTGTGACTCTTGTTTCAGTAAAACGCAAATAACATTCTCTTCTTGAATTCAATCGTTAACTTCCTTCTTGGTCCAGATCCCACGTTTCCATTTAATTACAGATTGAGGTCGCTTTCTGTCGAAGCAAATCTGAGTTGTCTCGTAGTCGCAGGCTAATTTAAAATGAAGTGGTTAATATTTTAGTTTTTCATCGAGCCTACAACAGTATCTAACAGTACCTAACAGTTTTCTAAATATGAAACTTATTAAGTTATAAAGATGCTAAGTCTAGATTACGATTGATATTAAGAAAAAAATCACCATCCTGTCTTCCTGAATTCACAAAGAACGCACGCTGAAAACTTCAAAGTAACTTACCATAACTAAATTGAGTCCAGGGAGAATTTTAAAATACCAGGAATGTGTTAAACAAAATTATAAGAACAAATATTAATATATCATTCTCTATTGGGTAACATTTACGCTAATCCATTTTAACATCTTGTTTGAGCAATTACTTGTGACCGGCAAGAAAAGCAAAACCAACATTTGTGCCTTGACTCAATATTGTTTGGCCACTATTTCTATGGAAGATTAAAACTAGGATTTATTTTTTTTAAATATGTCACGAAATTCTACGTTACGTATTTTTAAAAGTATTACGAGCATTCTGAAGACGTTCCTTCCAAACTTTTAGGTCCGAAACTGGCTACGCATATATGGCCTTTTTCTCCAGTACCCAAAAGTAAAAGTCAAATTGATTCTCATAGTGACCGTGCTGACCCTTCCAGTGTTCACCTTGGCTTCTCTAAAGAAACCTACGGTTCTTAAAACAGCGTACAGGAAAATTAGAGAAACATATATCTCCAATATTAAGGTTACTGTCGCCGATGTGTCATGACTTCAGCTTCACTCAGTCTCTTTTGTTACGGAAAATGTGTCAGTAAATGCATGGACAAATTGCACAAGGAATAGGGGATGCCCTACGGAAGATTTCGAGACAGGGAGCTTGTGGTCTGCGAAGCCGACTTAGAGAAATAGGGCTTAACGATGTGGAAGAATGTCTGACATCTAGTCCAGGTATGATCGTTCTTGTCCCCGCATGTCATCAGTGTCAAGCAACATCCACCTCAGCTTCTCATTTGCTTTTTGCACAAGCAATCTTCTAACCAGGAGTGGAACACGCTGTACGCAAATACAAAATACATTCCGCAAGAGTTTGTCGGAAATTTACAGCAGAATGGGTTCTTTCATATTTTGATACAAGACACTGCAATGTATTTGTGAAAGTATTGTAAAAACTTTAAGAAATGAGTAATGTTTATTCATTTCACCTGGAAGTTTATAGGTAATACTATACTTATTTATTAAGTTTCATCAGATTTCTTCAAATGTTCTGAGCTGCAAACTTTTATTGCATGGACAATAATGAATAAGTGCTTAATCCTACTTTCACATTTATTGTACACCTTGGATTTCACTAATAAGATATGTCTAGCTTTGTATTACTAAGAATTGCATTGTAGGAGCACATATCACATGCTCACAAATGATATAAAAAGAGAAAATGTAAATAATATTATTAGCTTATATAAAGCCAGTGAAAATTATTGTAAATATTCCAGAGTAGAAACATGCATAAATGCAAGTTGTTAACGGAGGTAATTAGGCGAGGCAAGCTAGCTTAATTCCAGGTATAAGGTCACCAAACACCACCTGCTAAAGAGCACAGGGTTTCGGCTGAAGGATGTATGATAAAAAAGAACAGACATACAAAGAAGTGAGACAGGAATAGTGAGTTGTCTTCCAAGTAGCACAGGGAGTTGGAAAACAGACAAAGAAAGCATAATGTTAAACTGAGAAGGAACTACTCGGTATTTCCAAAGGCGTCCTGTGTATGCTATCACGTCAGAACTTGGCACAATTTATTCTCATAACTTGTGAGGTGATGCTAACTCAGAACCAATAAGATATGCTGTTACATGTTATGGCGCGAAAGTTGGTGTCACCCAGGTTTACTGTATAAGGCAAGACAGATCTCTTATGTGGTTACTCTTACTCTAAAGGTTATATTGTGTTCACGTCACGCTAAGTTGTGTGCACGTGGTGGGGGAGTGATATGCAAAGGGTTAGGTTAGGCTCCTCATTAGTAATTAAATGGTGGGGTGGTATTTATTATAACACATTTGAAGGAACAAGCTAGCCGCCCGTTTAAAATGTATATTACAATAAATTAATGCCGTAAGGGAACATGCAGTATTTGTAATGTGTTAGCCTCACCCACATACTCCTGAGATAAGTGTAATTAGAAAGTTAGGAGTGAAACCTACATCAACGCGAGAGCTGAGGACACTGCAGGTACGAGACGCCGATCCCGCGACAGCATTGCTGTACTGATCCGATAGAGGAGATGTTACAGTGACCACCCACTGCCCTCTGTCCTGGATGTAATACGTAATTCGCCCATACTTTGCCTAGGTAAATCATTTTACGTATTTTCATTTACATCTTGTCTATTTTATGAATACGTCTTATCGTATTTACAACCTCACATTACACAACACAATATAAATCAGCGATGGACCCGTTATTACCATTAAAGGTGTCTAACACCTACAATGTCATAGTGCTGTATAGTTTCGTAGATCTGACTTGCATTTTTCTTGGGTACAGTGACGTGCAATGAAGTGCATTAACATGGCCAATTCCCCTAGAAAACCATACTATTGTTTCCTCCACAAGATTTTCAACTTCTGGTAACCAACCTTAGACAATACGCACGTGGCATTAATTCTATATGTGACTGGTCTGGAAACAAAATGGGACATCAATCGAAGCCGTGACCCAGGATATAATTGTTGTGAAATGAAGGGGTGTTTCGAATACTACCTCTATGAATCAGTTTCACTACGATGGCCTTAACTAATGGTCTTCTAGAGGAAGGGGTGAAGATCTCTTCGCATGCCATTAAACTGGCAGACAGCTGTAACATTTGCATGAAAACTTTCTACAGAGACATTATTCCTACGTTTTAATTGTATTATATTTGTTGTACTAAAATCCAATGAAGAATTGACATAACGGTATTCCCTCTATCACACCATGCACAACTAGCTTGAAATCTTACTGTTCATCTATATGTTGGGGAAATAAAGCATTCTGGCAATGTATTTAGAGTTATACCGAAGAAACTGTTTTAATATGTTATTGTTGAAAACTTTCCAACCTAAGCGGGGAAGGAATGAAACGGTATACCTACGTGATTTACAAGCGCTCTACTTCACTTTATTTCTGCCAGCTGTTTTATAGAAGAGAGATTTTAGAGGTATAAGGCTATATAAAATTATATTAAAATTTGTGCTGATTGTATTCGATAAGCATTATTAGTAAGCATGTACAGTTAAAAACATATATCACACTCTCAGGTGATGCTGCTAAAAATTATTACACAGCACAAGTACCAGAAAAAATAAAGTCACAGTAATGCTGTTACTCAAAAAACTGTAGACACGCTGTTAAATGTGTGGCGAAAATTGTCAGTACCAATTTAAACCGGTCGTTCCATTATGGACCAGCTTTTATGCTCGTAAGTATACCCATTAAAGTCCTCCCTACTGAGAGTCCGTGGAAGCAACGATTTCTAAGCAGCTATTATCCCTTACAAGTGTTCATTTCTCTGAGCGGCGACTGTTAAATAGTTCGTTGCGACCTATAAAAATCTAGCCGGGTAACACTCACACACGTAAGTTTTAATAAGAGAACCTGTACCAGAATCTGTTTCAGCGGATCGCACTATACCTAGGTACACAACTGATGTTTCAGGCATTCTAGGTACGTGGTCATAGCCTTTTAGTTACTTACAGCTCACAAAATTCACAACTTGTTTACTGATGATTGTGTTTCCATTTTTATGTTACAACTTAGAATATCTAATGGAGCGCCAAAAGCATTCAATTTCTGTAGAAAGTAGCTTCAATCTCAGAATCGTGTTTAACTGTCATATTTCCTACCCATATTATAAAGTTATAAACTTGTAGTTTTGTTTCCACTGTTGTTGTCTTATTCTGCAAAACACCATTTAAGATGGATATTGCCGAAGTGCCTCTCTGGATTCGATACTTTATGTCACCTTCCTGGCTTTAGGTTGACTAAACTTTTGGTTCCAAATAGTAACATTCCTCACGTGTTTTGATGCAGCTCATTCTATCTTTCAAAATCAAACATTTTATAAAAATGTAAATGATCTCTAATTAATTAAAATTGTATTTGTATTCCCGCATTTTTATCAGAATGTTAACCAAGTAACCAAGTGGTCAACCATTTGATGTTAATAAGCGAAACGTTTCTTGCTGGACTTTGGCATTTTTTACAAATATGTTTTCTTGATCTCCCATTGCACAAATTCGGCCAAAATAGTTCATAGTGCTCATTCCCATCCACGAGAAATATCACTCATTTTCTGTGCCCTTCAGATTGCAAGTCCAAACCATATCATTTTTTAATCTTACGTTACTTTCTGTTCCAATTTAATTGCATTTAATTTGTTAGGCTTACTAAAGACTTGATTCTCAATTGGGATCAATTTACCGTTTTCTAGATATCTACTAATCTTAGTTTGATAGCTTTGAGTGTGCTAATCAGTTGAGACTTTGTAAAATGCGCAAACAAAAATTACGGTATTGTTGTACAGGAGAGTTTCCTTCTAAATAAAAATAAAAGCAGCATAGCCCGCGCAGTGATTTAGATGCATTCAGAGATCGATATTCGTAAGTCAGTCGCTCACGTGTTCGGCTCTCGTTGAAAAAGGAGTAACGAAGTTAGGCCATTTGCTTCCGAACTGGAAGTGGCCTTTAAATTCCCTGCGCGCCCGTACGAAACGTGTCAACCATTATTCCATTTAATTCAAAATCTTCTAGGGCTTCTAACCAGGTAACGCGAACCAATCAGATGTTAGCTTCATTCCAGCTCTTATAAATACCAGTCTCCGCAAGCTCAATCCATCAGTTCACCCTGAAGACGAGGAAGATGCACTTCTTCGAAACGTTGGTATCAAGCCAAGTTTTTACCTGGTTAGAAGCCAGAGAAGATTTTGAATTAATACGTCGCCAGGAAAGCTTCAGTTCTTATTATTTCATTTGTTACATTATAATTTGTGAGAGGGTATTGATGTGTAGTGTCTTTACTATCAGCATAATAATTCAAAACTTTGATATTAATTTGGTAATAAAACTTAGTATAATAACGCAACTTTATCAAAAAGTTACAAATAAGTGGCAATGGCTTCGGAGACAAAATTATCAAGAAAACAAAAATAGCATTATTATTAGTATTAATTTTTGTTATTGTTATTATTATTTCAAATTAAAAACTTTAATTAGTAGCAAGCTCCTATATATTTAGTGTGACATTAATTAATAGTAATAAATCATTAGTATTTTATATATTGCATAGGTACCAATAAGGTCCGGGTTAATCGCTCACCTAAACTTGAGTTGGACAGCGCGTGAATTTGTTATATCATTCTGGTGATGTGACCAATGCTGTAGAAGTTTAGAAGGTAACTGAAATGTTATTCTATAAACAGCTCTTGAGATTGAAATGCCAACGACGGAAGATAAAGTGTAGGTGCCCTAAATGAAGCGTATTATAGATATGCATTCTTCTCGAGGAATTGTTATTTATTTCTAAAATACAAGCCATCTCCATGATCTATATTTTCGAATTACATTGAAGATGCTTTTGAAAGAATCACAAATTTTAATAAGCATGCTTCATATGTCAGGATATTTAATGTTTTCGCACTATATAGTGAAATTTATCTTTGTTTTAAACTACAGTGCTCTTTTTGATACATTTAACTATTTCAAAATACTTAGGTTTATTTTTATGTGACAGAACAATTGAAAAGCTACACTCGAGGTGCCTAAGCATTAACTTCCATAGTCATTTTCGTTAAATGGCACATTTTCTACATTACTAAAAAGATCGTATGAAGTTAAATTGAAATGTAAATGAGCTTTGTGCAGCTCATTTATCAGAACAGAGAGACTGGTCTTCTCCCTATCTCCCTGGCACAGGTTCCAGCATTAATTGTATCTAACTTTCTTCTTCGTAGAACGTCGTGAATGTTTAACTCTTCTCACGAAGATGATGCTGTTTAGCAGTTTCAGCATAAATGCATATATCGTTATTTGTTTCCAAAGTATCCCCATTTGTAAGACTTACCTCATCTAATGAATAAAGAGGCAACAAATTGGAAACAATAGATACAGAAAAGTGTATATAAATGTTTAGATAATGTAAACATACCACGTAAAATAGGATATTCAATATATATCTGTTCTGGAACAGAAAATAGTAAAGAAACCGTTGTACAAAACGGCGTGCTAGTATAACGAAGTTAAGTAACATTTGTACTTGTACTTAGAAGGTACTTAGAAAATCGCACATGAGATCGGCAAAATGAAAACCTGTGCAAGTGAAAGTGATACAAACTTAAATTCATTGGAAACGCCAGGTGTATCAAATCATGAGAGAGGAGTGCTTTTATTCTCATACTCCGCTTAGGCAAGTAACCAACCAGAAAATATGCAACAAATTTCAGCGCGAATATGGGCTCTTTTTCGGTTATTTGTAAAGGGGGAACAATATCCAACAATATGCCTTCGACTTCCCATCACCAGAAGACCCGTAAAGTTAAATGCGTGTGTCCAAAAATATATTTGTTACTCATTTTAATTTCTAAGGGACACATAGTGAAAATTTTACTATAATCGGTAAAAAAAAGGAACATGGCATTTTTATAGAAAATTTTATTCGAACTTTGGGGTATCCGTAGAGACCCCTTTCTTCGGGTTCTATAGCTATTTATCGTACAATGCACGATATCACATTAACGTACTATTTTATAATACACCGTTTTTCTCAAAACTACATTTTGACCCCTTCAAAATGTTCCAGGCATCTCATTTTTTTGTTTAAATACAGCAAAAATGTACCATAATGTGCAGAATTATTTACTTTAATTTGATACACACCGAGATGATGCCAAAACAAGCAGTAGTCTTTCCAACATTTTGGTTAATATTAGAGATTAAAATTTGTAATTTTTAAAAAAAAAGTGTTGTCACAATTCAGCGATTAAAATGTTTTTAAATATCACCACGTAAGGTGTTTGTCTGTGGTTCAAAGCTTCAGTTCAAAAATTTCAAGAAACTTATTTATTTATTTATTTTTTCAAATTTTGAGTTCTGAGGTATATTTTGAGTATGGAATCTAAAACTTATGAAATTGTTTTTATCTTGTTAACTATTTATCCAATTTGATTGAAATTCGGTATTAATGTTGGCAAAATAGAAATACAATCACAATAAAATTTTCAGAAAACTCTTTTAAAAATGGGATATACGAGATATACGATAAAGAGCTTGTGGTATTAGTTAAAGGTAAAAGTAAAATGTACTTGATTAACTCCTTTCGTTGATTTAGTCATTGTTATAACTGGAACACGAAATACGTGACTTATTTATTTGCCATCATACGCTATCCAGGATAAGAGTAGCTAGGCACCTTTAGCTCGTCAAGAACGCCTAGAAAAAATGAAGATCGCTAAAGAGCAGCCAGCACACTGGACACCAGACATTGCATGTGCTAAAGGTAAGCATATGTGCATGCAGCACTTCACATGCGTCTCAAATAGTGGTATTTTTCCACTGTGATCAACACAAATGCATGCATGTGATTTACTTCTATTTAAATTAGTCCATTTTAACAAATATTTGTTGCCCTCCGTAAAAGAACGCCAAGCCTGATAAGGAGGTCTCAGAGCAAAATTAAGTGGTCTTTCACGCCCAGTATAGAAAGGGACGCTGTGAACCAAAGCAGTTAAAGAGCGTCCATAAAAAAGCGCCATTTAATTTAATTTCATTTTAACAAGCATTTCAGAATAAATGTTGCAAAATGTAAAAAAATCGAAGTTTCATATGTTCTCATTCCAGTAGCTTTTCAGAATACGAAGTGCAGCTGCCGACAATACATTAAACTGGTTATAGTGCAATTTTGCAGAAATAATAAAAGTAAAAGAAATGAAGTCTTATAAGATTTAATGATTTGGTTTTAAAGTACACAAAGGTTACTTGTATTCGATTAAAATCAAGCAGCAGCAAACAAACAGGATAGAGCTCAACCGTTAAAGGATAAACGATGCTTATCTGCAATATTTTAGAAACAATGCTGAAGTTTATATTAAATCAATGAAAACACATTTTAAAAGCTGTCTCTATGTGATTGACATCGAAATTTGGTTCTCTTTTTATGACCAGGAGTGAAACAAAGATACATTAAACGGATGAGGACATCCCGTTTTGCAAACGTGTACTCCTAAGAAGTACAGGATATGCATTTTATTTGCTATGTAAATAAGTTTAATATCATTGTAATCAAAAGCGTAAGAGTCAATTTTGTGAAAATCGAAAATTTCGAAAAAAAGGTTCAGTAAAAAGGAGAGTTTGGGTTGAGGGAGATTTTTCTGAAAATGTTTGCTTCACATTCTTGGAATACACTGAACTTAAATACCAATGTAGGTATTTAGATGACTCTTCTTACTTGAGTTACACTGTCCACAGACTCACACATTCATGTGCACACCTTCCTCTGACAATGATTTTTTTTGTTCATGGGTCTCCAAAATATGTATTTCCTGTGATATCTGGGTTTACTACTTTTAGATGTAATATAATTCCTTCCCTATCTATTATGCACATTGCACATATCTATGTACATGCCAGAAAAATAAAAACACTAAAGAACCGCAGAAGAGCTCTCGTTAGTTACGTTCAAAATACTTTTGTCTCTACGTAAATATTTTTTATTTCTGGATCAATGTTTAAACAATGATAAACATAAAAATTACTAAAGTGTATTAATTTTAAAAGCATGAAAAACAAAACAATTTATTCATATTGTTATCATTATCACTATCATTATGTGGTGGTGGCGGTGGCGGCGGTGGTGGTGGTGGTGGTGGTGATCGTCGTCGTGGTCGTCGTCGTGGTGGTGTTGGTCGTGGTGGTGGTGATTAATATTGGCTTTTAAAGATGGATTGGAGCAAAGGAGAGTTAAAGTAATTTACAAGAATGTGAATTGATAATCATATTGTCTGTTTTGTACTTAAAGTGAAATATTTGCCAAATTGTCAATTTCTGTCACCTCAGCTTAAAGAGAGCGATTTCCTGTTATCAGCATAAATGGTTTAAAAATGCATCGCACTTACGATAGATAGAAGCTTGTGAATAAAATAACTGAAAATACAGATAATAGAGACAGTATTGGTTTATTAGTTTTAAAACAGTTTGCTTAGGTAAATATAAATTTGCTCTATGCATGTATGTTATATGTTATTTCTGCCCAAGATACTTCTGATTTCTGCACATAGGCTTATTAAAGAGAGTACCGCAGAAAAGAGGGCTATCAGTTTTACACGAAACTAACTGGAAGCGGTTGTTTCACATGTATTCTGTTAGTTCGATTATGCAAAAACTTAAATCAGCTATAATTTTGTCGAAAATACATTTGTTTCATACCATTGATGGTAGATATTGAGACTCTTCCCTAGTCATAAGATGCGCAGATAGGCCCAAACACCGTGCCTGTCACCATGGCCACGCTCGCTCAAGTGCCTAGCGTTGGTGCTATGTGGCGCAGGGGATCGCGGGTTTGAGTCCCCCTCGGGCATGGGGACATGAGTGTGTCTGTGTTTCTAAATATAAATATGTATGTGTATTTGTAAGGAAGAATAAAACGGCAAAGAAATAGGTAAACAACAGCAATGTAGGGAAAATGGGGGGAACACTTCCAAGTAGCCGGATACTAGATCAAATTCAGAGGTTATAGTTGATCAGACTTTGAGCTGTATATAGAGGTCGCCAAAAGCTGTTTCGCTAACACTAGTCTAATTGGACAGAAAATGGTTTACTTCCAGTTTAAATATTTATATAGGTATGAACATTAATCCATCAAAACAGGTAGATATCATCAATTGGCTGGTAGTTAATTTCCAAACAAGATATTTACGACACGCAGCGATGTTGAGCAAGTAGAAAAGCGGATAGATTTCCCTCACAGCGGTACGCTATTTGACAATTGTACATCCGATGTAACTGTGAAGAACTGGTATACTTCCATTCCATATGGTGGCCAATAGCTACTTCAGCTACAAAAATTGGAAGTTTATGTGCTTGAGACTACAGTTGCAGTAATATCTCTGTATTTGAACAGGTTTAAGAGTAATTAACTTATATTTGCAGAAACGAAAATCGCTGTGTAATATTCCGCTTATCTCATAGCCGCTGTTTTTATTTCCTCTTTAACAAGCTGATACTTTGTGTCAACAGGAAAACAAGACTTAGAAGCTTTTATCCCATCCTTATACTACCAATCCTTTATTTTACGTGATCCGTGGATAAACAAAAACTACCTACACTTTTTAAAGTTGCCCTTAATTAAAAATCTACCACTTTGGATTCATGCAAAATCTGAACAGCAGATGAAATGAATCCTGCTCCAACATACCTTGGGATAGTTTATTATTATTATTATTATTATTATTATTGTCTGTATGAAATATGGTAGATACGTTGCCTTGTTCTTATTCTTTCTCTGTTTGTTCTCCTGGTGTTGAGGACTTACAATTCCAGGACTTACAAGCAGCGCCTCGGTTCAGAGACCTGTTGAGGAACAAAGGCTCTGCATCAGAGAGAGTAACCGGGATGGGTGATCAGCCCCATGCCTAGTATGAAATTGAGAAAGTATATTATGCAAAATGATGCTGGTAGTGATGAAAAGAAATATGGTTATGGCACCATCGATAGAATGAAACCGGAGAGCCAGAGAAAAACCACCCAGACGTCGTTTCGTCCATCGTAAATTCCACATGTGATCCCTTTAGATCGAACTTGGACCACCTAAATGAGAAGCAAGCATTCTAACTACGGCGCTATCTCTATCCAAGGTGTATGATACAGTGTAATAATAGAGATTTCAGCATTGCAGTCAAGTTTAAGACTATTAATACAATTAAGCTTCGGGCTAACAGGGATGTTCAGATTTAAGAGCGGCTTGCACAGCTCGGCGAGTTCTTCGTCCCCTCAGATATTGTATCCCAGAAGAGGGTCACTCTGGCTTCACCCACGTATGCATGGAGTTCTACACATCGAAGGTATTGAAACTAGAGTAGAAACAGTTCTAGCCTCAAAGTATATCCACCACGCCTGATTCTGTAACCTCAAAGAAGAAAAGGAAATGAAATGAGAGAAAGGAAAATGCGTAGTACTTACGTATGAAGGCAACTCGGTTTTCGCCCAGCGATTCAGAGTAAATCACGGCGGAAAAAAAAGAAACGCCGTCTCTTTGTTGTGCATTATCTTGATCTTGTGACTTACACACTCGCACATACAAATGTATACTCTTAAATAGCGGGCCATTAGAATGGGTAAAGTAAACAACTTATAGCCATTTTTTCTACTACCATTCTATATTTTGTAGAAAAACGCCTTGAAACAGAAGTTAGCAAACTGTGCAACTTTGGTTGCAGGTAGTCGAGAAAAGTCACTATGGGAGGATTGACTGAAATGTAAATGACATATTATTTATGGACGCTCTTTAACTACTGTGGTTCTCAGCGTCCCATTCTATATTGGGTGTGAAAGACCGCTTAATTTTGCTCAGAGGCCTCTCTGTCAGGCTTGAGGTTCTTTTACGTGCCGTAAATCTACGACACGGGACCAACGGCTTTACTTCCCTTCCGAAGGAAGCCATGCTTAAGATTTTTACACATGAAAAAAATCCATCGTCCTCCGCCGGGTTTAAACCCACGACCTTGGGTATATGAAGTTAGTATGGTAACCACTACACCACTACACCACAGAGAGTTGACAGCTGTCATACAGTACAATGCATGTTGAGTTTACGACACCAGTTTTTCATTGCTTTAAGGGAGCATTTTGACTTTAGCTTGTAGTATTTAAATGCCAAATCACTGGTTTTGGGTGTTTGTAGCGAAGTTATAAATAATTAAGCCAATTAACAAAAGCACAGGCAGAGTTGTTTTGATTTTGAGTGAAATAATAAACGAAATTTTCAACTTAAACAAATACGCATTTAATGTTAATGAACCAAGTGATTCAATACTTTTTAACTATATGATATATAAAGTTAACCCCAATAAGAGAAATAGAAGTTAAATTGTTAGTTAAGTTTATCCAATTTATGAAACACAAGGAAACAAATACTTGCACTTAACTATTCAGTAAATGAATATAGGAACCCAGTCTTCACCAACATGGTTGCCCTTTGAGTATCTCAGACAGAGCAACTTTGCTCGATGCTCATGCGAATCGCCTACTGCGTGACCAACTGTGAGGAAAGAAACAGATAAATCTTTCACTGCTGTGGCAGTATGCAAATTTACATTTGGAATATGCAATCCACTTTTCGTAGGTTGACTGGACTTGATTTGATTATCGTAGTGATGGAGCTGAGCTGTAATTATCCTTAACACCGAAACCTTAAAATTTGTTGTATTATCTTCTACCATAATTTTTTTACTTAAACAATCTGATGTGGTACAGTCACATGACTCTATAGCTGTTCTACAAACAAACTTCTTTCAAAAGGTTAATCTTCATTTTACGCCATGCCAATCGAGATGAGAATTAGCAGGTTGTTCTTATTGCTTAGTTCCTTATAAGTAGAAGGAAACTAAAGGAATGCTGTATACTAAAGCTATAGGCAAATGCTTTATAAGCTAGCTGTCGCTATGCAATTGCCATTGAAATTCTATTCTTTGATTGGCCAGGAGTAAAACAGAAGAAACACGGGCGACTTCCTGTCTGATAAAAGTATAAGTACTTTAAAATTTAAACCAATAGCAAGGAATGTCTCGTAAACAGTTAGCTGCACAACAAAAATGAAAAGGACATAAAGTGTGTTTTGACGAAATCTACATTGTTTGTGTACTAAGTTTTATCCAGTTATATGAAATTCATTCAGAATGAAGAGGACCTCAGAGGTTGTTCCCGGTTATTCCCGAGGAATATACGTTTTATTTTCAAGTAAATATCTTAAATATACGATATTTTAATCAAACATGTTTGAGCAATTTGTAAGAAAATCGAAACTTCAGTAAATTGTTCCATATAAAGTATATATTGTTATGGGGGATTTTCTTCGTGTTGCATCCTTGGAAGACACTGAACTTCAATACCAAGTTTGATATTTAATGGGCTTTTCATTTTCGAGTTATGCTCTCCAAAGACACACACAAACACACAGAGATATTTTACGAAAAATGCTTTTAAAGGGATCTCAAAATATATTTTCGGTGAAATCTCGGTATCGAATTTTGGGTTAAAGACCAAACTTTCTCTACCATGTGCGTTGTACATACGTGCTAGAGAAATTAAAAATCTTATCCCTTTCCAAGCCAGGTAGCTGAGGCGTTTTTTTCTGGCATTGCATTAGGGAGGTCGTGTGTTCGATTCCCGCGGCAAAACTCAGTGACCCATATGTATTTTTTCGGGTGTGTTTCCCAGTCATTAGGAGAATGCTGATGAATTGCCTAATTTCCCCGAACTTTCTATCCCTTCATTTCATCTCCATTTTCATTTCAAGCGGTCTCTTTCAGGATTGTAAATGTTGATGAAGACTGCGGTGGCATTCCGTGGTGGTAACCGCGTTCGAAAATCCAGCTCTTGGCGGCAGGGTGGTGTTGGAGTCGCTTGTAATACCAGTTGTGCAATCAGACATGGAGCACGAGCTTCTAGCGCTACCTGCGTTGAGATGAAGAAAAGATTGGTTTAAATTAGGGACCCACCACGGTTGCTCTTTCCCCGCGGTCACTCACGCCCGTTCTTCACGTATCTGTTTTAGCTTTAAATAGTCCCAATGAGTTCTGCAACTATTTTAACACACTAAGGCATATCTGTATACGTCAAATGCGGGGTAGTAAATTATAAATTGCTACTTTTGATGGATGATAAGAAATTCTCCTTGATCCTACAGTTTACTGCCTCGCTCCCAGATTATTAAGTTTAGCTTAGTAAAATAACAATGCAAGCATTTGTTAATTTTAAATAGTTGAAGAGATAAAAGTTGATTAAACGTTATTCAAATGTTCTGTCATTTGACGGTAAATCATGGAAAATGTGTATTTTAAACTGAAATATTTAATACTTTTAACTAGAGCGTAGCAATGTTTACAGCCAAAGTTTCTAGAGCTATGCTGAAAATTTTAAGATCATAAGTTAGAAGATGTGACCCAAAGAGTATTTTCAAAGGTGAAGGGTGTTGTACAAAATAAATTGAGAATACATGGAGTTTAAAATTCAACGAGGTGCTTTACAAATGATAAATGACGGATTATAAGTAATCTGTGGCTTTAAACGTTCTATTGTTAAAACAATAGCATGAAAGGGTAGGTTATAATATAAAAAAAATAAAAACACAAAAATCCAATATTTTCCTGTTTTTAACAAGCCACGGATACATGGTTTTAAATTGCCTGCTTTTCTGTCTGATACATCAGAATGAATTATCTTAATCATTCGAATTATAAATGTACATACGTAACCCTTCCTTTGGGTATAACAACTTCTGGGTATAACATTGACACTCGATCTTCCAAATGATGTGATATGCTGTTGCCCGTTATAAATGCACAGGGTAGCACAAATGCGTTAACAAAACAAGTGTTGCAACCAGATCACAAAGTGGGCTGCGGTATTCTGTTCACTGAAGCACGAACCATAATCAACCCGGTGTTAATGAATTGCGGAATGGCCTTCGATTTCAGTTTGAACTGCTTGTTCTACTGGGCGCAGATTGCAGTCCAAATTCTACAAAACGTAAATGTGTTAAATGGTACTTTCTATGTTATTTATTTAAAAATGTTTGATAATTTTAATCTTTACGTTTAAGAGTATGAGGCGGCCTCGTGGCAGAGTGGTAAGACCGCTCGCCTCCCAACTAGGCGGCCGGGATTCAATCCCAAGCATGTAGGATTTGTGGTGGACGAAACGGCATCTGGGTTGATTTTCTCCGGGTCCTCCGGTTTCCCCCGCCACTCATTCGCCCGAATGTTGTTCCATCATCGCCGCTCCTATCATCCATTTCGCTTTCCTTTCATATCATCAATTTCCTCATAGTCGTCCTCCGCGGTGTTATGGTTACCATTTTAAATTCATATACACAAGGTCGCAGGTTCTAGCCCAGCGGAGGACGATGGATTTTTTCGGGCGTAAAATCCTTAGCATGGCTTCCTTCGGAAGGGAAGTAAAGCCGTTGGTCCCGTGTCGTAGTTTTTACGGCACGCAAAAGAGCCTCAATCCTGATATAGAGAGGCATCTGCGCAAAATTAAGCGGTCTTTTACGCCCAGTATAGAATGGGACACTGAGAACCACAGAGTTAAAGAGCGTCTATAAATAAAACTCCATTTAACATCCATTTCCTCACCTCATACCTGGCTACGGGCCGGCGATTTGCTCCAGGTTCTTCATTCTGTATTCTGGCTCCCCGTCAGGCTACCGACCCTTAAGCATCAGCTTGTAAGTCCTAGGGGAGTATCAGCCCTTCATACACGGAGAGTAAGCCGACTACGTTACGTAATGTAACCATTGGAGATTATTGCCATTTTTATAGTTTCCGTGTTTTATAGTATTAACGTGTGTGTTAGTATGAAATTTGAAAAATCTACAATACCAGGTGGCCCCTTATTGACATGATATTCCTTTGAGCGATATTCTGTATCAGGTTGCAGAACTGGACGGGGCTAGTTCAAGTTAAAACCTGCCAGTAGGGTACTGGCGGTACTTCGCTTTACACATCTTACTATCAGCGCTGACTGTGAGCGGGGGGTAAAACGAATAGTGCTCTCGCCCAGTTCTCCACTAGTGGCTTTTAACTTGAAATAGTTCCTTTCAGTTCTGCAACTTTTTAACATACTAAGGGAATACCTGCACATGCCAAATACGAGGCAGTTGAACCTCCTGGTATGTAAGAAATCTTGTTGAAATATATACGAAAAATTACACAACATAAGTGATAGTTTTGCCATGTTTCGAAACTCCGTCTTGAATTCTTTATTGTCTAAAGCCGTTGTTCTGGTAAAACGCCACACATGATTCAGTTTTAAAAGTGTTAAAATCAAAATTTCAAAATTGACAGCAAATAAGTTTACAAACAGATCTGTTTTATCAGATGGTGTTATATGCTTCTGTAAATAAAAACTATTACATTTTCTAATCTCTGAAACGATTGACTTTTTAAAAGTTAATTATTATTTTCACAAATTAGATAGTAATTTCAAAAAAGAATATGATGATTCTATTTAATGTACCTTTAAGAGGCATACAAAACGCTTGAAACACGTTAGTAAAAGATTGCATCGTATGGAATATTTTGAGTATTGAAGAATGCTAAGAAAAGTTTGCAAGAAAACAAGTTTTAAAATGTTGCGTGTCTAGTAATTAATAAACATGTTCCTGTTCAAATATAGCTTCAGTTAATTGGAGTTAAAATGTGCTGGATGGGAAAAAACGATGTATTTTCTAAAGTTTAGAATATCTATTATCTTATTATGAAATAAGAACTATTTTCCGAATTTTTGTATAAGAGCTTAAAGGGAATCAGTACGACGTTTTTCTCTATATTGATAATATTAAATAAGGTAACTTTTTCAAAAACAATTCTCCCGTACGGAATGAAATTAGAAGATATATTTATTTAGAATTGGTGCTATAATCTATTAAAATGAGAGAATATTTTGGAAATATTCTTCAAAGATCTTTAGACGTTTAATGCATCTCAAATCTATCATATTTTTCAAACTTTAAAGGTTTAAACTTAATTATTTGAAGTCAAACCCCAGATATTAATCAGCATGCACACATAAAGATTGATGAAAATCTAGAAGCATGTAGTACTTCTTTTATAAGAGTAAAGCGTACCTAAGGTTAAATAAATAAAGCTTTTGGAAAATGCTTTAAAATTTATTTATTAAAAAGGTGAGTATATAAGATATAGAACATTTTCAAACGTCTCATACTTGCTGCGCCTGCCTCACCCTCATTATTCAGGCACGCCGTAACACCGATTATTAACTCATCCAAACCACAAGCGAGATAGAGTACCCAGTAAGTCTAGGTGAAGTAGAGTATCATAACGGCAAGGAGCTGTTTAACTCATCCAAACCACAAGCGAGACAGAGTACCCAGTATGTCTAGGTGAAGTAGAGTATCATAACGGCAAGGAGCTGTTTAACTCATCCAAACCACAAGCGAGATAGAGTGCCCAGTATGTCTAGGTGAAGTAGAGTATCATAACGGCAAGGAGCTGTTTAACTCATCCAAACCACAAGCGAGACAGAGTACCCAGTATGTCTAGGTGAAGTAGAGTATCATAACGGCAAGGAGCTGTTTAACTCATACTAAATAATCATTTCAGCCACGTAATCATACATGTTATTTCCGGGGGAGAGAGCCAAACCAGGCCGTGAGAATTGCCAATAGCAATTGTAATTGAAAATTTAAGGTTCTCTCCTGTTATAAAAGTAAAGAAACATACACGCTTAGCTTAAAATAATGAAATTAAATGAATCTTTCTATTTAATTTAGTAAAGGATGACTCATTTTTTTGTTTGGAAATCGCAAAGGATAAAAAGTGTGTCGTTAGAGACCTATAATTTGCGCATAAATAACATAAACAAGTAAACCTGATGATATCTTGTGTATATTGCAAGACTGAAATACTTTTTATTATGCACTAAGAAGGATAACATTGAAATTGTGTTATTTACGTGCTGGTTCCCTTAAGAGAGCGTACGCAAGTGCACAAGTATGACAAACAGGAGAGCTATATGTTTATTCTCTCACGATACTAAACCATAGATATATTAAACAATTAAACCATATTTGTGTTTCACTTAAACTGCTTCCCACTAACACATGCTTTATAGATCACATTTCATAGATAGCTATTTGCTAAAAAATGAACTTTTCGTAAAATGATTTCCAAACATAATTCGTCTGGAGTGTTTTAATCAGCGCTATACGTATACATGATAAAAAGTAATTTTCAATTAACCATGGAAGCTAACTGTACGAAGCTGGCAGAATATTAATATGCTGCGTGTAATAACTCTGGCCAGTAAACGGTAATTATATGACAGGTTTTCCAAGTTACACATTGGCCTTTTATTTCTAAAAGTACATTGTTAGTTTGTAACATATATCTATAAAAAGGTATTTACATACAGCAGCTGCCATTTTGTGTCGGTTTCTGTTCTAAGACTACATGAGTGACGTCACAGGAAAAGTGAATTAGTGCGCCGTAGCCCGTCTCTTTCGTCAGCCCCGTCGGCTCATGAACACCCGGGCTATGCCATTCTCTGTTATCTCCACCCACTGCCTTAAACTTTTCTATGGATATTCTATTTTCTATGGATATTGTTTATCATCATTTTGAAGTAAAATTACTACCCATGGCAATGTTATGTGTATGTAGCTTCCCATAATTACAGCTTCTCCTCTGTTATGAATATTCTGTTTCCTCAATACTAATCATGACATTTTTACACAATATGCAATGTGGTCCTCTTATTTGTGTGGCAATAATACAACATTGAGTAAACCAATGACTCCAAAAGTTTCAGAGCTGATATCCTTCCTTTTGAACTCATTCCTTTGTGTTCCCTTCTGAATATTACAAGTCCTTCTTCCTAAACAGTTATTTTTAAGTAAGAGTAAATGATATACTTTGATTCATCAACCGCACAATAATACAATGTTAAATTGTAACAAACAAACAAAAAAACTTCAAGAAACTATCTGTTAAGTATTGTACATTGAAATACATTAATTCGTAAAATTTGTTAAATATAAAACTGTAACATCAGTTCCCAACTATTATCTGGTATGTAGACACAAATAAATAAGGAGACGAACGTTTCACGCTCATATGCAGTTATCCAAATCTATAAAATTTATGCACTTAAAACAGCACACGGAACATAAACGGAATGGAAAACATTTTAAATACTTTTAAACAATATATATATGTACTGCATTGGTCTTTCATCTAAAAGCGATAACAGCAAAATGATAATGAAATTCGTGCTTATGAAACCTGAAGGATTTGTAACTTCCATAAATGTGCATATTTTCAATTAGTAAATGAACAAAACAAACATAAAACATATTTAGTAGGCAATTAATTACAGAACCGTGTATTCACTACTGGCGGCGCCGTGGCAGACTGGTTAAACCGCTCACTTCTCACCAACAAGACCCGAGTTCGAGCCCAGGAGACCGCATATGAGGTGTAGGACAAAGAAGCATCTGAGCTGGCTTTCTCCGGGTTCTCGTGTTTACCATACCATTCAATTCCCCAATAGCTCCATTCACACCTTTCCTTTCATCCATTTTTACTTCAAGTCTCACCAACTTCTCCTCTGACTCTAGGCAGTCGTGTGTTTAAGTCCTACAGAAGAGGAGGATAATCTGACTACGTGTTAACCACTTTTGTGTTCTTCGGATGAGTTTATATACATCAGAATTAATACTAACTTCTGTTGTAATTGTAAACGGAACAGATATTGAAAACACCAAAACAGTAGTACCATCAGCTAAACCAATAATAATAGTTCGTATATCTAATATTTCTGCTTTCAAAGTAGGCACCGTTAACCTGGAAAACTTTCGCGTCTCGTAAACTATAACACAATTTGACTAAGCTAGTGGAAAGCTTCAATCAGCCGGTTACCAGTAGATATTGATTTAAAAATAAAGGCTGGTTTAAGTGTAGCCCGGACATGGGATTTTCGTGTAAAGCTTACTTAGACGGTTCTCAACTAATGTAGAATGTTTCATACACTGGTGACGTCACAGTATAAAAATCCTTAAATTACTGTTCAATTGGATTGTGCGTGTCCCCCACCCCGAATTCTAAGTTCCGTTTTACACGTGCACAATAAAGTGACTGTAGTCTTAATCACCGGCACGAAATTCCCAGCATCTACATCTATTCAAGGTAAGACGATGTCCCAGCCAGTTTTAGCTATTCTGTTTTGTTTTTACATGCAAAATTATTGCATTAGTTAACCACAAAGCTGGAATTTTTGATAGTGTTTAACTCCCATTATACTACTTAAGGCACCGCAGGCGATGACACTGATGATACATGGAATGAAGACGGAGCACCGGTGGAATGCGAAGGCGGGGAAAACCAAAACTCCCGCCTCTGCTCCGTTTTATCCGCCAAAAATCCAACATGCGGTCGCCTGGGATTGAACCCTTGATGAGAGGCGAGTGGTCTAACCACTCAGCCACGGCGCGTCCCAAACTTGGTATCTTGATCCACTCAAAACTTACCTATGTCATACAATTGTGGCTTTAGCCGTAACAGTAGGATATACAGCTGTTGGGGACACATTGCACTACATTCCCTCAAGAGCAAGGGATGAAGTGAAAGAATAACAGCAGGCTAAAGACCGCAGACAAACAGGCTACAGCGACGCCTGATAGTCCATAGCATTTTCAAGCTTGACCATTATAGTGTTGGAACTGCCCAGAGAGGGCGATGAACGGCGCTTCAAACAATCAATCCTTTGGGGTCTCTTGAATAAGCATACACATCATCTTTCCGGCACAGCCATATGCGGCCATGAAACCTAGAAGCACATCTGAAGGATGAGAAAAAAAACCGAATGAAATGAAAATTATAGAAATGGATTCGTGACAAATGAGAATTCATCGCGACATTCATCTACCGACCAGAGAAATTGGCTGGGATTGAACCCTGAACGTCCCGAATGAAATCTCACGTATTACTGTGGAGCCGTCTTGCTCGGTAGCCGTAGCAATATTATAGTGATATCTCATTACTAGCTTTATAGTCTTATGGGCCAATACAGTGGAATGGAGTGACGTAATTACACATTACCTGTGCCTGCTTGACGGAGTAATATAATAAATGGTGCGACAGGTCACAAGGAAGGCCTACCCCCCGGCCGCTGCGCCCCCCATCTCAGTCCATGACAGACGCCATGGATGGACGGTGAGACGTGGTCAGCGCCTCGAACCCCCCCGGCCGGCGAATGCGGTCCTCATATCCTGGAGCCGCTACTTCTCCATCAAGTAGCTCCTCAACTGGCCCCTCAGGGACCTCACGAGGCTGAGTGCACCCCGATCCAGGTCTCCCAGCGGGGGGAAAATCCCCCGGTACTGGGAATCGAACCCAGGTCTCCCGCTAGGCAAGCTACCACCGCAATAAGGAGACGAACGCTGGACGGATTACACGTGTATTTATCCTAGCAGGAAGAAGTACGCCGGTTTATAACCCCAGTATGGTCTAATTCAGACGCTCACACCACTATTTTCCACTTTGTTTACCTCTGGCACTGTGGTATACGCTGGGGTGATTATTTAAGGCACTGTAATGATTTCTAATCACCATTGCTAAATATAAGAGTTTGACACAGGCTACGCATATCTTAACTTGAAACAATTTTCAGGTCGTACAATGTCCATGTTTGATTCCACATACACGTGTGAACAGCTAATTTAAATAATGAAGCAAGTAAAACTATACGGTAGTATAATTTAAGAGATAATATTCTGGTTTCTATATTGCCTCTTGCTAGCAATACTATTAAGAAAGAATGTAACACTTACTCGAAAGTAAGAGGTGTCGGCATTCATTAGTTGACACACAAAACATTGAAAATATGTATATTTGAAACGTTTTACTAATGTGTATGATTTTGTATGTAAATTATTTTTCCGCTTGTTTTCAGGGCTCATAGAATGACTTTTATTGCCAAATAAGCTCTTCATGGTTGTTAGTATTAAAATGTGTAATATTGCAAGTACTGTGTATCTTCACGTCTTTCCAATAAGTATATGTACAGACCAAAGGATTTGGTATATAAGTAAATGTTTGTTAATGTTGCAAAATATTAACTAATTATGTTCCCATACAATCCAAATGTACAACAGGAGTTGGAGAGATAACGTTTAACTCTACCCAACACATTTTAAAGTTTTTTTTTTTTTTTTTTTTTTTTTTTTTTTTTTTTTTTTTTTTTTTTTTGGCATTACTTTCATTGCAATGTTGCATGTTTTAAGCAGCGTGCGCTTTTAGCTGTTTTCAGCAGTAGCAATTATAATTTTGAGTCTTCTAAGAGGGTTTAAAACTAATGTTGCATTCGCGTTTGGCAAGGGGTGAATACTGTCTTCTGTGTGGAATGGGTAAAGGTGTTTCACCCCCTACTTTCGGAGCTCGCCATACCTGGTCTATTTGCATTAATGCTCCCAAAATCAGTAGCCGATGCTAGTTGAATACAGCTATGAAGAGCACAACTTTGTATTCTTCACATTTTGAACAAATGTGGTTGTTCTTGAAAACAATTAAGTTCAAATAACCAAACGGAATAAAGAAAATAACTGTTTCTTTTCCACTTTGTTATATTTATATGAAGGCCCACTTCAACTGTGTTTGGTTTAATTATCAATTTTCTGCATGAATTGGAATGCTAAAGCAACGTATATTTTAAATGTAGAAGGTATTCACCTGTGGTTGTTTGCTAAGAAGTTCTTAACTAGCTGAAAGCCTTCCTAAAAAGCTGTATTTATGTTAGTCCACATCATAAAGCCGTGATGGAAGGTAAACAGAATCCCGAATGTGCTTCGGTTAAGAAATCCTTGGCTGTCAGTTGACGCGATCTGGGAAGCAAGTAACGGAACGATTTTCCTTCAAGCGTAGTTCAACATATTATTATACTTGTGGTTTGCTGCTGAACCATGCAATGCATCTATATACATTACAGTGTCATAAGCACACCAGGGATTTTAATTAAGGTGAATGCTTGTTTAGTTGTGGGGACGTGACAAAGAACTGCGAATGTTTCGGAAACATGGAAAATCAAGCCTAGTGAACTCCCATTACAGCCTAAAATGCCTGGCAGCTTGGATAAAGCTTAGTTTAATACATTATTAACTAGCACTGCTCGAGAGTAACAAGTATTTAGCAGTATCACCTACTCTTTAATTTGCAGCATTCACAGAAGGTTGTGATGGCGGCAACTACAAAGTTGATGTGAATCCCTAGTGAAATATAACGAAATAATTAATTTTTTTTTCAACTATTGGTTCATTCATGCCTTCCTCCATCATCATTTTAACAAAAACATCCATAGATATAAGAAAATTTGAGAGTTATGACGTCATAACGTCATGAAAATTTGATTCATTATGAAATCCTGTGAGTACGTAAAGAAAGTTGGTTTAAACAGGCGTGCAATAACCAAGCTTTAGAATTTGAATTTTGTAGAGTTCTCTGCAGTTTTCAGTTAGGTTTTGCTCTTAATCTGTCTGTATGTTTTGGTGTTCCTATTGCATATTATGTTTGACTGTATTGAATAATGATGAGAAATCGTCTTTATATCGTTCCCGGTCGGTGAATTACTTTTCCTTCATTCTCTAATTACCACCCTCGTATGGAACACAGGACACTTATCGGAGGAGAGTGGACACCGAACCTGAGGTTATTTTACCTACCAGGGGGCGTCCTTAAGAAGGAGGGATGAGGTGAGAGGATACACCGGGCGATCAGAACCGGGATCAACGGCACAGCAATGACAAGGTACCTATAGTTTCCCGACTGAAGCACCCCAACATTCCGAGAAGTAGACTGGGTCCTTCCGCACCATGTAGGGTGCAACTCCCCCGACAGGAGCGGCATCCCGTCAACCAGCCGAAATCGGGGGACGGAGATATTCACTTAGAACATCCATTTCCCTGCCTCGGCGCACCGAGAACCATCGCCGACGCTTCCTACCCTGAAAGAAGCCAAAGAGATGGCGACGAATGAAATGACATGGAGTGACAGGAAATGCGGGGGATGAAAGAAACCTAGTTAGCATTCCTGGCGAGCCGTGGAAGCTCTCGAAAAAAAAAAACAAAAAAACATGGGCCAGGTAGGCCTGGACCTCCCGCTCATATGGAGGACTTACAACCCAGAACTCAGAAGCCAGCGTCTGGGGTCAGATGACTGTTAAGGTGCAGACGGACTCTGGATCATACACAATATTATTATAGAGAGTCATATAGAATATGATTGGTGATCAACCCGGTGCCTGAAAAATAAAGTTTGAGTTTATTTATGGACTCTCTTTAACTACTACGGTTCTCGTGTTCCATTCTATGTTGGGAGTGAAATATCGCGTAATTTTGCTCAAAGACCTTTTAATCAGGTTTGAAGTCCTTATATGTGCCATAAATCTATGACACAGAACCACCGGCTTTAATTATCTTCTGAAGCAAGCCATGTTACAAATTATACGCCCGAAAAAAATCCGTCGCTCTCCTCCGGGTTTGAGCCCCGACCTTGTGAAACAAAGACTAGCATATTATCCCTGGACCTCAGTACACGGCTCCGTTACCCGATCTAAGAGTGAGCAGGTGGCGGAATGAATGGGGGAAAACAGAGGACCCTGAGAAAATCTGCCTGAGGTGAGTGGTCTTAACACTTGATAATGGCTCCCCCTTGTGATTTATAAGCATCATATTTCAATTAAGGAAACTCGTTTCCTGCGATTTCTGAAACCTGCAGGAAATAACTAAACATGTTCTTCATTATATAGTGGTACGGAGTTTTAAATATATTAAAATGCTAAAATATGAATTTCAGCCTTTAAATTTCTAAAACCCCTTGAAGTTGTTATTGCGTGATAAAAGTTTTTATTGGTCAATTGACTGGATGTGTGGAGAAAAACTCCCGAATAATTGGCCATTAAAGTGTAACGGTACGACGTAATAAACATTAGCCAAAATTGTATTATCAAATATTGCTACTTTGTATATATAACGAGAATAATGGAATACAGTAGAATAAAGCGATTTTCAAATCTTTGATAGCGGGTGACTATGTGATAACTTTAAAAATCCATTTTCTCTGCATGATTAGGAGAAAGAAAACTAATGAATACTATCTGAATGATACATTTTTATGTTTTGTAAATTTAAAACACTAAAAAGGGATAAAATGACGGGCTTCACCGAGCTATGTATATTTGTTTAATTAGACTGTGTCTATCTCTTACAATTCCACCAGTTATGCAAAAGTAATTCAGAATGAAGAGGTTTTTGCAGATTATTCCTAGAAAATTCAAGATTGTCATGGCAATATCTTAAGAATTTGTTAATTAAAAATCATTTCACCCGACTTTCAGAAAAGAAAACTTTAAAAAAGTATTGCATGTAAAGTTTAATTTTGGATGGAGGATTTTCTTGAAAACCTTCGTATCACCGCATCCATGGAAGTTGCTGAATTTATGCAATAAAAATGTTTTGTTTATCCTATTTTTCGTTTTGGAGTTTACACATACATATACATGCACTCAATAAGTTGCTTTTGCCATTATATAAACAAAAATCTGATGTTTTTCATTCATTTGACTTTTTCTTCCCGTTCTCAAAGCAAACTATTGTTTCAAAACGGTTTTCTTTTTTCTACATCATGCTAATCGAGATAAGCATTAGCAGAAAGTTCTTGTAAACAGAAGCGAAATATAGGAATGTACTGGGCTAAAGCGGTAATCAAATCTTTTAAAAACTGCTCGCTATTTGTACAATTGAATTTGGTTTCGCTTTGCAAAGCCAGCAGTAAACAAAAGAGAGATGAAAGGAAAAGTTACGTAGTTTAAAATTGAAACTAATGACAAGGAATGTTTTGGAGACGGTCAACTATACAACAGAATTGTATACGACATAATTGTGCTTTTTAACAAGAGCTACATGTTTTGTGTAATAAGTTCTATTTCTTGCGGTTTACTAGTTATGCAAAATCCACAATAAACTGGTCTTCAGAAGCTATTGCCGGAAAAATCAGGACATGCATTTTATTTGTGATACAAAATTAATATCTATGCTACATGGTATTTTAATAAAAATCTTTAAATCCATTTTTGAGAAAAACAAAGAATTTCAAACATTTTTTATGTAAATCATAGTTTGGGTGGGGTGATTTTCTTGAAAATCTTCGTGTTACATCCCTGGAAGGTACTAAATTTAAATTCCAAGTTAGGTATTTAGTGCTGTTTTACTATTTAAGCCCTTCTGTTCACAGACGCGCACAGACACACATATATGACCTCAAAACATATATTTCCGGCTAAATCTGGACATTCAATGTTTGGGTGGAATACACATAGTACAAGCAGTGAAAGTAAAAATACTAACAATAAAGAAGCTATCGTCTTTACGTTCTTTTGTAAAGTGAGTTTCGAATATCTAGAAATAGCGATTTTGTCTCATCACATATAAGATAGATTTTCTACTGTTGTTTACGGCCAATTGTGATTATCCAATTACACAATATGAGAAGCAGTTCCTGCATACTTTATTATTAACTTACAAAGTCCACTCATCCACTATTGAACTCAGTGCAACACTGGCTTAAAGTTATACTCTAATAAAACTGAATCGATATCAGCTTCCCAATCTGTATGCTGCATGGCTTTTCACGGTAGTATCGACTCTGCTTTTTTGCTTCTTGGGGTCAGGCTAAATCACGCACACAAGGAGATATTTGTATCCGCCGTACTAAGCAGAGTAAAAGGTTCATGTTTTGTAGTTTAAAATAACAGAAAAAATAAAATGGCAGAGAAATAAAAACAAAGACGAAATATCTCATCAGTGGAAGTAAGGAAGGAGTCGTAGACAGAAAAGGTATAAACATGTCTATATACTTAATATTCTATATATTTAGCAATGTTTCTGGGTATACGTTTTACTGTTGGATGTCTTACACGGAATATTCAAGTGCTTACCATTTGAATTAATAAACACACTACCAGAAAATATTACACAAGAATATTAAATTGCGATACATTTCCATTTCTGAAATAAATTATTAAGTGAGTGCATCATAAAAATCTATTTATTTAAGAATGAATGGCACGTGAGAAGCAATTAAAGCTATACAGTTTAAAATAACAGTGCGCTTTATATTTTATTGAAATAATCAGTACATAACCTTTATGTTGTAATTTGGATTCGTGTCTTTATATTTACTTCACCTTTCGAGTCCTGAGTTTCAATTCACAATGAATACGTTTTGCAAATATGTATATGAATAAAATATATTTTTCTACCGGCCAGCCAACACATTCTTGTACTTCGAAAAACTTTTTTCTAGTTCAGCTGACAACTGAAATGAACAAGGTAGAAAGACATTGCATCAGAAAGATATTCACTTATTCAAATATGCTCCATCAGAATTAAATGTACATACATGAATAATTATTATTTAAGTTACTACATTTTGATCAGGTTTCCTCACAAAGAGCATTTACACAGGGTGTTTCGAAACGATTTCCAACAGAGATGTGGATGTTGTTGCTCAGGTTCTATGTGATACGAAAATGTATTTTTAACGCCATTAGACGTACATGAACAAAACATCTGATGCATATATAAAGCATTTATTCCGGAACACAGCGCGACCGCATGTGAGCTTTGTGGTGGACTAAGCGGCGTAGGTGCGGATTTTCTCCGGATTCCGCCGCCATCGCATTCTACCGGTGCTCCATCTTAATTCCATGTATCACCAGTGTCATCGCCTGCGGTGCCACAAGTAGTAAAATTGGGCGTTAAATACTACAAAAAAAAAAAAAAAGGAACACAGCCGCGCCTGGTCCGCTACCGGAAGTATAAGAGGGAGCTTGCGAATATCCGCGTGGTTTGCTTTCATAGTGTATTCGTAAACATACCGACAGGCTGCACAGTGCACGTTAAGCTCCTTGTCTTTCAAAACCCCTCCAAAGAACCTGTTATCTTTAGTTATTTGTTTATTCCAAAATATTATATAATAGACAACGAATTAAAGGATATTAATGGGAAAATAAGCTGGAATACGTGCACCGCTAATACATGTGTTTCAGGTGATTTAAGGGACATGCATATAGGAATAACTTTTCGAAGCTGCGTATGTTTCTACGAATTCTTTTGAAAATGTCACATGGGTGTGTTACTGTTTAGTTAATGCGCATACAAAGATGCATTCATATTGAATAAACACTCCTAGTAGTGTGCATTATTCTCAAAATCTTATTTTATATAATGTCGCACAATCAAAAAGTCCTACTCATCTCATAATTTTAGAAAATTTGTGGCAATTTTGAAATTATAGTTTTTAATATAATTAAAATGAATTTAATGATTAATTATGAAATTATTTCTTAATCTATAAGGAAATGTAACCCTTAAAATGTAACCCTTATTTTCAAAAATAAATTGTTATTGGTATTAGAATGTATTGTTAACTGCAGAATTGAACTTTTTAATGGAATCTAAACAAAACTGCGATGCGTGAAACATTTTGAAGATGTGAAAATGTTGTTTTGAGAAACAAACTCTTTTATAAAATATAATATTAGGAAACAGATTTATTGTACGATCTATAAATGACTGTAAAGCCAAAACCAAAAGGGGTACTTGTAAATGTTGGCCGATTGTGGTAAAAAAATCCCTCCGTGTCCCTCGTTAATGATCTTAAGGATGGAGGCAAGAAGCTAATAAAGACGATAGAGGCAAAGTATACTATCAGAATACAACCAAAGGATTACAGGTAAAGTGAAACAAAAATAAATCCCTTTTGCAGAGAGGCAAAACATTTAGTTGACGGTTTTGAAGCCAAAATATCAAATAAAACATTTGTTCACCTAACAGTAAGCATTGGTTTATTAATGTTAAATTTTTGATAGCGTACTACTACTATAATCACAAAACGAGTATGATAATAACCATAGCATACTAGTGATTGGGGCGAAAATGTACATGTAGTTCACAAGCTTGTGTCATAACTTTTGAGTAGATAACTGCCCTTTGCCCTGTAGCCTGAAGGCTAACACAGATATGCTGGTAAGACACAAGAAGACATCCGTTTGTTTTCATTACAAGCGCTTGACAAGAACACCCCTTGAGGTACAAGTATGTGGTCACCATAAAGTGTGCTTCGCGCGCTGCCTAATCTTAAAATTATGACATTTTAGACTAGTTCAGGCGTATTCCGATGTCTTTTCGAAAAATAGGTAGGTATATATGCACTCTTAGTTTCAACTAAATATCTCTTCTTCAAAATTCTTGCATGAGGATGTATTGGCCTCTACTGTTTACCTTGTCCTTTTATAACAACACTTAGTAACTTAAATTCTTGCACAGATTTAAAACTAAATATGCTCGCGCATGTGTATGTGTGAAGAGTAATTTAGTTTTCAAGGAATACCTTAATTATGTAGATATTATTAGGTAAAGCCAAACCCTACATTTCTCAAAGTTATTTAATAATTACTCTCTGGGATTCCCTTGATCTTGGAGCAAGGAGATAATGATAATAATAATAATAATAATAATAATAATAATAATAATAATAATAATAATTATTATTATTATTATTATTATTATGGTGTTACTGTTGATTCTACTTAAATATTTAAATTTTTTTTTAACCCAGTTTCATTAATTCCCTCAGAAAAATATTCACTTCCTTCTGGATCAGAAATATGGGCTTTCAAAACAAAGGACAGTAGAGAAGTCACTAAAAGTTGGAAAAACTAATCGTATAATTGTAATGCATAATTCTGTAATGATAAAAAATAATTGAATAATCCTTACAGGTAAAATTCTACCTCTTTCACTCTCGCTATCTCTTGCTCTCTCTTTCCATATCTCTTAACATTTTTAACTTGTATCACGTAACTACTTCTTAATTTTTCATGACGTTCACAGATCCCTCCTCTCTCATGTTAGGTTAGCCTACAGCAGGCTTCCCCAAGTCAAATCAAGTTTGTTTAACGACATGTAGAACTGATTACAGTGTGCGTGCAGCGCAATTACTCATTCCTAGGGATATCATCTTTGGGACCGATAGCGGGACAGAATCGAAGTAGGCGCAGCATGATACATAGTTGTAATATGTTGACAATGCAGTGTTTACGCAGTGGTACTAGTATAAGGAAAATGGGGCATTAGTTGCGTGTTAAACTGTGATATTTTTACTAGCAGTGGAAAACACAAGGGTGGTAAACATAAATACCACTGATATATGGGAACTAATAATGCTATTACTTACATACATTCGGTTGTTGTTGTGCAAGATGTCATCAGCATCATTATCCCTTTCATTTTATCTCAAGACACATAGATTACAATGCACAACACAACTTCGCAGCGTCTCAAATGTGAATCGTCTCCAAATGGCACATAAACAGGTTTTATACTGTGGAAAAATTCGGTCAACATCACAAGATGTGATTGGATCAAAACGGAATTATGGACTATTTGGGTAAGATACTAGAAGCAAGATCTAGCATTGAGGAGCAAAAACCATGTTTATATCATATTTTGTTTGCATCGTTCATAGTCTCTTTGTAAGAACGTCTTTTTCCCGTCATTTTTATGATATTACTCCTCTCTTACTTTTTGAGAAAATTTGGTTATGGTTTTGTTTCTCGTAAGTCGATTTTTCATATGGCGACGAGTTGTTTAATTTTCTGTCAATAACCTGTTTTAGCAGCAGACATTTTTTGCAGTAACCAAGGAAAAATTTTAAACATTTTTACACTTCTCCTTCTGACTTTGTCGGGGAAGGAGGAGGTCCTGAGTCGATTTTTCTCCTGCAGATTATGTAAGGGGAGAGGTTAAGTCTGAGAGATAATATTTCTCGTCATGCGAGAAGATTAATTATATAAAAGAATTTGCGTGTCGATTTGATATTGCGTCGGAGAATAGAGCAATTACAATTATCAGCAGGATAACTGAATTTCCAGGAATTATTGAATGTATTGATCAGCACATTGAAGTGAGAAAGAAAAAAGGGAAATATACGAAATAAAGTGAATATTTGGACAAGAACACATAAATTTCGAAGGAATTAAATTCGTTAAATTATAGACGATTCAGTTTGCTTAAAAGAAAGAAGGCTATCGTTCAAATTGGAAATATTTTGATGTTGAAACATTTTAAATAAAGGCGACTTTTGTTTCACAGAAAAAGCAAATGTTGTCATTTTTTACAAGTAAGTTCCTGCACCATCTACAAGCCCTGAGTACAAGAAATCTCAAGCAAACTTCTACCGAATGATCTGGACCCGCACAGGCAGGGCTAACACCACTCATGCTGCATAATCCATCAGCAATTATTTCCGTAGCAACACCTTGTAGTACATTTCGTATTCTACGCATAATTGAAAATCCGACATTTTTCCAAGCAGTGTTTTCACTTTCATTTTCACGCGGTCTAAAACAGGTTTAATGGGTTTCTGATGAATTGTGTGTACAAATTCATGAAAGCTTTCAGGCCACGAGGCATTTTAATATTCAATGTTTCCAAATATGCGTTATTGTGGTGTAGACATATGTGCAAAGTTCTTCTGTATGCATTGAATATCTTCATGCAATCCATTTGAAGCAAACTATTTTACAAACTTGATTGAAGGGCATGTGCTATCATCAAAGGCATTAATTACCTGTAAAACACTATTGTAATATACAGCATAGTATACTGCTGCGTCGAACCACGTTCCCCAACGCGTTACTACAGGTTGTTTACATACTGTATGTGCAGTCGTCAATGCAGGTCGGTCTCTACTCGGTAGGTATGCAACTGATATTTGCATGTGTCCCGTTATTTGTCTCCAAGATGCTAGTCCTATTTATTTCAGTCTATCGTACTTATAATGACTGCTATATCCTCGATACTCCTGTTGAGCTACGGGTAGAAATAATTGGTAAACGAAACAATACTGTCTTAAAGGATAAATATCAAAACATAAAGGGTATAACCTAATTATATACTTTTGTTCCATAAAAATTGTCTTAAAATCCACAATCTGATTGCAGGATTTTCTGCGTATGTGAGACGGTATTTTCCTTTAATGAAGCTTAAAAAATCATGCCTCTGAAATAAGTTGATGGACACTTGAAGGCACATTTACGATTGAATGGTACACAAACAATAGACCCACTTATTAAAATATGGTTCAATGCCGAAAACTGTAAATTTTAGATCTGTAAGAAAATGCTTTTTCATTAACGAGTTGTTTTAAACAACGTTGTACTGTGATTTTTATCTGGTTAATGGAATTCTCTATTTTTATTTCTGATTATGTCATGTATCTGTAACGGCGTAGAATATATTGTTCTTATTGTGTAAAGCAACAACGATATTGTAATTCAATAAAAGCTGTATTCAGTTATATCTATGTATAAAGTGTAAGTTTCCACACAAATTTTGGTTCCGCCTCTGTATTAGTTGCTTCCCTTGCCCGAAGCCGAACCTGAGGTTTAAGGGCATTTACATAAGCACGAAAGGGCAGTCAGTTGAAGAACTGGAAGAAGAACCTATGCCTGATGGAAGGGGATTAGATTCATTGTTTAAATCAAATAATCATCTCGATAAGCACGATGAGAACGTTTATGAACACTTTTGTTCTCTTTCATAGGTTTTATAAAATGTCATTGAACTGCAAATACGTTTGGGTTATTTTCTTGCAGTAAATTTAATAATATGTATAAACAAGCAATAGAGTCGCGTCGCAGAATAGAATACGCGCTTCGTATCCATAGCCACTGCGAATAAAATTGGTTACGTCCACTGTAGGAGCGATAACAACATTGAACTTATTTAGGGTTATTAGATAACCAAGTTAGGCCTTCGTACATCTTCGGCCTAATGCTTAACATTTATTGAAAATAGCTACAAATGCAACACACGTTTTTAGTTTTTAAGAGAACAACGAAATGTCAGTATAAACTTAAACGTTTATTTGCTATGCACTTAATGGATACCTATTCATAACTGCTGCATAGGTAGCCAAATATTCTGATGTTTATCTATTGTGTTTGAAAAGAAACAAAATTAACAATGAATAGTTTTATTTAGCTATTTAAGGAAATTCATAATCAAAGTAAATTATTGTACTTCAACACTTAAATGACACTAACGGCTAAAACTAAGATTTTAAGCTATGTAAATAAGAATGCCAAAAGGAGTAATAAAAACAGCGCACAATGTTGGTAGCGACTTTTATACGAAATATGTGAACAGCACGAGAGACGCCTTAATACAGTTATGGTATGCAAATGTGTGGCGAATCAGTTGTCCAGGGCGCTGTTGCAACGTCTGCAACGTCTGTAAGAGAATACCAATGATTTAAGGCAGCGTTTAATGAGGAAACTGAAGATAAAAGTATGGATTAGTTGTTTGGTTATATGCTTTGCCTTAATCGTTTAGTAAGTGAAATAAATGACGAAATATGCGGTAAACCTTCTTCTATATCGAAAAATCAGGCTAAAGTCATCTACTAAGTAAACTGCATCTGTAACCCTCCCATCTAAGAAGTGAAAACATTTAAATAAAGTTTATTTACTCTTGTATCACAATGCTCTATAGCTCCCAAGTATCTATGTTAGGTATTGCGTGTGACTTTGGCAAGAACAGCATGTTTGATATAGCAATGTCTGCACACAGTACTGCAATTGCATTGCCACCGCAAGTCCTTAGTCTGACCTACATGGCCATTTGTGCTATCCAAGAATGATAGGCGCCACTTTGTTCACGGGAACAGCTGTGAGCTATTGCTGCACTTGTAAGCGAGGAGTAAGAGGCATCAGGATAGTGTTCATATCCTCAGCCATGCCCTAGAAACATTCAACAGAAAAGTTTGCGACGCGAGTATTTCCAAGATATGACTCTCAATGCCAGGCGACACACAAATGGCAGCGTTATTGTCGGGTACCAGACCTCCACATTTTATGGATATGCTCAAAGCACCTGCTACAAGCTTCACACACTTGCATCAGGATCTACTGTGGCTTTAACGTAAGAGATAAAATACGTCGACATAAAGCAAATTCATATTTAATGGGCTTTTCATAAATATCAGAATATGCAACTATGATTTGAAAAATGTTACGTTTTGATCTTATAATGGTATAAAGAGAAAAGAGCGCGTGCCGTGTGTGTGTGTGTGTGTGTGTGTAATAATCTCCGAAACCACTCAAACGATTTTAATAATTTTTACACCAGTGAAAATTCATCATCTTGTTCCTTCACACAAACCACATGTAAAAAATAATTAAAATTGCGGATATTCATTGCAAAACATATGGTCACGGTATAGCGACTAAGAAACAAAATACACAACATATGCAACTCCATTCTGATTATAATAATAAAATTTCATTAATTATATTTTCTTCAAATACTGGAGTTTGTACGTATATTCACTCAATCTGTAATTCTTTTTCTAATCTTACTGACGTAATGAAGTTTAGGTGGTCAGGCATGTTTAGTAACCTATATTCAATAAAGTTTTAGGACGCGTTGCCATAAAGTCACTTAGCAAGTGTGCTAAACAATTATACAGTAGGTAAGAGAAAATTGCGTCTGGGATTACATGACAAATTAATTAACCGATATTTGCAAATAACGATTCATAAAATAATTTTCATTCGTGGTTAAGAACTATGTACATGTAATTTTCAAATGTATTTAACTGATGACTAAGAGTGAGGAGATATTGAGCAGTGTTCATATTAATTGAAACCTTAACTACGAAGATAAAGAAAAGCTGTAAAAGTTTGTAACTCACTTGTGTGACTACTTATAAGTTACTCTACCGTTCCGATAGGTCTTTCACCTTCAAAGGGTAACTTATTTAGGGCTGCGTAACATTTGAGAGACATCCGGACAAGGTTAAGAAAATCACATGTTTAATGTCTAATGCTATTTCATACTCATTTCTACCAATTTCAGCAGATATTTTCGCTTGTTATTAGGGTGTCACAGTGTTTTACGAAATTAAAGTTCTAAGGATAAAAGATGAATTTACCATTAAATGTTCAGATAACTGTGTAACAGTTTAATAAAGAATGTGGGAGAATGTAAATTGTACTCATTAAATCAATAAACGTTTATAAATCCACACTTAAAACATTGACTAAAACATCATAATATGAATAACCGACTAAGAAGCGTGTACCTGTATGATTTGGAAGGTTAAATAGGTTCATAAATATTTTAAAACTAGAAAAAATGATGGAAGTCTCCTACAATTCACTTTTAGAAAAACAATGCTTAGTATCTGGAAAGAATAGTGAAAATACATTTTACATTTCAAAACTGCATCAAGTATGGTGATTTAATTATGCCTCAGAAAACGTTTCGTACAAATAGGCTTTTTATAACGAGTTTACGTATTCTTCAAAGTTTGTGTTTTAGAAATATTTTAATTTGAATTTGAAAAATACTTTTGTTAGAATATTGTAGGTAAATATCTCGATTATTGTATCTAAGTTCTTCAGACCTTATTCAAACCTATTTTAATACTGAAACGTATTTCATAATATTTACGAGCAAAGCTAAGAGAGTGACTTTATATTGTGCATTCATACTGACTGAGCTACCGTGCTTATCTCTTAAATTTAGCCACGAACTAATTCCAAATGGAGCTAGCCGTACCGTGAAAGCTAAGAGAAAGATGCGGAAGGATGACAGTTTGTGGTTCAAACCAAAAGTGTAAGCCCAATATACAGGGTGTTAATGAAGTATACGGAAATATTTTCACAGAATATGTAGATTACTTAAGTAGGAGACTTATGGTTTGTTAATCGAAATACCGAAGTAACGGCTGTTCTGAAGGGCCAAGTACGCCACTGGTTAATTTGTCAGCAATTCGAGAGCATAACACGAGAAACGAAGGGGCATATTACAGCGTACATCTCTAGCGTAGTGGTTATGATACTGGTTTTCAAGTGAAAGATAGCGTCCGAGTTCGGGTCTTGTCCACGTATGGTGGCACTTCGTCTGGAATGAAACAAATAATAATAAAAAAACATTTACTCTATGACAGGAATCGAACTAATGACCTTGAAATAGCAGCTTCCCACGCTACGCATTAAGCCACCAAAGCAGTTGAGAAAACTCCAGAGTAGGCTAGCTAAAGAGCGTAGTTAATGAATGCTTAGTGTCGCACTGTCAAGTGATTAGTTCGATATTTTACAGATTTTTGCGACATTAAATCTTGAGAACGCTAGTAATGAGCTGCTAAAAATCGATATTTTTATACTCGGGCAGCAGTTTTAAAGACATTCTAAGCCATTTTTTCAACCTGCTTTACTTTAACACCGACTTATCAGCACCTGACACCCACACGTTTAACGCTATGTAGCTGCGTTATGTTTATCCGGGGACCATGCATTGCCGATCTCAAATTACTTATATCAGTGACGTGCACAATCTCGCAAATTATTTCAGTGAAGTTCATTAACACCCTGTATATCAATGAATATCCCCTTAAAAAGTGTTTCTAGTTGAACTTCATGTACTATTGGTACGCACTGTTTAAAGTAATCAGGTAAATGCACCGATAATAGGGGTTTTAAGTTTTATTTCAACTCTAAATTTGCATTTAACTTAGCATAATTAAACAATCTCCTTATTCGCTTTTGTTAGTGATGTCCCTATAGTCTAAATTCCCCAATTGATTTCAAACCTTTTTCTGACACACGTGTAAAAGCTTTATATCCTTTTCATGATGAAATTGGACTATCAGGTGGCCTTTGTGTGTGTTGGATGAATAAGCTGTGGATACGCAAACATTCGTTATTGAGCAAATACGACTCTGCTGTCGGTATTACTAGTCTCTGAATGGTTCAATTTGAATGTTAGGTTTTGTGTAAAGTGTGGAGAAAGGAAATTCAACAGTAATATGGAACGGAAGTGTAATCGCTGTCACTGAGTATATATTATGTGTTTATATTAAAATGTCCACACGCTGCTATTGTTACGAGTTACAAACTTCAAGAATGTACATTTACGTTCATTTGCTTTACCGTCACACACAATATTATACATTCCCTCCTATATTGTTTTAAGTTTGAGGTAAAATACTTCATTTCTAGTTCTAAATATTAAAAAGCACTAAAACTTTTTTTCAACCTTCAATCATTTCATAATTTGTCATACTTTTAAAACATGAAAATAGACAATGTACGTAACTTGATATGTTACACTTAATGGCACAGAACCATATATCTATATGCCCAATCCACATAGCCTCTATACCTCAACTGTGACTAATGCATTTACTTTGTAAGCGTGTAATGAATGGTTTGTTTTTATAACACAGATATAAATTCAGTGATATTTTTGAATCAGAACTTTGCAACTGCTAATGTACAACGTTAAACTGATCATTTCGTTCACTCACTCACTCTATCCCTCAGTCACACATACACACAGACGCACTTAGTCTTTACATTTTATTAAAACAATGTTAAACAGGTAATTTACTTAATGTTTTCACCAATGTTTCTAAGATTTGCACTATAGTTGATCATCGTGTGAGATTCTCATTGGGGAGGTGTCAGGATCTATTCCCGTCCTGTCGGCTAATCTTACCATACGTTCGTGGTTTGGGTCGTTTGGCGAATGTTGGGATGGGTTTTCTTCTACCACGAATTTCGTGCTTCCATTTTCCTTTCATCTGTTTCAGCGTTGTAAGACCAGGTGATGACGGTTGGTATGTTGCAGTATGACGGTGGAATCTGATCTTTTGAAAGGTTTCTTCCTGGTTCTAGGTGAGTTGTTGGGGAACGCTTATTCTTGGGAGCGTCTCGTCGATTTCCAGAGCGTCTTTCGATTTTGAAAGAATCATGATATGGTCTCGTTCAGGTACGCCATCATTAGCGAAACAGTCTGGGAAAATAAGCTTTCCTCATCCTTCATGCTTGTACAAATTTCTCCTCCACTCACATGTACTTTTGTGGTAGAAGAATATTATACCCATATTGCCCCCAAGTATTTTTTGTTTTGTGTTTTGTTTGTTGTATTTCAACTTCTAATCTTATTTATTGTACACAGCTCAGAGAAAACTGAAGGGATAAAAACATAAAAAATAAATAATTAAAACTCATATATCGAGTCAAAGGCCCTGTCTTTCAACTTACAGCAGTAGGTGGTAAACCTCATATGCAGTGCAGATATTAGAGATTTGCAGCGTCATTTATTTTATCCCAGAGCCTATACTTCTATGTAGTGTGACTACACGCCAAATGCACGCGTCTATACTTGCTATCCTGATTCGCTAAAAGGCTTACTTGCGATCGTTTTTACCTGATTGTTGCAGGTGTGCTTAAAATAACACTGCATGAGCTGGCAGTTTGCATCAAAGCGAGGCATTATCGCACCTAGGTGAAGAGATCACGCTTGTCACGTGATCTCTTCTTCTTGCCACGTCATCCACCATTATTTAAAAGGAGTAACTGGATCCACAGAGTTACTTTGGAGAGAGAGCTCCGAGAGTACACTTCAATTACATAAAGCAGACGTCAACTGTTCCAGAACATTACAATAAAACTTTGAATGTAAACAACAGAATGTTAAGTAATAATATGAGGTTTTCTTACAACATATAAGAACTTCAGTAGACGTCTATTTAATCAAGTCCGTCGCCCTGTAGTTAATATTTTCAAACGGTTTGCTGCACGCTTTAATGTGAATTCATTTTTACGAAACTGGATACTACTTTTACATAAAAAAATCTACATCAGTGTTCTTAGACTGGAAAAATATTCGTTTCTGCGATTCCGTTGTATTTCCACTTACAGACCTGGTGTTTTACGCTCAACTTCTGGGTCACGTTGTATACAGTGGTTCAGCTGTTCCTTACAGTTTTTGGATGCAACGTTTGGCAAATAGACTACACAACATATACCATCCAGGATTAACAGAACGATATGCTTATGTGACCCTATAGCATATGTTATGTAATCGTTAACATATATTTAAATTCCGGTTTGAAGCAATTTGTTCTTGCAACACACATAAGAAGGAGTAACTAAGCAAGATATAAATGTTATGAATAGGCGAAGTAGAGTATCAAGCGTGTTCTGTAGTTTTCAAGTTGGAAGCAAGTGCAGAATTTAGACTTTGGCATATTGGTGCAGTTCTCAAGAACTGACATACTTATAAGTTATCCCAAAAATAATTTACTGTAATTCTCCGTGATCTAGGGATAATATGGTTCCGGGTTACGGGTTCAAACCAGGCGGAGGTTGATAGACTATTTTAGGGGGTAAAAATTTTTAGCATTGGTTCCTTCCGAAGGGAAGTAAAGTTAGCGGTCCCGTGTCATATTTAGACATGTAAAAGACCCTGATAAAGAGGCGCCTGAGTGAAATAAATAGATATTTCACTCGCAATACAGAATAGAATGGAAAACCATAGCAATTAAATATAATCCATAAATAAAACTCAAAACTAATTATACTATTTACCCATCTTAACTCTGAATAAACTGTAATTGTGTTTAAAGGAAGTTGTATAATTATTTGGCAAATCCAAACTGCTATAAATGAACAGACCTATCTGCAAATAAGCAGTATTGGTTAAAAATGGCTAAACCATGAATTCACTTTCATTGTTCGTTACAAAATCTTAGGAAGTGTTTTCATTAGTAGTTGCAGGTAGCGTAAAGTGCTGCATATGTCTCAGTGTAATCGCTGTTCAATAACGCTTATAAATAATTAAACAAAGCCAACATGAAAAATATGAACGTGCAGTAAAATGACTAGAGTTTGCACTGCCACAATTTCTGAGATTCCTGTCCTATCATTGAAGCCTCTCCACCCTAGTATGTGAAAATTCCTCAAAAATGAAAATTAAGCACACAGTTGCTATTCATGGAAACAATTTAATTATATAAAAGTTCTACCAAATTTAGGTTGTGAAAGTATATTTTATTAATATATCCATGGCACAAAGATATCTAACTCAAAACGTAAATGTCTGACATTCAATTCTGAGCAAAAACTTATATGAGTAGATTAAAAAGCAAACATTAAGCTTTCTGTGCAATCTTATCATTAGAATTTTCTCTTGCATTTGATATAAATGTTTTCACACTATCACTAACGTAGTAGTTTAAGGTAGACTGGGAGTGAAATGTTGCTACAACCGGCTAAATCTACTCTTAAACCGATTTGTTAGCATATGGCTGTTGGAATCTTTCGGCGTCCATAGAGGCTGGACATTTTTCTGCCCCCTTCCCTGGATTCAAGCTCTACAGACATTTAAAAATCATACAATATACCGTTTCCTATTATACTGTTTTATAAAACAGCGTTTTTCTCAAAACTAAATTTTGCACATTCAAAATGTTCTACGCATTGAGTTTTTGTTTAAATGGAACCAACATTTCACATAATGTGAAGAAATTTCTAATATAATATTACGGGCAATAAAATTGTACTGACGCCAATAGCTATTTTTCAAATAAAAAGTTATAAAGAATGATTAATTTTAGATATGAACATTTCTAACCTCTTAAAACATTATCATTATTCCGTAATCAAAGCTTTTGTGTGTTCAAAGGAATCCAGTTCAATAAATGCCAACCAATCTTTCTCTAACTTGAAGCCAAATGTTTCATATTTGGATTACGCAGTAATTTACACAGCAAAACCTATGATATAATATATCTTTCAAAGTATTCACCCAATTGATGATATTTGGCATTCATATTAGCATACAGCAGTGCAGCTACAGTAAGGTTTTGATTTTACAACCAGTGTCTTTTAAATATACTTTAATCATAATACTGCACCAGTCTTCCTTTACCCTGAATTCTGCAACTCTTCACAGAAACCATTCATAAAGGTTATTGTATTTGGACCAGAGGTACATGTTAGCTTATCTTAGTGAAGCTTTTGCTCTGCACTTTAATGCCAATGTTAAATATGGCAGCTTCATTAGACTCTTGCGCTTCCTTTGCTTTTAAATATGTGCAACATTTTAAACACAAGCTCCCTCAAAAACACATGAAGATAGCTAAATAACATTTTTGGAATAAAAAGAGCATTGATCGTAATGCTATTATACATCTAATTCGGTGTTAATAAATATTTTAAATATGCCGATACACTTTAATAAACACTGGCATTATTAACTAAAATTGCATATTTCACAATGAACGTCTTTATTGTAGAACAGTGGATTACACAACTTGAAATTCACGCATTCACATAGTGTAAAATGTTGAGCTGATATCTTAAACAGATTAGGATAGTCGATCACGAATTGCATACTTAAAATTAATGAGATAAGAATTTTAATATTTCCTTAAGGTAACGTCATAGGGTCTTTGATATTTGGAGACATAAATAAAGCGTAATCGAGTCGTAAATTAGAACCCTGAAAGGAAAATTACTTACAAGATCATAAGCCGCCACAATTGTACTTTTTGTTGTGGTAATCTAGAAGGTGTTGATCTTACGGAAATCTTAATTAGACATAATTCTAGTGTGAATTCGAGCTGTCTCTATTATTGACTCAGCGGTTGAATGTTGATAGAAAAATAGGAAAATGTATGATCTGTATACTCGATGTAACAATATATTTTTCAGGTCTGATTAAACGATTCAACAGCACAACTTTACGCTTTATAACAGTTTCAAATCTTTATAATTCTTCTAACACAAAGGCTGCGTGCAGGAACAGGTTGGAAATGTAGAACCAGACTGAAAATTGAAAGCCATAGCTAAGATTGAACTACGGATTCTTCGCTTTCCGTGCGGTTTCTCCAACCATGGCAACATAAAGGAAAGGCATAAATTCCCCAACTGACTACCATTATCTTGGTAGAGCACAAGAAAATCTCAAATTTATTGTAAAATGGCATACCCTAACAGTGGTTTAAATATTCTAAGTACTTTAAATCCCTGCCTTCGTAGCTTAACCAACTATTAGGTAAATCAGTGGTAATTAATTGTAATTTCACACAAGCCGTAAGGAGGGTAAAGTTAGAAAGGTACTCAATCAGACTGAAAAGTTCAATACCATTTACGGAATTCGAACTACGGATCCTCATTCCTATTTAGTACCATATCTATATCTGTACCACTTCCAGACTCACATTTCTCCTTTTAAATGATTGGTGCAAACAATTGAAATATTGACAGATTACAGCACGTGGATATCATCAGGATGTTTCTAAGAAGAAGAAACTTAGAACAGCAGTATTATAACAAGCGAGAAGACTCCGCGGAAACATATGATAACGGACTGTCTAAGCTCGAAATACCGTCAGGACCCTTGACTGTCGTTTTTTTTTAAATATATTCTGTAGTCCACACAACTGGCAAATGGCGTTGAGGTGACCTAAACGCACAAGGAATCTATCATCATAATCATATAGAAAATACCTTAAAAGTTTTCCTTTATCATCTAAGTGGTAACAGAAGTCCATCCTCTAAATATAACTTTCTGTTTTCAACTTGAAGTACCCGAGATCGAAATTGGAAGGTGTGTCGAAGCAGTGAAACATCGGGACATAGACATCGCATAACTTTAGGCTGGCGTTCCGGATGCACAAAGACGACCGTCTTGGTAAGCCTTTTGCTGGGACGAAAGCGTAACAGAAGTGGCTGGTTTTGATGTAGTGTTTAAAACCCAAGTTTGTGTAGCACCACGAACACAAATAATCGCTTCACATGTTAACAGTGCTATGTTATATTTCCTATATATTCCAAGATATATGCAACTGATTTCAGGGTACTTCAAGTTGAAAACAGCAGTTCATATTTAGAGCATGAACTTCTTATACTACATACATAGACGACACAGAAAAACGTTTGAGATACTGCGATATGAGTATAGCGATAGGCTGGTTGTTAGGCCTGGAACGTTTCCATCACATATCTTATAATTTTGCAATTATTTAATTTCATAAAATATTAGTGTTCACCACATGAGATACCGTATGCGATACAAATAAATCTATTTTAAAGAATAGTCCGAAGTTCACACTCATGAGGTCCCAAGTTTTCAGTTTTGTTGGGCACTCTGAGCCTCGTTTTTTCGCGTTTTCTCCCAGAGGGTAAAAGAATTTGGAGTTGGATCATATAATTACGTGATTTTTTCTTTTCCCATTTCTGGGCATTTAATTTCCTTATCCCGCTTCAGAATCGCAAGATCGGGCGATTGGATGACAGGTGAAGAGAGTACAGTTTGCTCGATGTGTTCACGGTACATCTAAGAGACCTCTCCCTGGGATGAGCTGGGACTCTTGGGTGGGGGGATTGCCGCCGTCATTTAGGGATATAATAGAGTATTTTGGATGTCCAAGCCTGTGATCCCATATCTGGTTGTTCTCTGTATCCTTCGTTCCATCTATTTCTGCTGTAGATTTCTGGAGGCGCTGTGCACCAAAATGCCGAAATATTCTTGAGCTTCCTGACAGCGAAACACCTGTGATAATTCAACATAATAGATTACTGATGTAATAAGCTGAAGCGTTCAGCATTTCTCTTCATGAAAGTTCCAAATCCAAAATTGACTATTTTTTTAAATTACTTATAACTGTAACATATCAACTAAATGAAGAAAGATCCAACTATCTTAGAGGATAGACTAAGGAAAAGTAAATTCAAATATATTCCAATAAAATGACATTTCATAAAATAAGTAATTAATGGGTGGTACTTTGAAAAAGAAAAGAATATGCTAACTCAATTTTCAAAAACTAGTGACTCAAATAACAATTAGTTGATTTAAACTATGGTTGAAATAGTTATGTCAATTTTATATCATGCTACAGTAAGAAATATGGCCAGCAATTACGGAGTAATTCCAGGAAATTCAGACATCAGCACTTCAAAGAGCAAGGGAATTCCTGGCAGCAAACGTGTAATCTCATTTACGCCGTTGAAATAATATTTACATTACTCATAAAACGCTAGAAGAAATATGAAGCAGAGTTTACGAAATTTTCATATAATTAGCTTAGAGCATCACTAAAGTAATGTTCAATGTTTACAGAAGCGTTAACACAATATTCAGTTCAGTATTTCACAAATAAGCAATAAAGTAATTTAACGTACCTCCAGGACTCATTCACTGACAAAATAAACAAAAGTTCAGTAAAAACAACAAAATTCGGCAAACCTTTACAAGTTTCAAAATATCCATGCTTTATAATCTATCACTTATTTGGCAGATAATCAAAGTACTTGAATTAGTATACCAATTCCTATTAAATATTTTTGATTTGGGAAATGCGTTTATGAATAGGAAATGTTGGAGAACATAGGAAAAAAAAACTATTAAAGCAAAAACTGTGTTTCTCATTTATCAAATACGTTATCAAAAAGTACCTCCTTGTTTCAATAACATTTATTAAAAATACATTGGTTAAGAATAAAGACTGGTTTTTTATGTTATGGGAACTGCACTTCATTATGTTTCTGTGACAAGGACTACGGATATGTCAAATTCAGCTTCTAAACATGTGTGTGCTTGGAATCTTCAAACAAGTGTTCATGCATACATATTCAAAATGTGTATATTATACTTTCCTAAATAATCTTAACGTTTCAAAATTTCTAGCATTAATAAAACGTTTATATTGTGTCCCGACTATGTTTTGGGAAATAAACAATTGCAGCCAAATTATTTGAGTCTTAACGTTTCGATTACCTCTAAATGTGCTAAAGCCAAAAATTCACGATAAAGCGAATTACAATTTATAAACAAGAAAAACATTCCACATATGCAATTTTGGTATTAAGAAAATTTCTCTGACTTGAATGCGTACGAGATTGCACATAACATTCAGCTCCATATTAAAAGTTTGTAACTGCTTAATTAATACAGAACATTTGAATTTAAAATATGCTTCTTAAAAGAGAACTTAAAATCCTTCAGTAAGGCATATGATTTTGTGTTGTGGAATCTTTTAAGGTATTTTATCATATTATTCTTTGATAATTACACCAATTTTCGGATTTAGTGTGCGGTGCCTACGAAAATAATTTATGAGGCTTTAGTCGAGATTTGTTCAGTTATAATACCTGCAATTTCGATAAATAGGGTTTTATTTGGTTTTATAAAACTATATTGCTTAAGTTATTATCAAATTTTTCTCAACTTCCTTGAAAAAGCTTCGGCTTTATGAGCTCACAAGTTTATGTGTTAGATAAAATCACATGATGTTTTTTTTTAGGTATCAAATGCACCACAAATGTCATGAAAATGACATGTGAAGCAAAAGATATGAACAAATCTAAACATTTGTGCAATTTTCAAAAAATCATTAAACGAAGAAAATAAAAAAATTAGAATACGCCTGAAAACATTAATTGTAATTTGTTTTATTTCTGCATATTAAAAATTAGAGGTAAATATAAACTGGGCACTGTGTATTGTGCATATTTTCCTGATTAACCTATGATTTTATAACCCAAAGGTACATCAATAAAGACATTCACAATGGAAATTTCTGCTGCTGACATTTTTTTACAATTTATTTTTTCCTCACTATCCACAAATATTTTCGGCAATATAATCTCCGTAGAATCTAAAAACCAATATACATATATACTAAAAATCTTCACTTTTTAGCAGAATATACTCTACCAATAGAATATGCCTGAAATACTTTTCTACATGTCGGTACAATACAATATCTCTGGATGGATTGTGTTGTTACTGATGGAAAATCTACGAATTAAAGCAAAACTTTTATTGGAAAATATTAAAGGCTAGAACCTACATGGTGGGCAACTTCACTGTCCAAGATGCGCGGCAGGAATGCATAACTGTAGGCTGAATTCAAATAGGAAACAGAAAGAATGCTATCATGGTGGCCCATGTTCGATCTCAGGTGACCGCATGTGGGATTTGTGGAGGGTTTTCTCCGGTTTCCCCCGCCATCGCATTCCACTGGTGCTCTATCTTCATTCCGTGCACCATCAGTGTCATCGCGTGCGGTGCCATATGTAGTGAAAGAGGGCGTTAAACACTATCAAAACAAAATGAAGAATCCTGGATCTTAAGGGTTTCTATCAACAGACAATAATTTTATTATACAGGTGATAACATTTCAATATTATATCCAATGTGTGGTATGTTTGTAAATATTTTCTTATGCTGCGACTCAATTTTAATACAAAAGTCATTAGCAGACCCAAAGTTAGCGTTTAAAATTTGAAATTCGGAGAGTAACAAATAATGTTCGTGGCCGTTGAATACCAGACTTATCTTTGACTGGTGGAAGCCGAGTCTGACTCGTAATAGTCGGCAATGGGTTGAGTTACCTCGCTCTATTGCAGCCTAGCTCATGCAACTAAATAAGATAACACTTTTGCGGTTGAATCTAACGTAATTTTGGTGTACAGTGTAATAACATTGCTATATCACTTCGTTTGCTCTAGAGCTTTAATGCTATATACTACAGAACAGCGTGCATTTATTCTGCTTCGGTGTGCTCTAATAGGTTTCAGTGAGAAACTCAACTCAGAGATGGAGGTGTACGGAACATCTTTCGTGGCACTGTATTAATAAATCCAAAAGTTATATGTTGCTTGAAATTGTTGAATACAATGGGTACGTATAAGACAAAAACAAAAATAAGGGGCATCAAACAGTTAAAACTTTTCAAGCAGTCTCCATATACTTGACAAATTATAAAATAGAAGATGGCCCAACTGTCCGTATTTGACAATTCCCTTTTTGGCGTTAAAAGAGTTGCAAAATTCAACGGGGATATTTCCAGCTAAAACTGGTAAGTGGGAACTAGCTGAGCGACCATCATTTTACTCTTCTTGCTCATCAGTGGAGACGTTGAACGGGTCGCGGACATTAAGAGGGGTGAAACGAAGGCCGCTCTCGCCAGTTCTGCACTATTGGTAGATTTTAACTTGAGTTGGGTTCTGTAACTCTTAGCGCTCGAAGGTATGTCTGCACACATCAAATACGGGGTAGTTGGGCTACATGGTATATTCTGCCTGAATTTTGCAATACTTTGATAACAGACATTTGTCAGATATTTTATAATGTGTTAAAAATACTTGGTTTATATGTATATATATATATGTAAAGATAGAAAGAAAGAGAGCTACTTGGAACATCTTTTATGGTAAATGTTAATCGTAACACAATAAAATCGTTTCACATGTGTGCATTTCGGAGATGGTGTCAGAATCCCCAGCTATTGCTCAACGGATTCGCTTAGTAGCGCCGTGAGGAGGAGAGCTTGCAGTTGCTTTATTTAACAAAACGAAAACGTTGAGGATTATCGAGGATGGAGAACCCAGTCGCAGGGGCACAGAAACACACATAGGACATTTTGGCCCTTTGCAATTTGTTTGACCCCTGGGAGAGAGGGAGGAAGGGAGGGAGGGAGGGATAGTCCCGAAGAGCGACTAGATCCAGGTAAGTGTGAACAGGGTTACTAACGTTTCCCAATATAACGCCTCCGACGTCGCCCGACGAACTCTCGCAAACTCCTGAATCTCCAGTAGCAGCACCCAACCCAAAGGATTCCGAAGAGTTTTTGAGAGGTCCTAATTGGGAAGCTCCCACAACGAATCAAGAAAGAAACCTTTACAGACGACATACCCACCGTCCTGCCGCAACCTGCTGAAAACCGTCTCCTGTTTCTTCAACCCTAAAAACATAAAAAGGAAGTGATGAGATTTGGAAATGATGGACAGAAAAATCATGGTAAAAGATGAACCAATCCAGAATTCTCCTGCTGATGAGGGAAACTACGAACACTTCATTGGTCAGAGTGGGAGGCAGTTGGAGCTCGAGAACGGTACTTTCCGAATGCGGTCACAGACGCTTGAACCATCCCGCTAAGTTGTTGAAGAAAAATCAGTTATGGAAGCCACTAGAACATTTTTCATAGGACACTAACATCCCTCTGTCGAATACCTACAGTGATTACTAAAGATAAAATTCGTCTTTACGTTTAAAAGTGCCTAATATCCTAGTTAAACAGGAAAATTCGAAGGAATAGGTTAACATGCTCTGGAAAGATGCGTCTTAATATTTAATTCACACTTTGCTAGTAGCTAACATTTACTATAAGTTAATCATGAAATCCAAATTTTTAAAATAATTTCCTGAGCTGTTCAACTACAGGTTTTAAGTATTCCAATTTAACGTTATGTATTATTATTTTCGGAGACAAATAACCTTAACAAAAATGTATATAAATTTACTCGAAATTAAATATTTACTGGTTTTGAGTATATAAAGCTTCTATTTTCATGATACATTTTGTTTTTCGATGGAGAATTACTTAGGTTGAGAAAATAACAATATATTAATTTTAAGGTTTGTTAACAATTTTGGGTTTTCAAAATTTAACATTTTTACTTGTATTTGTATGTATTCATTATTTAGTTGTTTTTTTAAGTATTTGTAAATTTTCACTTAATGCAACGAAAGTATAGTGCACCATAAGGTTTTAAACAACTGCAAGTGCAGCTGTTACAAAACAGTAGCTTTTTAATGCATACTATTAGCAAACAGCCCTAATTGTATAACATGTTTTAAAATAATAGGAACAGCAAAAACAAAAAAGCGTAATACGTTTTCTAGCAGTTCAGAAATATGATTTTTTTTATCAGAACCTAGTTAATAGCAGCTTGGAATACAAGTTTGGTTCCAGTTTCGTTTAAGCACGGAATGAGAACGAAATATGCATTTGAAAGGGACTAAATATTGTGACTGTCTTGCCGGACGTGAACTCTGCACGTGTCTGTGGCCGTCCTCTCGTTCGCAGACGCCTTGGTATGCACGGCAACAGTAATTAGTGGCATACAATAATCCGAAAAGCGACGCGCCGGTAATTGAAAGACTTGGAATCTGATACATCGACGCTACAGACTCAAGCCAAAAGGTTCGGTTTCCCGAAAATTTTGTGATGCCATTCATGGCTATATAAGGAATAGTTGCAGGCCAAGTTAGTCCTCCTGAGTCAGTCTTCGATTGCTAGTGTTAGTGGCACGATAGAGCTGTCAAATCTTTACAACCGTCAACTCTTTACTACATCAACCATCGACTAAGTTGTTTTGTGACAGAGTTAATTTGTAACCAATTTTGAACTAAATAAAGACGTTTGTTAGAATATGTAACTGTAAAGATATAGCTAGCAAGTTTTTAAGTTTACATAATATTTAATTATGGAACAGCTTCTTACCAGAAGTTCTAATGCTCCATGCTGCACAGAAAATCACTACCTTTAATCAGGCAGGCCCTTGAAATAGAATAATTGCAAAAGGAATGTGGAAGAAATAATGGAACGAGAGTGTAACCGCAGCCTACGCACTACGAACAATTAACTCTACACAGTAATTAGCACAGTTTTATTTTGAGGGAAATAGAAGAGGTAGTTTTTCAATCCGATTTACGAATCACATTTTCGCAGAACTGCCAATTATGATTACCGATGTAGCAGGTGCTTTCTAAAACCTCTTTTCACAAAAACAGTTTTTCTGTGGCATGATTTAGAAGAAATATAATAAAAATATTGTTTAGTTAATACAACTGGTAACACAAAAAGCGGATTAGAAAACTGAAAATAATTACCTTCGTCAATATGTTTTCCAATAATATCTCACTCCATCAGGGAGTTCATCATACAGAAAACCCGCCATCAAGCTCACCTGACTCCCACAAATTGGTAGATACCCTCGGGGAAAATACTTACAGATGTTGCCATTTGCATTCTACACTTCTACGTACGTCATTTCGCTATCTTAGAGTATCTTCTTATCAATTTAGCGCAAAAACGGAGAAAACTTATTCTTAGAGTTTTCCTCTGTCGGTCCCTTGTCTGGTTTAGGACTCTAGGTAGTCATACATATAACTTTACGACCCCTCGTTTACCAGGGATTTAGTTAAGTAACAAAGAATCACCTGAACGCAGTGTATTCCATTCTGCCAGTGACGAAAATGCCAAGTGTGCATTATCAGTTAAGCTCCATATAGACAGCATCTTTTATTCAAGGTAGAACCAAAATAACTTTTGTGCTTTCATAATTCAATCCTTAATGCTGTAGGGCACTTCGTTTGTTAAAATTGTATCCTGAATTTGTAAAGTAAACGTCAAAACATTGTGTGTTATATTAAACTCGACTCAGGTCAGTAGAAAGCACATATTTGTAATTTTGAACTGTTTGGTAGTTTTTAATTCTTAAGTAATGTCCGAGTTTTGGAGAATAATTGATAAGAACGTGTTTAATGCGACACCCTGCATCAAAAATAAATTTTGAAATGTTTATATAATACTGGATTATAAATATTAGTACTTCAGTTGATACTAATTATTTATAATGTGGGATTCATTAATTTGTATATTGGTTCCTCTACTAACTAATTAAAGTTAAAAAATACTTGAAATGCCTTTCCATCCGTGGTTAAATTACTAATGATTCGGCCCGTTTATAAAAGCAGGTATCTTTTATTTGGCTAAGTATGTAATTGGGGACATTAATGTGTTTATTTCCTGTATTAATATTATGAGGATTCAATTTCTAGTCATAACGATGTAAATGAAAATATTAAAAACAATGGCAAAAATATCCCCTTATAATGTTCATGAAGCATATCCTTCACAAATCCTAATCATTTTTATTCAAACACAACAGTATTTCTTTATCATGAGGGCTAAAACTCCATCAAAAATGCCATAAAAATGGAACTCTAAAATGACCTACAACGCATGTTTTTTGTTTTTTTCAAATATTTCTCTGACATACAATTTTGACTTTCTAAACATATGTCATCACAGCTTACTAACAGTTTACAACTATACTTATCCAAAGGATTATTTAATGCTGTTCACAAAGTAACAAATGTACAGCTTGATTTTCAATTCATATTAATTTTAATTTTAAGCATAATACAGTGCATTAATTAATTCAACTAAACAATTACATGGAACTTTCATTCAGCAAGGCTAAAATTAGCATCAATTGAGATATTGGCAACATTTTTATGCTTAATTTTAAAGGCAGCATTATTAGCATATAAAAGATGTGCATATCATAGACAAATTTTCCTTGCTGCTGACGTTTGAAAAGCTAACTTGAAATATACTCGCGAAGGCGAGTAGTCAAATGGTACCACGATTGTTTAATAATCCGCTTTTCCTGACGGAGAATAGAAAAAAACGGTGGATAATTTACTGATTAATTGTACTGCAACATGCGGCCTCTACAGCAAATACACAAGCTTCACACCCAAATCTCTGTCTATTCTGCTACTATATCTGTTTACTCATTGCTGCTAAATTTTATTAACGTTGAGGTCATTTCATGGTATTTAGTTTAAATTTTTATTTATGCATAACAAATATAGACCTAGCCTGGTCAACAACAATGTGTTAAAATAAAGTACCCCGATAATACAAATAAATGTAATACAGTGTACATTGTGAATATTGTCCGCAGTTACAGTGTTCCGCTTATCCATTGACAAATAACATTTATTTACTTTGTACCACTGTAGCTAATGCTTAGTTGAATAGTCTGAAAAAATAAATTTCTTACAGCAGGACACATAAAACTAATTCATTTTCTTCTGCTATTAGATTTCACAATTTTAGAAATTTATATTCATCAGCAAAGGTAAATTTTAAACAACAATATATATTATACAATTTCCACAATGTAAGAGTACTTCGGTACTGTAATTAAACACCAAAATATGTCGTTCTGCTGCACCTAGATTTTTTAAATTATATACGTAAGCAGGGAGGTGATTTCCCCGCTTTTAACATAAAACCCTTTTAGGGACTGAACAATCGGTACAGTGAATTATAGATGCCGTAAGTGTTCTCACAAACAGGAATGAGTAATTTACAACTCCTAACATGTTTTACAAAGTGCTCACGGTTGTTTGGAATAATGACAGCCAGTGCTTGGGGAAGGGGAGGTCCCAGTGAAGCTCTCGGTGCACGTAACTATTTTCCAACCAAAGTACAACCAAAACGTAACCGTTTTCGAAACCTTATACTAAGGAATGAAGATTGCAGGATTTTTAATGGAAGATAGAAGCAATAGACAATACTCCTAATTCATGCAATGGAAGTCACTACAGCTTTTCAGGGCATTAAACCCAATAGAGCATAGTGAGTGACTTGCTATCTACTTAATATTTAGATTAAAAACATCATAGCAGTAAACAGTTGATGTATTATCCTTGCAGAAATAGTTTTATTACCACTTTGCTGTAGGTACAAGAGAGAGAGAGAGAGAGAGAGAGAGAGACAGACATACAGAAAGACAGACAGACAGAGACAGGAGGCGAGAATGATCTAGAGGGGGAACAGAAATATACTCACCCTTTTAAAAGCGGGTCACTAAATGCGAGTCTACAAGTGTCATACTCTTTTCATGACGTTCCGATAAATACATGAATAACGTCATCTTTTTATGAAAAAACAAAAGAATGGACAAACATTATTGGTACCTCATAAAGCTAACCGTAATAAATTACATATTTTAAAACGATGTACAGGTTTTATGAGCAAGTTTTTATCTTAGGCAACTCCCGTTATACAAAACTGTATAAAATTCTAACCTAATAGGGAGGAATTTTAGAGTATTCCCAGATAGTTGAAGATGCATTGATTTCCCATGTAAATAAAATTTTACACATAGGGCATTTTGAATAGTCAGAGTCATTTTTCAGAAATGAAAAACGTGTACAATGCCCTTTCCTGCAAACTGTAGTTTGTTGTAGGGGGACGTTCTTGGAAATGATATTGTCACATCTCGGAAGGTATTTAACTCAAAAACCAAATTTGGTATTTATCAGGCTATTTAATTTTCGATTATGCTGTTCTTTCACTCATTCCACTCTCTCTCTCTCTCACATACACAATTGGATATATATTTAAAAATTATTTTCTTCTATTCAAGAGTCCCGAAACATGTATTCCCGTTGAAATTTTGGTATCACATTTATGGGTGAATGCAATACTTCCTCTACTTACTATGTACGTGTTGAGGAAGTAATTGCAATTTGGTGCATTCACGTGACCTTCTCTGCACACTGCACTATAAATTATTTTTGCACAAAAACTCGTATTTGTCTCTGCTTTTTGTTAGTGCTGGTGCATTTGCTACACATATTGTTGTAGGTACACAGGATATACAGCAGGCTGGAGAGTAGTCATATCCTTTAAAACCGCGTTCTTATATGACGGTAATAGAATCACTTACCTTTGCATAACCATGAGAAAAAATTAAATATTGACCTAACGGTTGTAAAGAATATCTACAAAGTATGGGACAATTGTAATCAGGGATAAGCAATATATCGTAAAGTGTTAATAGACTAAAAGATATACTCAATATAAACTGTGTGTTTTCATGATATCTAAATTTTTTCTACAATAAATACTTTGTCTGGCTCTTATAGTTTAAAAATAGTACAAAATTAGTGTAAAGGTAAGACGATTTCATCGGTTATTCGTAGAAAAACTCAACATACATTTTATCTGTCATTATATTACTTATATATTGAAGAAATAAATGGAAAGAGTCGAACTCGTTGAAGAGGAAGAACTAAATAACTTAAACATATTGTATTTTAATAAATGTTATTAAAACCATTTAGAAAAAAAAATATAATTATCGAACTTTTTTCTATGTAAATCAGGCTGTTTCAAGTCGAATCGTCTGAACCAGAGTACACAATCGTACTCAACTACAAAACTCGAAGCAGATTTGGAGAGGAAGCATGGTAGCCAATATATCACTGAGCAAAGGTCATTTCATAATATGTGCGTTCTGCCACTTTATTTCCAAACCTTGATTCACCGTGACAATAGTTTGCGCTCAATGCTACGCCATATTGCACGTTGCTGTTAGAACCTTGTGATGAGCTACAGCTCTCTTGGTGCGCACCAAGTCTGGAACAACCTGATTTAAATAGTCGTTTGAAGTAGAGGGATTTTCTTTAAATCTTTTGCCTCGCATCTTTTGGATATATTTAATTTCAAACATTAAGTTTTACATTTATCCAAATTTTATTTTTGATTTACATTTTTTACAGACATGCATGCACGCGCGCTTACTAGAGTTGCTTTTTTGCTGTTTTCTTTAATCGTATGTCTTAGAAACATAAAACCTTCAGATGAAATGTTTGAGGCGACTGTAATACTTCCTAGACCCTGTGAGATCCGAACCCCTGTGTATCACCTTCAAAACTGATATGGGTTGACGAAACTGCTTCAACACATCCATTATAGTGGATAATAATTCAAATATAATAAGATTCACTTACTTGCAAATTATGTTTTGAGCATAAAAGTGAATCTTAAAGCGGGAACCTCAGTATATACGCTCGTCAAAATTGGTTTGTCTGTGCGGTAGACCATAGCATTATTTCCATTTTCTTTGTATCATTCCATCGTTCCATAATTTTCCAGCGTGTACACAAAGTAAACATCCCAAATTTTTTCTTTAATTTTGTATTGGGAAAGACAGGAATGTTCCTAAAACTCACATATGTGTGGACAGAGCTTGAGGTGTTAACGTGTGCTGTTTCATAGCCACACTGCACTCGCATAACACTTATCCCCCAATTAAAACGCTATCTCCCTGAAGCTCAGTGCTATTAGATGTGTTTCGTAGTTGTCTTTTTTGAATTTATGTTTTCGATTTATATCTTCCGCCGTGATTAATATTCAGACGCATTCTCCTGCGCTGAACTAAGCAGAACTACATTCATTTTAAGCAATGAAAGCATGTTCTCTTGAATGTTTATCTAATAACTTCATCTAGGTCAATGGAAGAGATATTAATGACTACTTACATTTTCTGAGCAATATAATGGGATGAGCAATAACGGGTTGTCCATACAGTAAGAGTTAAACAGGGAGCATTTGAAACTTAACAAACTACATAAGGCGTAAGAGCCCAATATTGTATGTTTTGTTCTCAGAAGTTTTATTAACTTAATATGAACATTATATTAAAATTTTAAAAACCTTATATTTTGGTAAATATGCTATTTTGCTACCAAATCTAATTTATATTTCATAATATTGGGCATTAACTATTAATTATTACTTTTTTGTAGTTTAACTTCATTTAACCTGGTTGGTCATATCGGACGATGAATGAAATTGATGAAATGATGATCAAATTATCTCGGGGTCCCTAAGCGAGATTTGTACTGACGACCTTTTGAATGTGAGGCAGACAATTATTAATTTATTTATGTGTTTATTTCAATATTGTCGCTAAGCATTATACATATTAAATTACTGTTAACATAGTCCCAGCTAAAAAAAAAAAAACAAAAGAACAATACTAGTCCACACAGTTAAGTTACATCATCCAAAGTATTATTATGCACACGGAGTTACCAGCTAGTCCTTTATATTATACAATTCATTTATCAACCAACCACTTATGAATAGTTATTTTTAAAGTTGGGCCTATTCAACTGAATTACACCAAATAGAATATTATTGTATTGTTTAAAAACCATAGTATGATTGATATTGGTTTTCACTGAGAGCCTTCGTTTGGATAAGTACAGTCTTGTATTATTTATAGTGCTAGGTTAATGAATTGCATTAACAAGAGTCATTAAATGGAAATCATTTTAACATACATTAGTTATTTCATAATATACAGGAAAGTAAGAGTCTTGATTCCCTGTTAGACTTTTCACAATGAGCATTCCAATTAGAAATCTAATGGCACTGTTTTGTAAAACACTCTCGAAATGCATAGAATTTTCCCAGAAGAGTAGTCCATAGGTATTAGCACTTTGAATACACAGCTTTGACATTAGTATATAGTAAGATGGTTTTACATTCCTTGAAATATATAAAACGTGAGAGAGTATGATGCAAACATAATCAGCATGGCTTACTCATGTAAAATACCAAGGCAGGAGGCTCAGGCGTTTTGACAGGGACTGGTATTCCGGAAGTCGTGGGTTCGATTCCTTCGACCTCTCTAAAACATGAGTTTTTTCGGCGGTTTTTCCGGGTCACCATAAAAATGCTGAGGAGCTTCTTCATTACCCAGAACTTCATGTTCCTTCACTTCATCTCCATTTCATTCCAACCGTTTATTTTAGATTTGTAAGTGTCAACGAGACCAAGGTGATGGTGAATACGCTCTGGAACTACAGTTCTCGGCGGAAGGGTGGCGTTGGAGTCGTCAGCAGGATCAGGGGAATTCAGTAAGATTCAGGGCGCGAGCTCGTGGCGCTCCCTGCGTTGAGATGAAGTGCTTGGACTAGGTTAGGGATCCACTGCTGTGGCTGTTCCCCCGGTCGGTTTCAGCCGTCCGTCCTCTTATATCATCCTATCCTCCTGGGGCCTGACGCAAAGTTAGCCCTCCCAGAGTTAACCAACCAACCAACGAATACTTGTATCAATATTGACAGAACAGCTTAATATGTTTTTTCCACACCGAGAATTCGTAATTTATAATTTATAGATACAATCTCACTTTTTAGAAATAATCTATTGTGTGTAAACCATTACTTTTCCTGCATTGATCTCCAATTGCAAAATACTATAAAGTTTATTTCACTTAGTAGCAATACAGATAACAAATCTGATTTCATATACACTAGTCACTTTTGTTACTAGCCATACCACTTCGTTTTGTCAGACAAAGGTATTATCGAATGTAAGTCAAACGCTGCCTTTAGGTGGTTAAACAGTATAATTAAATTCGCTTATTTTTTCTTTTTATTTTCCACACTGAAGCTACATACATCACTCGGCTAATCAGAATATTTCTGTCCTCCTTCAATTAAGACTTTTGAATTCTATTCATTATATTAAGTGAGGCTCATTAAAATAATTTGTATTTATAATATACCATCGATGTGTGGTTACTTTTATGCTTCATAAATACTCTTCCTTCATTTCTTGTTGTATTTAAACATTTTATGAATATTTTATGTATATATCTAGTGATATTTATTTGTATAATAAATATAATAAATAGTACAACATCCAACGTATAAACCTATATATTAGGATTTTTTTGTTTGATATTATTGGAAGAGCTATAAAACCTCCCTTAAATATTAACACTGCCTCTATTAAATTACCCAGAATAGATTTTCGTCGCCATGTAGTGGAGACTTGGCAATTCCAGAGTTTGAAAGACGAGTACTAACAAAGACTGCTTGGTACAATAAAATCACTTACGTAAATTTAAAATATCTTCTTAATATGAAAGTTGCAGAACATGAAGAATAATGCACAAACACAAGTACATTTACACCAAAATGTAGCAGATATTTTCAACTGTAATAATTAAACTCCTGATAAAACAACACAAACGCTGCGTCATCTGTATCCACACAAACAGATAATTGTGGGCAGAGTGCACTAACGAGGTGGCATGTAGTGAGCACATTTGCTCCTCAACTGGTCACCAAATCGATCTAAGTGGCTCAGTTGGTTAAGCATTGGTTTTCTGGTCCCAAGGTTTTGCGTGCGATAAAACACAGCCCAGCCCGATGGTTTCTAAGTGCACTTAAAAGCGACAGACCCATGTCAGTAAATTTACTGGCATGTAAAAGGAATCCTACAGGACGAAATTCCGGAACAATGGCGGCGTTGATATGATACTCGCAATTGACAGCGTCGTTAACAGAAAAAAAGTACATACTAGATGACCCAACAGCTCTGTGTTATCACGTGCGCAGATAACTCTTCGTGTATTATAAAATTGCAGAGGTCCACGGGGTAAATCCAAGCATACGCCGGTTAGTGGCGTTGTAAGAGAGAGAGCGACCTTCGTTTTTCTCCTCTTGCACATCAGCGTAAGCGGTGAAGCAATCGCTGCGCTTCTCATTAGGCGGTTGTACTGGAGTCCATGATGATATACAGGAACAGTGTAAGCACACGGAGAAGTTAACATGATTTCCACTTCAATTAGAGACTTTATTTTTTATACAATAAAATCACCTTTTAGATTCACAAGTAATTAAAACGTGTATTTCACCTATCAATATCCGCCAATAACTAATTATGTAATTGGGTATTAACATCAGTGACTGTTTAGTCACTGTAGGGTTCAATGAAAACGTTAAGACGTCGTAACAAAAACTATGCATGACCCCACTATTGTTTTACTTTATTACTGTTTATAGTAATAATAATAATTGTGATTACCATTATTATTACCATCTTAATCACTATTAATTTGCTTGGCACGATAAAAATAAAACATGAAATATTAATAACAAAAAAACTGCAATCATAACAACACATATTATAATGAAATTTTACCTGCCTTTGTGTTTGTATGATTACGTTACAATGCTTAGATATTATGATTTAACAGCACAATGTGTCTAGTCTCCAATGTTAAATAAAAAGGGCATATTATGCAATTACAAAATTAACTTAATGGCGTAGGTTGATAGGAAATACAGACTTTATAATTACTTGGGAATGTAAAAGGTAGCTTTATTTTCTAAAAAAAAATGGCTCTGCAATTGGAGTGGAAATGATGTTAACTTTGTCCGTGTGTTTACACTGTTCTTATATAGTATCATGGAGTACAAAAAAGCTGGTCCTCAATGAGCCCGACGATTCCTTCGCCATTTAGCTGATTTGAAACAGCAGAAGAACGAAGGTCGCCCTCTTTTTACAGCGGCACTGACCGGCGTATGTTCAGATTTACCCAATGGAGCTCTGCAATGTATATAATTTAATAAATGATCACCAAATAAGACCTTTTGAGGCTGACTTCATCCCATGCCAAATCTCACAGCAAGAAGCGTTTCTACCAAAATACTACCAATAAGTCCATCCCAATGAATTCTTAAATAGAATTGATTTCTTCTGTCACTTAGCTGAAGTCAATCTAAGTACAGGTCTCATAACTGGTATTATTGTTATTGTTGCTATGGTCATGGTCATGGCTATGATGATGATTATTATTATTATTGTTATTATCATTATTACTATTATCATTATTATTATTACTATTATCATTATTATCATTATTATCATTATCATTATTATTATTATTATTAATATAAGATTGCCTGCAAATACTCTGATTAAGTCAACAGCTAAAGGTGAGTTAATGCTTCCAGAAATATTTCTGTTTTAACGCATTCCTACTTTCTGTTACTTTCAGGAGACACCTCATTCCATGGGGTGATAACGGACCCATTTCTGAGGTGGAAGCAACCAGCGCTCGGTTTCCATTACTTCCTATATTCGGATGATTATGATAATTGGGGTGGAATGGGAGCACCTAGAGCATTAACCGTAGACTCAGAACCACGTTAGGCCTTGGAGATACTTCACATGAGATGTGAAGGCTTGAATAGGGCTGACTTATAATCACCACTCGAGAGTCGGGAATCGAAATAGAGGCCTTCAGCACGAGAGCCATGAACGAAATCAGTAAGCTAGTCCCATACCCTATTTTACATAAGTTTATGATCCTTATTTTGAAAAATATTGTAGAACATTCCTTAGAAACGTAACTTGGTTTCGTAAAACCGTAATTCACTATATAATTATGTTTTTTTGGTGTTTAGCCAGGAAGAGGGGCTAGTATCTGCACAGTGAGAGTGACCCAAGCGCAACACTATATTCTATTTTATCGACAAATAACCTCTTTTTTCTATGTAGGTGAAACCCGCTACCCAGTCCAGACCCTTCTCCTGGCGAAGACACAGTAAATAGCAGTTATCTCGGAGTGATCTCTAGAGGCCCAGATCTGGTTTGAGAGCCTTTAACTTTGTAACTAGAAAGAAAAGAAAAACAACTAAAACGTTTCTTACAAACAACTAGAATTCTCTGTGAAACGCCCAACTTTTAATTCCAAAAGTGATTACTCCTTTTTGTCAGCTATTCCCAGTTCACTCCCGCCAACTCATTATAAAGCTTAGTGCAGAACTTACAAAAAACTGGTACTTCAGTCCCTCGCGATTTTAACATGTTTAACATCTTAAATTGCAGCTGCGCCAAGTGGAAACAGGAAACCACTTTAATCGCTTGTAACATAATCACTGCAGCACAATGTTGTCGGCATTGATCACTCATTGAACTGCGGACTGACTTCATTCACTGCACTGTATAGAGCCGAAACACGGGTGTAATAATATGTACCTATATAAAAGTAATAAAAGTTAGGTTGTACGTTTATTTAATACAATAGCCCAAATAAGGGGCGTCACCGAAAACCATAGAGCTGAACATTTAATACCTAAATCAATAATTTGATCATTAGTGTTAGAAAAACTCTGTGCAAATGGAAACCAATCAATACTTCGTGATAAAGAGTACTTGGAATATTTTAATGGCCCTTACAAATGGTAAGCATTTTTCTTTGTACTGAATTTTGCGAGTAAACCAGTGAGGGCTGTAGTTGTTAAAACCTCACTGTAGTTTTTTTACTCAGGTTTTAGATAATTGTAGTTAAGAATTGGTAGTATATGAATATGACTTGTCAAATAATATATATCATTAGTCTTCAAACAACATTTATCGTCTAAAATCCTGCATGTTTAATGAAAGAATAGTGGCTTCCTTACAGGCTGTTTCATTTTAATGTGGTTGCATAAATCATTGAATGAAATAGTACACTCTTTGGTGTATAGCAGGTTCACGATCATAATCCACACATTCTTCTGGTTTCTAACATATCCAACTCACTAAATTCGTCATATTTTATGAAAGTGCTCTTCGTTGACTCAATCTAGCTTGAACCTAACTTTGTCAGTTGCATGCACTGACCAAGTTAATGACTTGGTGACCAACGACGTTAAAACTTACATTCGTACTTCTTATGTTTTCTTGCCATACAAATATACGCAAAATTATAATAGCTTAGGAGAGGTATCAGGAGGCTTTGGCATGGAATGAACAATCCATACTTAGTGCAATCTTTCAACACTTTTGGGGTTTCTCGACATAATAAATTAAAGGTCTTACAGTATCACATGTTAAAAATATCGTTTACAAAAGTAATGAAATTTTAAAAGAAAACTTTACAAAATTTAAAAATATCTTAGCATCTATTAAAATAGATATCTCAGATCTCAATACACCAATTTGTTTCTTTCAACATTTGAAGTAACCCAGCTGTTTAAAAACATTGAATTTTTAAGTTCAAAATAAGCATTTTTACTTATTGGATTTTTATTTAAAATAACTTTAGAATTCTTCTAACTCAGATAAAAACATAAATTTATTCAATGTAAATATATAAGATAAAAAATTAAATAACAATTAAAAATTAAAATAAAATAAGAATTAAATTTTAACATCCTTAAAATAATAACAAATTCTAAATTAATATAATAAATATTGTTTCACATAATTTCGTGATTAATAGCCCACAAAAATGAGGTCGGTAGTTTAATTTTAAGAAAACTGTTTTATGATTTAAGAACGATAAAAAGTTGAAAGTTTTAGTTCCGAGAAATATTGAAATGAAGTTTCAACAATGTGCTCAGAGTAATTGATTAGGTGGCACAGCGTTCTCACTAAAAGCACATTCTGATAAGAAAGCTCATAAAAGCTATACATTTGAAAACCAGAAAAGATGTGCTACTCAATGACGTCGGAGTCCAAAAAATAAACATTTTGAAAAAAAATAAGTATCTACACCGTGTAAATGTACATCAAATTGAAAGTTAATATTCCACATACATCAAAAATGAATATTGCAAGTATCGATATCTTATAGTGATCAAGTGCTGCACTGAATCAAGTGCCTCCGGAAAGCACAATTCTTAAGCCCTTATACCTGCTTTCATTCATACTCTTGCCTCGCTGAGGAAGAGGAAAACATATTGTGTTGTAGGCAGTTCTCCGATGTAAGCGCTTCAAAGAAATGGCTACGTAAGGACTGACTATTAACTCTATCAAGTCATTCTCTGAGAAGCATGAATAGTTTCTAGATTTGTGAACAGCTCTTTAAAAGCGAAACCATCATGCGGCAGTAAAAGGCACGTGAAATCGTTCTCGTGTATAAATGTCATTTTATTACTCCTTATTCTGTATAAAGCAATATGTTCTCAAAAATGAATAAGTTCACATATATATTTAACTGTATCTTTCTGCAACTACCAGATTTACAACGAGGTGTGTTGCAAGGCTATGTTTTCACAGCTCCTCATTATTAAGGGAGAACGTTGATAGCTTTAGCTCATGTGTCAAACTTTTCATGGAGGTGTGAACCTTTACGGTAAAGTACACAGTTTATCTCTCTAATACATTCTAATATTGTGAATATTCAGTCATTGGAAAACAATACTTAGTGGGCAATCAAATCGATTAATGCATATGTACATTGATATAAGTATTGCTCAGTATAATGAGTGTCATTGTGATGCTTTTGCATTGTTAAGACCCTTTACCCTCACTATTAGGTTTTTTATACTTCCTGTAAGAAGGTGCATTTCGCATAGATTACACAGTTTATATTCAGAATTTAAATAATATTGTATATTCCAACAAAAGTCAACAAATCAAACACTCATTCGTCATCAACTGGTTTTGTTTAACTCTGAGTATACGCCATACAGAATATCGCAGAAACTGTTTTTTGTAGACATAGAAGACAATTATTCTGTGTTTATATTTCCTTCATGCATATAAAATAATTGCTTAATCGAATGACAGTTGACGGACAAATGCTTTCACAGAACGAAATTTCCAGGAAATTAAATCTCCGTCCGTTGTGAGTCACCAATGAACCAACTATTGCATAATTAAGTGGTATGCATTGTTGCATATCATTTAGAAGATACAAACACTGTAAATATGCAGCAGCAGTAGCAATAGTAACAGATGAAAAAGGACTGGTTTCGCCAAAAAAGTTACATAACTGGGCTAAGGCAATATAATAACGGATGGAGTTGTTTCTGATCATTTATTCCTGTTCTTGATAGCCTGTTAATGATGGATCATTGTTGAATACCAAACACGTACGAAAAAGTAAAATAAGCATGAATTAGAATGAAATAAGATTACAAACTGAATATTGTATGTGCAGTTGGTTCTTACGTAACCTTCACCATTCTTTTTATTTTACAGAAATACAGTTCCGGGGTCTTGTCGGGAATCCAAGGCTGTATTCCTTTTTATTTTTCCTCTTATTTTCCTTTTTCCCCACTTTCCCAATATTTCGTTTGTTTTTCTATTTGTTTACAGCTTGCTTTTTGCTTCAAATACACACATGTATACATTTACAAACACACAAACAGCCATGCAAAGGCGGGACTCAAACCCATGAACCCCTGCGCGACGCAGCACCCAAGCTAGGCACTTTAGCGAGCGCGGCCATGAGCCAAGAAAAAAAAAATTACCTACATAAAAACAGCTTACCAAACTCTTGGCCTGAAGTTCTTCCAGTTTTTGACATCCAGTATCCAACATTATGTTCAAAAAATCTTTTATTCCCGTACTGGTGTATAGAAAATGTAGTGATAAGTATTCCTTTCATAACAATTCTTTTTCTTTACACTCCTCCAGGGATAACTCCGTATTTCCTCTTAATTCTACAGTAAAATATGCTTAAGCTTGATAGAATGGGCCAGTTTGTTAGATATCCACGTGCGCAATCTTAACCACTTCTTTGTTTTCATATAAAGTTATTTAAATAGGTATCTCTCCCCAGCACTTCTATAGTTGGCACTTCAAGCAGAACAACATTCTAACACCACACTGTGGATCCAAATGTTTTCAACCAATGTCAGCAATTGTCTCTAAATTACCTTCCGATCGTCTCTATCTATACCGCATGTCTCTCCCATGTAACTTAATGTACTCCATTCAATTCCTTCTAAGCTACTGCTCAATTTCATTACTTAACTTAATCCCACCTTCCAGTACGATACCGGTTGTAGAAGGGACATATCTTCATACTGCGCGGAATTAGTATATAAATAGCCTTATTTTTAAATGTATATGTTCATTGTATAAACAAAAATGTAACAGCCCATAGCATTGGTGTTTTCCTACCACCTGAGAATTCCGCTTTAAAAATGCGGTTGGATTAGCGACATTTTTCAGTACTTTCTCAACCCCACATGCTCAACTACAGCTAAACTATAACTCTGTGTACCATCTACATTGTTCTCATTAGTATTTCTGGAACTTTCGTAAGAGACATTAATGACTCTGTTTTAGTATGGATTTGTTTTGTAATGTCTATGTGTTTCCTTTTATAGATAATCCTTTTTATAGATAAGTTGACATACTCCTATATACATCCTGATCTTGAACCTATAGATATATCGCTCTATTCTTGACGATCAGTGCTTGTGCTTTCATTGCATTCATCGATCGGCATGGCGTAGATGGTAATCTGTGGCTAGCTTTCGAGGGTCCCGAATTCGATCCCCGCGATCACCCACTCTGACCATGAAGTTTTTCGAGGTTTTACTCTAGTCGCCAAAACGAACGCCAGGGTGCTATATCCTACCACGATTCACCTTCCTCTCATTTCATTTCCCTTTCATGTTTCAGGGGGTTACGGTTTGGTCACTGGCGGCAGAACCTCGGGATATTGAACTGACTTGGCACTGTCAGAGGGATGCCTGTCGATTGTCCATTGTTCTGCTAGAGGGACGTTACAGAAGGACTCTCCCGTCGTCAGGTGGTCAAACCAATATTATGGAATAGTATGGAATATATACTATCAAATATTCTGAGTAGGATTAATGGATTTAGGAATCCACCAAGATCCAGCAGTCCGCTGGGGATTTATTGCCATTTATAATTTACCATATCTGTCAAGAAGTTCCTGATTTATGTTGTGAACCTTAAAGAAAACTTTAAGTGGGGCTTGTTCGTCTTAAGATTTTGTTTTTGATTCCTACTGTGTAATACATACCTTTTTACAGAAGTGCAGCATCGTTTGTTCTTACCTTTTCATCTATGTGGGATCTTGGGCTAGGGAAAACAAGCAGAGGTCGACACATGCAGAAATAAAGCGACACTTTCAAGATCATGTCATCTGGGGAAACGCGTGGCCAAGTACATCAGGGGGCAGGAAGAGATGGAAGAAATGGTGAATGGTTTCTCCGCATCAACCACAGGCAGTGAGGGTCGAATAGGAACTATAAGGCGTTGGAGACAGTAAATGGATACAGCAAAATATAGTGAAATATATACACGAATACATAAGTACTTAATTCAGAATCAAAGGAGTCAAATGAAAGTGCACACATTATAAAAATTAGAGACTTACAAATTAAAACTTTCTACAAATAAAATCAAAGATTTTACGTTTACAGGGAAGAAGCATGTTAGAAGCAAGTTTTTACTTAATAATGAAACAATGCAGCAGATGGTAATATTTAATTATTTGGCATCAGAATTAGCCGTAATATTAAAAGAGCAGAATGTTGAAAAGAGCGAGTGCATTCAATCTTATGTGGGGTACAACAAAGATCAGCCTTAGAAGGAAAACCAGAAGGGAAACTTACATATTATAAGCCAACAGTAGTGTCCCTCAATCACTGCATCCAACAGGAACATGGGAATTAAACAGAAAACATAAAAGCAAAAAATGAATCAGCAGAAACGAGGATATTAGTTTAAGTGGCTGGATACTCTGTATTGATTTTAAAACAAACGAAGGAATAAGAAAATAATTAAACACATTTAACCTAACGGAAAGGATAAAATAATAAAATATTGAATACAACACTTACAGTGGATGAACAGTAATATATTCCCTAAAACAACAACCGATTACGTGTCCAATAGATAAAAGAGACGTAGGAACACCGAGAAAGAGATGGAGAGAAGACGCCGACTGTTCGGGAAGGAACGGATCCTAGGTGGCCAAACCGTGAATGCTGCTGCTGCTGATGATGATAATGGTGCACATTTTAGTGAAATAATGGTATTAATGTAACCAAGAACAAATCTAAGTTGAGCAGAGAGCAAAAACAATAATAAGAAAAGTGCAGTGTAGCACTAAAACGCCAAAGAGCGTACATAAAAGAAGGGAAGAATTCGCTTAAAATATGATCATCTTATCAAAGGATTAGAGCCACCCTTAACAAAGAGCCTCCCTGGCCCATAAGAAATTATGGGCTTATTTTATTATATGCCGTTGTTAATGAAGTGGCATATGCATGTTACGGCGGATGATCGCTCAACTTCAAAAGGTTTTCACCTATTCCCCAAGTTAACAAAATGAATTGACTTTGACATGTCTACGCAGTTGATATCCTATGATTTGCTCTGGTTATCGTTCAGTAAATATTCTGCAAGCTACAAACACAAAACTCCAGTAAGCCAAAGCAAGAAAAATAATCAGCAAGACTAATAGTACCGAAAATGTTTAACAGGCAAAAATGTGGAAAACTTGGTTCCGAGAATTTATCCATTTTCAGGGTAATAGTAGAACTTGTGGAGACATATATTTCTCTTCAGCACTACGTGCAACCAAGCACTTTATTTATGCCGTTTCCATGAATGGGGAGGAAGAAAGCTGGCCTTACGTGTTAAGGTTATTAAGATTAAAGGGACCAAGATGGGCTACCGAAAGGATATGGAGCTACCAATCTGCAGCAAGATCTTAAGTGCTTCCATTCTTAATCTACCCAAAACTAAAACAAAAGAAAGTCTTAAAACGCACATATTTAAATGAGGCAGCTTAACATATTTTATAATACAGTTTTGCAATGTTATTAAATCACATTTAAATAATGTTTTAATGTGCTAATCAATGTATTTCTGAAAATTTTGTTTAAAATTCTCAATTCTAACACCAGGTAATACATTTACACGGAAAAATGTTTTCTTATTTTATCTTTTATTTAAGCGTTAAATGGTTAATATTTGTAGCATAAATATTGATAATGTTATGCCCTGGGTTAAATGAAGCCTGGGTCTAGAGAGTTGTCGACATGAAGTTCCTGAAAAACTTTTTTATAACGAAACGCCAACGAATACGCAAAGATTCATGCTTAAGCCAGAGTTCCAAACAATTTATTGTAATCTAAATAAAATACACATTGTTATCCATATAATATTTAATAAACAATATTAATGTTATTAAGGATGTATATGATATCTGCTAAAGAAGAAACTGCAAGATAAGTGGCTTAGAAAATATTTATAAATGGAAACTAAACTGAAAATATGATAAAGATGCATGTCGCAGTTGAGTCCATCTATCGAGAAGGAAACAGGAAATACTTGCCAAAGTGGCTGAAGAAGGAAAAGAATTCTTATGTGTTGTTACATGGGGTACTGGGGTTTCGCATCTGGTAAGACTGCTTATATTTTATATATAAGAGAGACTAAAAGAAGTAAAGAAATACATACACGAGGTTTTAAATTTAAGTTGTACCAAACATGGAAGAACTTGGTGTATCTGAGATAATAGAAGGTATGCAATATGTGCCTTCACTGGAATATGATTTCATTTTTTTTATAATTTATGGACCCTTTTACAAAGAAATTGAAATTACAAAAAAATGACAAAATGATGCCTAAACGTAATATAATCCCATATTTTTTATAATTTATGTACCCTTTTAGAAAGAAACTTCAATAAGAATGAGATATGTTTTAGAATGTTTATTTTATTGAAATAATTGGTTAAGCAGTCTCATTCCAGAAATTGTGAAATTTTTGGAAGGGGGCTGTCAAGACGTTTTAAACCTTACATTTTTGTTACCCTTGGTAACAAAATTTTGTACGTTTAAAATGTTGGTGAAAAGTAAAGAAAGATCTCAATTTTCCAATTCTATAACATAGGCAACTTTTTTTATTTATTTATTCACTTATTTATTTTAGGGATGTGAATATTTCCATATCCAAGAGACACAAGTTATGCAGAATAATATCTATATATGTAGAACTTCTTGAAAATGCCTTTGTTTATTAAACTCAAGTACCCAAAATTTGCTTAAGCAGCTCTGAAATGCATTTTGAATCCTACGTATAGCGTAAATACTGAAATATATTTCAGTAAATACAGTTTCATTTTGATGACAGAACATAAACTACAGAATAAACTGCTGAGCTATGTCCTATTGTTTAATTCAAGTTGTATGCTTTGAGCTAACTCAGTGCATTTTATTTTATTATTATGGTTTGAATTAGAATCTCTATGTATGCGTCATTATTTTTTCTCTATCAATCATATTTATCAGTGTTGCTTAAACCTATCTTAACTTAAACATGGCGAACTAGTGCTTCTAAAGGAAAATTTAGTTTTACATTAAACTTATCACCTGCATATCACTTATGCTTTTGTTCTTGTCTTCAAAATACTATAAATATTGAATTTCAAACGTATAAAAGTTGCAGGATCTGAAATGTATAAATGAAAATGCTGAATCTCTCATTTCAGGAGTTAAAAAGTCAACATCGATATTTATATGTATTATGAAGCTTGCAATGTGAACCGCCCATTAAAACTGACCTCTTAGTTTTCAAACCTAGTGGCGCCGCCATAAAGTACGTGACCCGCATTCAAGAGGTGTAAGTTTTGAACCCGACGATCACCCACTCGGACCCATGAGTTTCCCCTGGATCGCTAGGTGAATGTTGTAACAGTTTCTCATCTATCACCACTTTTTCGCGACCGCATGAGAGATTTGTGGTGGACAAAGTGGCGCTGGGCGGGTTTTCTCCGGGTTCTCCGGTTAGCCCCACCATCGCATTCCATCGGTGCTCCATCTTTATTCATGTATCATCAGTGTCACCGCCTGCGGTGCTATAAGTAGTTAAAGCGTATGTTAAACACTACCAAAAACGACTTTTTTCCTATAATTTCCGCTTCTTTCTGTTTTCCTTCCATATTTTAGGTGTACTTCCAGGTTAGTGTTGCATTGAATGGCGTGGATTCGTGCTCAAAGGAAACATTAACGTGGACACCAGATGACTGCCAATTCAACGGATCGCACACACGCCTCTCTGGTGGCCCGACAGCGAGAGGGGTCGTTGTGCTTGGAAAAATTAGTGACTTCCGCAGTGTCTTTGGTGGCCTGTATACCTGCAATCTGTGACCTCATATGTTTCCTTCACCTCATCCCATTCTTCTGCGGTTGTTAGCTACAATAGAGCAGCATAGATCGCAGAGTACCCCATTTTCAACCTCTGTAACTTCCTGATCAGATTCTTATCACTTCATTCAATATCGCCAGCTTAAACATTGTTATGTTTACGAACCAACCTGTCGCGTGGTTGAGAGAGGCCTGTTACTTACAATACAAGAAAATGGACCAGGCTATTAACTCTGAGAGGGGAAATCGATGTACTAAGATCTTACGTGGAGCGGATGTGTAAATGCTATCCGTAAAACCGAGCATTGATGGTTTCAAATTTCACTTCTTTATCTTTGCGAAGCCATAGTAAGTGTACGAGCGATAGGGTTAATGCACTTTGAACCAGAAATTAATGTAGCTGGGTTATATGTATCAACGAAGATTTTACCTAGTCGCATACACAAAATAAATTAAATGAAGTCCGCTGGGGTAAACAAGGTATTCCCATTTATCTGCAAATTGAACAAATGCTGTCATCTAGTAGTACTTTGGGAGCACTGACAAATGCACTCATGCGGTTGGTAGAAAACGTGGAATGCACCGAAATATTTTAATATTTCCTATGAGCAGACAAGGTGAAAACAGGGAATGTCCATGCCTTGTAATTGGTAATAATGTTAACAGCTATTCACAAACTTGAGAAAATAGCAACTAGCAACCTGATGGAGTTTGCAGTGTTTGAACTTTGTTATAATCATTTGTAATGTTTTATGACTGCGTTAAAATGAGCTCAATTACAGACGGTAGATTAGAGCCTCCTGAAAATCATTATACTGGCAAAAGAAAACATATAAGAATGTATGAAGTAATGAAAAAATGGGATTATAGCCCACTGAATATTGTACTTTCTGTAACTTCATAACAATAATATTTTCATATGTTGAAGTTTATAATATTGTTATTATGAAAAACGGGACTGTTGACATTCCTTTTGAAACAAAACATTAGTGGACATTCCCTGTTTATATCCTACCTAAAATGACACTGTCAGGTTATAAATATTTAATTAGGGTCCCCTGGTTTGAAAACACTTCACTTTGACATCTACTACAGCTTCGTGGGACTAAATAATTGTTGCGCTGCAGTATTAAAATTAATAATTTTTAATGGAGATACCTCGGTTTCCAAAGACGTCCTTCAAATGGTCTTTATTCCAGTGTTTATTTTACTCCAGTACTTAGTATATTTTATTAATTTTCATGTTTAAACAAGTAATTTCAAATATATAGGTGAAGAATACAGATTAGAGTAAAATTTTAAAACCCTTACAGAAAATTCAAACAGTGTGTAGGCAGACCAGGTATTTATATTCGTGTCCATAAGGTCCTTGAAAGCCTATCTGAATATGAATAAACCGTGCCTCAGATTTCATATTCCATATCTATACTTTTTATTAAACAGTTATCAGATTTGCCATCTACTGCACGGAAATAATTTTGGATCTCGGCAAACATTTTAAAGTGAAATTAATATGAGAAATTGTCTTCAAAATTAAACCACTCTATGATGTGAACTGAATGAAACAAAAGCAGGAATACAAGGATACTATCAACGGAAGTGTTGAGAAGGAAGTAAGGTGTTTTCATAATTATTATGTGCGGCTTAATGTTGTCACAAACTCATAGACTTAAACGTATTCATTTTATCGGTATTTATGTTAACTCTTTGACTCGAGCTCACTAGAGAGAGCTACTCTTTTGCAAAGAGAGGGATTCCATTTGTGATAAAATTTCTCATGATGTGAAATACATATGATAGTGGAAGAATAGGCTCGAGAGCTCAGTCTACTAAAAGCTCTTTCTGAGGAGCCAAGAATAAGAGAAAGAGCCGTGCAATTTCAAGAACTAAGATAAACTAAATTAACTAAGAAGCACATTCTGTATAGCTTCCCAAGACTCGTGAAACTATTCTATACATTTGGACTACAAAAAAACGTGGCCTATTCTCCTAGACTACAAAAAATTTTATTTTTATTCTCCCTGTAAGGTTTTCCCATTTATTTAATACTCTGTCCATCATCCATTATCACATTTCTCAATGACTGGCTTGAAACAAAGGAAGACGTGAAAAATAGCCTTACTTACCAAATTCTACTGATTTGTGTAACGAGCGTTAACATGCAATAATAATAATATTAATATTAATAAAAATAATAATAAAAATAAGAAATAATATTATGAATAATAATAATATTAATAATACTAATATTATTAATACTACTACTACTACTACTACTACTACTACTACTACTACTACTACTACTACTACTACTACTACTAATAATAATAATAATAATAATAATAATAATAATAATAATCTGTTTCTGCGTCATCACACAATAAGCGTAGGAGTAAAAATCGGATGTGTTCTAATCACATTCTCTAGGTGTTCCATATACAAACTATTCTTACAAAAGATTATTCTTTTATCCAAATTATTTTAATCAAGAAAACCATTAGCACAATTGGTCTTACTAGTTTTTTCGTTTTAAGTAGAAATGAAAACGAGAGTACCCTAAGCTAAAGCGGTAATCAAATCATTTATAAGCTGGTCGCTATGTGAAGCAATTTAGGTTCGGTTCGTTTTGCATGTCCAGCAGTAAAAGGAGAGATGAAACAAAATGTGACTTCCCGTTTGGGAAGAGTTATGTAGCTTAAGATTCTAACCGATAACAAGGAATATCTCGAAAACAGTCAACTTCTACCATAAAACGTATATGACATAAATATATGTATTTTAATAACGAGTTACACATTTGTTGTGTACTAAATTTTATTTATCTCTTACGGTTTAACAGTGATTCAAAAGTTTCTAAAAGTAATCCAGAATAAAGAGGTGTTCAGAAGCTATTCCCGGAAAATTAAAAATAGTCATTTTATTTGGGGTGTAAATGTCTTTCATATACGGCGTTTTAATGAAAACCGTTGTAGCCATTTTTAAGAAAAACAAACATTTCAAAAAGTCTCCCTTGCAAAGCGTAGCTTTCAGGGAGAATTCTCTTGAAAATTGTCCTATCGTATCCCTTAAATATACTAAACGTAAATACCAAGTTTGGTATTTAACGGAGTTTTCACTTTTGAGCTATGTTGTCCACAGATATTTCTAAAAATGCTTCTTTTGGACTAAGGGTCTCGAAACATATATTTCCGGTAAAACCTCGACATTGAATTTTTGGGTGGAATAATTAGTTTGTACATATTTAATATAAGCAATATCTGCTCAGTAGAACACAGAATCGTAGCGTGTAGAAGCTCGCATTGTATTCTTCAAGGCTGTGTGCTTTGTTCAAAACAACAAGAACTTTCGAGCATTAGGGACACAAGTAACAACCCTTGGGAGGAAGAAAGGTTCACTCCCTTATATTTTAGAAAGAGGGAATTTCTCATTGTAGAGAAAGGTCACGTGGGTGGAAAATAAAGAAAAATCCCCGACAGTCACGTGACAGCGCTACTTTACGCACCTTTTTCCAGCCAATCAAAAAGGAGGGCAATACTTGGACCTTTTAGTATATAAATGATGTGCGTACAAGAAATCGGTCTCACACGGTACAACAAATCGGACACTCAATGTAACACTCAATGTAGGAAACCACGTACAAGAAATCAGTCTCACCAGATAGGAAACCGCGTATATGAAATCGGACACACACATGAAAATCCAGAGTTTAAGAAATGTGACGAGACACAGTCTAAGAAATTCTGCGGCGTCTAGTGTAGGAAATCGATGTATTATATAACAATCTGGCTGGCAACTATTACCGTAAATGTTACACGGACCGTGAAACTCAAGATTGCAGTGATGAGTGTACAAATAAAATAACTCAGCAAAAGTAAAACTAGCATTTAAACTAAATTAGGTCATCAAGTTCGCGATCGGTTATGTCGGGACTCGCTCGCAGGGTTAGTGCATCAATCTAACAGATTATCAATAAAAGAAATCATCAGTGAATTTAAGTGAAATGTCTCTTTTATTTGAGTCTAACAAGCGTTACACACCTCTGACATTCTTTCCCCCCTGAGCAAAAGACAACTCATGGTCTACGAGAACGAGCTTAGCTGGAGCGACAAAGGGAATCTGCAAGGTATGTACACTCTTAATGTAGAGAATTTCACGAGTATTAACCCTCGACCAACTACAAGTAGACTCACCTGATGGCGTCATATTGTGATACCAGAAGTAAAACTGCGACATATTAGCATCCTAACGTGGCAACAATAAGACCCCGATATATTGGTGCACCAACGTGACGCTCAAGAATAAAAGTACGGCAAAGCTAAGTTCAACCCGTTCAGTGAGCCGAGTTATTTTCCTTACCGGTTGAGCCCCTTCTCCAGGATGCTTAGCCATTTCGAAATTGAGATGTCACCTTTTTTCTAGAGCTTCACACTCACGAAGAAGATGAATTCTTTTCCACCGGATTGTTTACAGAGGCTACATATTGGTCCTTCGTGAATTATTCTTATGATGTTTTCTTAAGTCACTGTGTCCGGTAAGAAATCTAGTGAATTTCTTTAAGCGTTGGCTATACAATCTAATGAGGCAATCACTTAGATTATGATTAAGTTCTTTAGTTAAAATGCTATAAGTTTTATTTCTAGGGTTTCGGAACCATCTTTGAGGATTGTTCTCTTCATTCTATAGCTAACTGATATTTTAGTTGATCTGGTTCTGGACCTATGAATAGAGTAAAGGCTTGTTTCTTGGCAAGAGGATCAATTTTTTCATTACCTTTAATACCCATATAGCCGGGTACCCAGCATAGTCTAACTTTGTTGGTGGATGAGAGATTAAGTAACTTAGTATGTTTCCCAATTTGATTTCATTGAGGGCATGCAGTACAGCTTGAACGTTAGAGCTAATAAGAATCTGCTTTTTCGTATATTCTTTTTCACAGCTTTGGCTTGTACCTTCTTGTATGGTGACTACTTTTGCCTGAAAGACAGCAGTATGGCGACATAGATTCATATAACATCAGGTCCTTGTGATTGTCTCAAATATGCTTGGTTCGGTAGTTTAGTTGCTGGCCTTTTGATCTCAAGGTTGACGGTTCAAACGCGGCCCAGATAGATGGTTTTTAAAATGTACTTAAAGTGATAGCCTCATGTTAACGGAATTACTGGTAAGTAAAAGAACCGCTGCGGGAGAAAAGTTTAGTGCACCAGTGCGCTATATAAGCCTCGCAACTGGCAGAATCGTTAACAAACAAAAGCTTATTCCGCTATCTATTTCATTTTAATCCAAATAAATATTTATAGAAGTGAAATGGTTTTATTATACATCTTTTGTACCATGTGTAATGCCTTTTAGGGAAACACAATAGGTTTAAAAAACAATCACATCTTTGAGGTGTGGTCACTACATGATGGTTTGGAAATTTCATCTTCTTTGACTCGGAGGAAAAAAAAAAACCGATGTCTTAGATTCTCATGACCTTCACCAATGTCTATAACTTATGAATATGCATACAAGGTATTCTTAGAATGGCTGCTTTCCTATCCACGTCTTTTTAATCATGCTAAACCTTTGCAAAGCGGTTACCTCACAGTTTGGTTATAGATACAAAGGGAAACCTGGTGACAAATGTTCAACATAGGTGGATAGATGGTATTTACTTGCAATTCCGAGAAATAACTGAATGTTGGTAGGTATTGAAAACATATATCTCCAAAAATGTATTATCTAAACTTTATTTGAAATAAATTATGCTTTAAAGAGATCTATATCCTTATGTATTCTGTGTCTGCCTATCGCTTAACAAACACCACTTCTATAAGATTATACAAAATTCTCTCCGAATGAAGAGAACTTAAGCAAGCTATTCCCAGAAAATTCAAGATATATGTGTAGTATTTTAATAAAGGTCAATAAATCCATATTAGCGAAAATAAAAATGTACAGCAAACATTCAATCTAAATTGTAGAGGTAGGAACTTTCATGAAAATCCTCATATCATAGCTTTGGACACACAGACACAAATGTTAATTTTTATTTAGGGGTCTCAACCTCGGCATCCAATTTTTGGGTGGCATACAATGCATTCTATCCACTATATACATACATGGAAGAGAAAGTGAGTAATTTAGTGTACTGAGTTTACGCTTTCAATTGTTTAAAACATGTCCTGTAACTTAACCATGGTAACGTACTCATGGCATGACAGTCCATAAGGGACCTTGGCCTACCGCCCGGCCACTGCATCTCCCATCTCGGCCCGAAGGCGTCATGAATGGGGTGCAGTGCTGGAGGGTGAGACATGATCAGCGCCTCCAGTCCCTCCCGATCGGTTAATGCGGTTCTTCTCGATCAAATAGCTCATCAATTGGTCCCCAAGGACCTCACGAGGCTGAGTGCACCCCGGTCCAGATCTTCCAACGGGGGAAAACTCTCCACCCCGGTACCGGGAACTTAACCATGGTACTTAACATAGTTACAATAGGGTTTGAGTAACACTTAGGCGCTACTACCGCTTAGCTCCCTGGCTGTTAACGAGTGCAGCCCCCTTTTATTTGTGCTATCTGATCCACTTGACTCTCTTTTTTTTTTAGCTATTCTCTCTAGCTCTTTTTTCATATTTACTTTTCATTTACCTTCAGCTTTAATTCTTCTATTTCCCTTGACATTCCACATTACAATCACTACCATCTTTCCTGGCGTACTATACCACGTGTGTACCCAAATTTCCTCCCTCCAGTTTCTTACCACTTTACATACAGTTAAACAGTGACTTGCTCCCACATAAAATACATCGTTCTAGTTCCTTGCCTCTCATCCCTTTTAAAAGGATTACTCCTCTCCTCATGCACGCTAATCCTTCCTTGTCTTGTTTATTACATGTATCTACATACCCCTCTCTTAACCATTCTTCTTTTATTTTTCGGTATAAAGAAAGCGACCTTTTAGTTTATACTTCACCTCGTATTTCCTGTTTATTTATGTCTTCTATTTCTCACTTACCTCCGTACTCATTTTTAATTTTCTTATCCCTACCTGCATATGTATTTCTTCTCTATTTCGTCAAAATTTCCTCTGGCTGCCCCCACCAGCATTTAGCATTAATTATCTTGAGTTATTTCATGCAGATGTTTAGCATATTCCTAACTTCGCTCTTTATACACTTATAATATATGCGACTCTGCAATTCTATCATTGCTACCGCTTTTGGTGCTGCTCTGTTTAGCACTAAAATCTCTCTATGAAACGTTCAATATTTATGCTCTACTTTTTACCTATGTCTGAGTTTCTCCATTTTCCGTTACGTACAACATTTTTGCTGTTCCCTCGCCTCCAACCATTTACTGTTCATATCTGCTAATTTATGTAGCATATCCTAATTCCTGACAATGCCGCTTTACCTTCTGTTTATAGCTTCCAACCAACAAGTGCCACTCCTCCGTTACAACTTAATCTTACCTCCAAACAGTCAAAATCTTTCACTGCTGCAATTTATTTTCCTTCCAAACACCATTTCTCTTCCTTCTTTAATTTGATTCCTTCTTTTTTTTTAATTACAATCTTATATTTCTTAATGTTTGTCCCCCATTCTGAGCTCCATTAATTTGCTCTGTGAAGCTCCATTGCCGTGTACGCTCCCACCCTTTATTCATCCGCTTAAAGTAAGCCTGGAATTTCCTTATTCGTTAAAATCGGGAAATTGCGATTTCTTTCTGTTGCTCTTTCTAGTATATCATCTATAAATAAGTTTAACAGTAATGGCTTAGTTTACATACTTGTCTTAATTTTATCTCTTGCAATACCAGCCCAGTTTTAACCTCCGTTCTATATTTTGTCCCACATATTATTCCTTCATATATTTTCTCTATTCCGCTAACAAGCTCATCACTCGCTCGTTTTAGGTAATTTCCATTTTGAAGTAATTTGAATTAAAAACTTTCTCAAAGTCCGTGAAAAACATATAGCCTACTTCTGTTTTATTTAAGTATTAACTAATTATTGTTTGAATCACTGATATATTTTCTTTGTTCTCCCCCTTTTCTTAACTCTGTCTGAAATTCTGTCAATTTTTCTTCCAACGATCAGCCCATTTTTGTAATCTATCTGCCATTATTCCTGGATAAACTTTTACCGATATCGACAGTTAACTGATTTCTCTATAATTTTCCGGCTTACTGGTTGCTCCCTTTAGTCTTACATAATGCCACCACTATGCTTATCTTTCCCGTATCATTTTGCTCTCTTTCACTTTATTTAAAAAGCTAGTCAAATTTGTAGACCTCTTTCTACTTAGGCATATATTTTCCATATTTGATCTGGTATACTAACTATACCTACTACCTTGTCTTTCTTTAAGTTTATATATGTTTGTGTACTTATTCCATTAATATCTTTAAGTCTAAATTTTCATTTTTGAACACGCCTATTTCTCTCTCCTTTAGGTTTATTTCCTTATTTAATTTCCCATCTACAAGTGGTGTGGAAAGTAAGCAAAGGTAAGCATGATGGTAGTATTAAATTGCTTAGAAAGTCTATACTTTCATTATCAAAAAAGTTGCAGACGACAAAACTGATTTATGATGCTAATAATATAAGCTACTCATTTCATCAAAATCTTACATTTTCGATATATGCAGAAATCAATTGCTGTTCGCCTCTTGGTTTAAAAAAAATGAAATATCTGAAGGGATCGAAACTCCAAAGCAGCCACGTGATCTGTCCTTGGCAGGAAGGAAGTGGCGAGAAGCTTAAGATGAGGACTTCAGGAAGGATGTACGGTGAAGGAATGTTTGGTGGAGAATGGCACATTCCGGGGCTGCTTGACCCAGGGTGCATAGCTCAGATATTTATTCGGAGATTTCCTCAACGAAAAGGATGAATATCGATTACCGTGAAAGGTCCACGTTTGGCAGTTTGGTGAAGAACAGTATGGAATCGTTACCGTTAGTCTGACCTTTGTAATGCAATGTAGGAAGTGCAATGACAATTTCAAGCTCCAAATTACAAATTCCCGTCATTTTCTTATGTTCAATAATTTTCTAGATTATCGCTCTAAAAAAATGCGATGTTTTACAAGGGTGAAAAAGTTCAAGTTTGAGGTCTCTGTTAGTCATTGCGCAGTACTAGCGAAGTTCACGCATGTGAGCAAAATTGTGTTACTGTGTCACAGGAATGCTATTGAGTTTAAATATTAATGAACATTTTAACTCAATAATAGCCAAGTATGGATGGTAGAGATTTTTTACACACTTCTTGAAGACATGATCAACCTTTTATGGGATCATTTATAGAAAAAATTAATGTTTTAATAAATAATTTTTGTAAAGTTCCATGCACTAAAATTGGATTTTTATGAATTTTTATTAAATACAATTAAATAAGCGCAGGCTTTCAAAATTACAGTTGTTAAGTTATTTTGAAGCTCAGAATTCGTGATCGTTTCTAGATGCTTCGTTCACAACTGCAATAGACATCTTGTGGCGGTCGAAGTTCCTTCGGCAAGAGTCCTTCTATTGACTGTAAATGACGAATAATTTCAGACAGCCATTTAGACACTACGAGTTTGTAAGTGCCGTTACAAAAAATGTACACATTATCGCTTCCTGAATGCATGCAAAATATGACACAAATTACATTCTATAGAAACTGTCCAAGTTAATTTCCACTTAATTTAATAGAAACTTGAGTTCTGTGTAATAATTATCATATGATTATCATTTGTACAAAAGTTCCAACATTTGTTGAAATACAGAAGCTGGACACATCTTGAAATTTTTGTGCATATTGGTGAGCAGTGCACAGGAATCAATTGGTGCAATAAATGAAATGAAATGCATTAAAGGAATCTCTCTAAAAAGGACCTTTGTTCGGAACCCGTGTATATTCAAGTAACGGGAGTTCGAAAATCAATTTTTTGCAGCATCTAATGAGAACAAATCTTCACGAACAATGAAACATATGTTTCTGCTCACCTCCTGTCACCTGTGTGGCTCCGAGTAATTCTATCCACTAAACCCTACAGGGACACATAACGGAAAATGATTCATGTACCACAGTTTTGGCATACAGAAAGCTTGTATACAGAAAACAGCATTGATTTTTCGGAACGTTTCTAGACAGTTTGTTGAATCTCTGATATATTTTCTAGTTCATCTGTTAAGTAATCAATATAGATATATTTTGACTCTCGTTTTCCATAAGTTGCATTTCTAAGCGACATTTCTCTGGTAACTCATTAAGCATTAAACACATATTCATGGGAGATGTTCCTATTCATTCCATCCGCATCTAAAAGGGATACAAAAATATACTCCGCTACTCGTTAGATTGTCTTCTTAAATATTACTCAGACTAGGACACTACTAAAACACACAACTATATTTCAAACAGAGTTATTTGGAGGATTGGCACTAATGAGAGATAAACAGGCCTATGGTAGGATTAATTGCGTATCTCGGATCGCGGTGTTCCTACGGCAAATAAAGACGGCGTTTATTTCCAAAACATCATTATTTACACAAGCGTACACCTTTAATGTTTTATAGCTTCGATTATTTTTGTCAATTAACAAGTTCCAGTCACACAAACTATACTATACCTTCGCAGGAGCAGCCTAAACTCCTGAGCTTTCGCGTTATTACCGTCTGCACACTGTCCAGATCGCATAACTGCTGTTTATAGCATTAGCTTGCACATCTTATTTAGCTGACTTCGGAATTTAGAGCGATTTTTACCAGTGGACGTTAATTTTTGCCATCTAATGTGGCCATTGGCACATTGATGTTGCAGATTGAGCTGCCTTTTTCCATAGTGAAAATACAACGAACACAAAACTACTGGTGCTCAGCTTTCTCTTCCATAAGGTTCCTATTAGCTGGCTAAAATGATAACGGTTTAAGTTGTAACGCCTGACTTAGGTCTCTTCCGTTCAACGATCATCTGCCCGGTACAATGCGCACTAGACGGTACTACAGATAACCTGTAAACAAGATTTCATGTAACAAAGGGAAAGTCGGCCACAGAAACGTTTCATTTATTTCTCAGTGATGGGCCTCAAAGAAAGAAAAGAAAAGAAAAAGAGATGGAAAAGATGAAAGTGACACTTTTTTGTAAGTTCTCTAGTTTAATTTTTCTAAAAGCCGATATATACAAGGAGTTAACTATTATTAGTGAATAATTATTATTTGCAAATCATTATTTTTATGATCAAACTAAGCTCAATGAGCAAAAAAGCCGAGGCAATGGTAATTTTATTTTCAATCTACTTTAACTAAAAGTCGTAGCTCAATCTTCAATATCATGTGATTTTGGCTTCCTGTGTTACAGAAAACGTTTCTTACATATTATTTTTTAACTTATGTCCATAATAAATATTACAGAAACTTTTCATCAGCCTCTGTTGTGTATATCTGAAGCATAAGCCTTCTAATGCGAACTGATACGGTAGCAATACAATGCGCTTTCTACAGAACCCATAATTTTTCAAACTTAATCCTAAAATGTATTGATACGCGTGGCACGGGTGTGTGTATATGTGTGTGTGTGTGTTTCTCCTAATAAAACACTTTAACTGCAATAGACTTTCGCCGGGCGCATCTTTCTGGAGCATCTTTTATCATACTGCTAAAAGGGGATTTTCCCCATTGAATTTATATATTTCAGCACGTACGTATTGAATTGCACAGAAGTTCAGGGTACTTAGAATTATAATAAGTCAATGCAAAAATATATTTTATTATTTCCTCCCGTATTAGATTGTTCACCTAATGTACGGCTTCGAATCAAAATTATATTTAGGAATGCATCTGGAAAAATAACAGATGTGCATTCATGAGTTTTATGACAGTATGAAAACAAATTCTAAAACAATTGCAGAAAGCCTAAGTTGCATAAATCATAAACTTCCTAAACAACGGTCAATGTCTCGTGCAGTTTTAAAAATATTGAGTTCAGGATAGAGAAGTACGTTTATTTTCAATTTCTCTGACGTCACTGAGACACTATTAAAGATAAACTATATGAATTGTTCATTATAAAGCTCTCTGCTTCATGCTATATACAGTGGAAGCTGAATAAGTGAGAATATGTGTACCAGCGTTTGAGGACGATATTATTATGACTTTCCATTATTTGTAGGTTTTTTCCCTAATTTCTAAAGTCATGTTCATGAGAAGATTTTCATTATGTTTTTAGGATGGTTATAATTCTCTGCCTCAGATATTCGTTTGTTTAAGAACAAACAGTTAACCGTTCTCTGTACTTTGCCCTGTCCGAATATGGGTGTTGTGATGCATGTAAACACAACAGACATATATAGCTTAGGGCTGTTCAAACACATTAGAACCTGGAATGTTTACTTCGTTTATGACAATCTATTTGTAAGTGGACAAAATAGGTTACATTTATGTGTTACACGCATTGTCTCTACTAAATGCCAAATTATTTGCATTTATTTACCTCCCACCCCGTATATTATTAATTGGAGTTTTCCTAGATGGTTGATTTTGATAACAGCATCTAGAGATAACCTGTTCATCTAACTACTCATACAAAAAAGAAAAGAAAAGCCATGCTATTAATTAGGATTTTTGTGATTAAAAACACAATTGAAATTGTCACCCAATTGAAAATAAATATATGTCCAATGGATATATTTGAAGGTGAACAATCCGTATCTCGTACCTTATTAAACACATTAAAAATGACGTTTTGATTGCCAGCTATTTTCGGATATAAAATACTTTATTTTGGGTTTTTCAGGCATCAATGATATAGCTACATGGCTCTTAAAGATAAACAATATGACCTTTTATGCAAATGTATGTGGCATTGTATACATTCCATACTGGAGCTTTTGCAGGCTCTTCCTTATGGTTTTGTCCTTCCCTTTCGTCCGCTTCTCCTGTCAAAAGATAACTGAAAGTCCACTTATAAGAATGAGAAGAAGTAGAGCCCGTCTGAAGAATTCAATGCCATAACCGGGATTTCAATCATGGATCTTCTGGCTTTCGCCCAATTGCTCAGGTCACACACCGGCACGGTAAACCACAAGGAGATCTCAAATTATTTTTGAGATGTTATACCTCAATGGCGACCTAAATCTCCGTAAGTCCCGGACTTTTTGTAGTTAACCAACCATTAGACCATGTAATGTGAATTTTGAATAATGACAAAGATTTATACAAAAGTGGCACTATTCTTTCTCCTGTCTTTATCGTACACACACTAGAAAGTATCGGCCTCCGTGGTCTAGAGAAAGCCTGTTTGCCAGGTCGCGGCTTCAAACTTTTTTTATTTCTTTTTTTTTTTCTTTATAAAATACGGTACCGGAGTATGATCGGGACTCCGGCACTGTATACCCTACTTTTATTTACCTTTTTTTTTACCTTGTTTTTCTGTATTATTACTGGATTGCTGATTTCTTACTTTTACAACACACACATAAACACAAACATATTACACCCATGCCCAAGGCAGGACTCGAACCCACGATCCCCAGGGTTACGAAGCACCAAAGCCTTGGCGAGCGCGGCCATGGGGACCGGCAACTCGGCGGAGGATAATGACCTTTTCGGGCGTAAACATCCTTAGCGTGGATTCCTTCGGAAAAGAAATAAAGCCATTTGTACCGTGTGGCGATGTACGACACGCAAAAGAACTTCAAGCCTGATAAAGGGACCTCTGAGTAAAACTAAGTGATTTTACGCGCCCAATATAGAACGGGACGCTGAGAACCACAAGTTAGAGATGTCAATAAATTAAAAAAACAACAACTTAACTGTTTAGAAATTAATGAGGTGCAGAAAATAGTATACAGTGGGTACGTGGTTATACCATTTTCTCTAGCTCCAGGCATTTTGCCTGGACACGCATTTCGGACACGCATCATACTATTACACTTATGAACGTAAAGCGGTTCAAAGCTTGATGTTGTAACTGAAATTGAATTTTGACCATACCTTGTTGTGTGGGGTATAATATTAGGAATCTATTCCATTATTCTATGCACTTGCACTCAAAATACTTGTCAGGAAATCCACCAAAAGATATTGAAACTTGACAAAAAATGCGCACTCTCGAAGCGTGATAAAATTATTCAAAGATATTACGGCTCACCTACTATTTAATAGGAACTGTCACAAATATATTGATAAATGATTTAATGCAGTAACAGGCTATAATGCAATAATTAACAACCTTTATGCAGATGTGTTTGCTGTGATTTATGTAATTGTATTGCACTGTCATGTTATTTCATTTTAATTAGGATAGTTATTATTAATAATATCTAGAGATAACTTGCCTAACTTACTATTCATACAAAGAAAAGAAGAAAAAATATATTTTACTAATTAGATTTTATTAATTGAAGGTGTAATTATGAAATTGGCAGCCTGTTAATGTAAACATACACTCAATGAGTATATTTGAAGGTGACAGTCGGAGTGTTGGGATTAATACAAAATCTCAGTTTGTTAATTATATGGTATTTCTCAATAATGCATATACAAGGCTACATGGACAATAATCTTTGCAGGTGTGTTGTTTGCGAGCAGAGCCTACTACGAAGGTATTATGGAAAAAAGCAACTTAAGTAATATTTTAAACAAATGCTTTCGACTTTGGCATGATTATAACTATAGTATTACAGTGATACATGGCTGTGATTAGGAGAAGTTTACATATTCATAGCATTGCATTAGCCGATTGGACATATGTTAAATAATGGACATAGCCTAGTAAATAGGTAAGCCCAAAACGCAAATAACATCACATTGCGACCACACTTACTGGTTTGTGCAAATGGACTTTCCACTGTCTTTTGGCGCTATAATAATACAGCTAGAATTTGTGAAAGAATTAGAGATACAAGTCTTAAGCGTTATCTCTAATACTGGAGAGAGGCGGAATTTGTGAAAGAATAACAAATGCAAGTGTTGAGTGTTAGAGATGGTGTTAGCGATGTGTAAAACTGTGTTTGGAAGCGATTAACAATAAAGGAGCTAAACACGATGACTATACTGTGATGTGGAAAAATTATACTATTTTCAGGGTAAACTGATCTCTTGTTGTTGATAAATAAGGATTAATGCATTCATTATTTCATGAAATTTAATACATTAGAATTTTGTCGTTTCTAAACTGTCAGCACTATTTTGTGTTAAGTTTCTCTTGCATTGACCTGATTACTTTTACCTTATTGAATAACTCTACTGAATATTTACTGGATATTCTTAACTGAAAAATTTAATGTGTTCCATTCACATAATAAACTATTCTTAAAGAAAATTATTCTTTTATCTGCATCAAGCTAATCAAGATAAAGATTAGCAGAACTGGTCTTATTATTTGTTTCCTTGCAATTAAAAGTAAAATAAGGGAATACTAGGCTAAAGCAAATGTCAAATCTTTTAAAAGCTGGTCGCTATGTGAAACAACAGAAGTTCAGTTCACTTTGCATGGTCCCGTTTAGGTATAATAACAAGGTATTTCTTGAAAACGGCCAACCGTACAACAAAATCGTATATTGCCTAAAGTATGTGTTTTATCGAGATCTAGATTTTTTCTGTAGTACGTTTTTTCTATCTCTTACGGTTTAACCATTATGCACAATGCTGCAAAACTCAGAACAAAGAGGTCTTCAGAAGCTATTCCCAGAAAATTCAAAATATAAATATAAATTCTATTTATAAAGCAAATATTTTTAATATATTTTACTAATCAAAATCGTTACAGCGATTTTTGAGAAAATCAAAATGTGTCCACGTAAAGAGACATAATATGTGGTGAGATGATTTTTTTTAAAATCTTCGTGTCACATTCCCTAAACCTAAATACCAAGTATGGTTTCCACAGTCTTTTCATTTTAGAGCTATGCTGTCCACAGACAAACACGGACCTTTTTCTAAAATGCTTTTTTCGATCTCAAGGGAACTTAAGGGACATAGAATTTTTGGGTGGAATACAATTCCCTCTCTAGCTACTATGTATATTGTATGTACATGCGTACTAGAGAAAGAAAATTGTACCTACTGCTTTGCTCACTCACCATAAAAAATATATTGGCTTTAGCCATAAGAATAACATTTACCACCAGCCTAGAGCAGTCATTCTTTGTGTAGTCATCCCTTTCAGATAATGTTTAAAGAAGTATTGTTTATGTTCAGTGACTTGCACTGGTAGATTCATTGAAAGAATAGCATGTTCAAAACTCACTAGTTACACATAAGTGCTGATTTGTAGTGTTATTTGTGTTTTGGTTGATGCGCATATTTCTGTGTCTGCACTGTTTTATTCAGCAAAGGCAATGCATGAAGGGTAAGAGGTTTTCAGACAGTAAAGCCGTTTTCTGAAGAAAAATATTCGGCATCTATTTCGTTTAGGTTTTACTGTATCTGTTAATATTACATATTATTTTTCTTAAATGAGCTATTTGATATTGCATACGCTTATGTAGTTAAATATTTCATTAACTGCTTTTATGCAGAGGGTTTTTAAAGCAAGCACAATATCGGGACAAATAAATACACAAATATTATCTGTTTCAGGTATTTTCCAGTAAAAGCAATATTTCCAAATTAATCTAACTTATTCTGAGATGTGTACTCAGCGCATGAAAACCTACCGCTATGAGAAACAGTGTTTTTGTTGGAGCGGTAAAATCAGACAAAAATTTTAGCAAAGAAAATTCAGAGTATTATGCCGCTGATCTACCCAACTGAAGTACCACGGACACATGTCGGCACGACACTGATTTCTTAAACTAAATTGCATTTTTGAGTAACTTACACGGCATTCTCAAATTCAGTTTCACATAATATAACCCGCGACTTGTATTCCCATAAGTATTCCTGAGTTTAATGTTTGAGCACTATTTGGTAAATTGGCATTAATTGGTTAATTAATTTAAATGTTCAGTGTAACACCATCTTTCCAACTTTAGTATACACAAGGTTGTTTGGAAAATATGATAAAATAACAGTGGTTTATGTTAGTCGGTACCATTTCTTGATATCATTCTAGGAATCTTTGGGTTGATTAATAGGCCACCCTTTCTTCGTGGTAAAGAAAATAAGTTTCATGTAGGATAACGGATTCTAAACACTAAAACTCGGGTTTTGAAATGATATAGGTGAGAAGCCTTGCTCAACACATGGAATCAAGCATACATCTCTATTTAACTGCATACGCTGTGTTCCACCAGAATATGAGTGAACCAGAATATTTCAACATTTTCCACGTTCAAAATACTTGGACGTCTTTATTGGGACCACAGCGTTTATAAGTTGCACTGTAAGTCTAAACATTATCATTCTTATTTGAATCAATACAATTGCTGTATAAGATTAAAATAGCGACATAAATAACTTGTGTTTTGTGAATTAATACACGTGAAAGAATTTACATAAAACAAAACTACAATACCGTTGGAGTGTAGAGAGACGAAACTAGTTTTCGTGATAAATACAGACCATTTCTTTTAGCTTCATATTTTGCACTATTTTGTGATCTAAACAAAACTGATTGAAATATTTAACCATAAAAAGGATGTAAATGCGAAATCTGGAACTACGACGATCTTACAATGTTATACTGAATCTGCTTGAAGCTACAGTTTACAAAACACCACCTGCATTACAACTATCCATTAACACTTACTATCCATGACGCTTCATTCTCCATTAGAAGATTTTTATAATAGGATGACGTGTGCGTTATGATTTTATAAACCAATATGAGACATACTCACTAAGTTTTTTGATAGTGCTTAACGCTCGCTTTTTCTACTGAAGGCACCGCAGGCGATGACACTGATGATACATGGAATGAAGATGAAACACAGCTGGATTGCATGTCGGGGGAAACTGGAGAACCTAGAGAAAATCCGACTCTTCGCCACATTGTCCACCACAAATTCCACATGCGGTGGCCTGGGATCGAACCTGGGTCACTTTTGTGAGAGGCGAGTGGTCTAACCACTTGACCATGGCTTTGATGCAAAGTAATACTTGGTTCTGCCAAACTTAAAAAGAGCAGGAAAATACAAAGGTAGAGTTGTTAGCAGTTACTCATGTAGTTGGGTGCAATTTATAACCTTACAATACACAAATGTATGGAGGGCGAAACGGAGGGAGAGACGGAGGGAGTGAGGGATGGATGAGTGGATGGATGGATGGATGGTAGTGTTTAACGCCCGCTTTAACTATTTATGGCACCGCAGGCGGTAACACTGGTGTTACATGAATGAAGATGGAGCACCGGTGGAATGCGATGGCGGGGAAAACCGGAGAACCCGGAGAAAACCCGCCCCAGGGCCGCTTTGTCCACCACCAATCTCACATGGATGGATGGATGGATGGATGGATACAATACCAAAACCTAAGTGAAAACACCTTATTCTTAAAAAAGCCGCATTAAAATAAGTTATATATATATAGTTATAAAAAGTTAAAGTTATTAATAAATGATACCGAAATAGATTCTTCTGTTGTGAATGAAATGAACACGGAAACCCGTTGCAAATATGCAATGCAGCTTTATTAAGATAATTTATAGAAAGCTATATTACGTCCAGTACTAAGAATACTAATTAAGAAAATAACTTATTTTATATCAATGAACAAGAATTCAGGTTTACTGGCTTATAATAAGCCAAATATGAAGCTAGTTTTCGAACTCGAGTATTATACCTATTTACAAACTGAGAGATTTATTTGCTTATGTTTTTCAATAATCCAGGTAAAAGTTTCTGGGTTTATTATCGCTGAAAGGAATGACTTTAACAAACTTGCTCATTCTTTACTCTATATTGAATTCTGATCAATATTGAAACTGATGTCCTTTCATAGTGTACCCTATTTGTAAGATGGTTAGCTTCTCAGGATGCTAAAAGGGAAAATATCATCTTGCTGTAAATGGCAATACGGGATCCTTCAGAAAGAAATCTTTACCACATCCTGCCGGAAACGGCCTTTATAACGCAACTCTTTTGCGCTGGCCATCCAGTTGAAAGCTTCTGGACACTCCACTACAGCAAAATTTATGTGATGAAGCAATACACCGTCGGACGATGCTCAAGGGGATTCCTCTAACAATACCTTCATCAACCTTCTTTGAATCTTCTGCGGCGTTAGAGCCGGTGACTGAAAAAAGCAAATTTGATGGGGAAAAATTTGCCAAGTAAGCGTGAAAAGCTTCGAGAGCGTTTCTGTGCTGTGACATAAATGTAACCACAATGGAGTAAATAAGAGAGACGATGTGAAATGAGCAGCTAATAAATATAACATTGGCTGATTCCAGTTTTAAAAAATATAGCGATTAACACCTTTTGAGAGTTAGACGCTCGATTAAATTATTGTATTTGAGGCAGGCTGAAAAATTATAAATTATGAAGTAAACGTATTGTGTATTTGAATAATATCAATAAACGTAGAAATCCTTGTATTTTATTTTATCTCCTATATTAATGAATACAGCAGTCACTAGTTTTATATACTTAGTTTTCTTCTGCAAATTAATGTCAAAATAATTGATAGCAGCTAAATAATTATAACCAGCATTATTTTCAGTCTATTAAGATAACAAGAATATCCTCCATATGCTCTGCAATGATATTGGTTCAACCAAGTTATTTAGAAGCTACTTTAAAAATTACCGTACTTGCCAGAAGAATCCGAATCTGGATTCTTTTATTACTTTTTTGTAGTGTTTAACGCCCGCTTTTACTTCTATGGCACTGTAGGCGATAACACATGGAAGGAGATGGAGCACTGGTAGGATGCAATGGTGGGGGAAACCGGAAAACCCGAAGAAAACCCGCCCCTGCATCGCTTTGTCCACCACAAATTTCACATGCGGTTGCTTGGGATCGAACCCAAGCCGCTTTAGTGGACTCTTTTATGACTTCACTTTGAAGAATAGAAACATAAAGAGACTTCATGGCAATTCCTTTTAAATAGCTTTAATGAAACCATTCAGTGTTTCATGGTCTATACTGATAATCTTCTCCAAGAATATCCCAAACACTAACTTTAAAACAGGTGTGTTTTTGTAGACTTTGGATATCTAAATTCTCTGTACTCGTGCCTAGATATGTCTCAAAAATCGCGATTTCGCTCTTGTTATCCCGTTAGGTGTGTGTGTGTCTCTCTCCCCCCTCTCTCTGGCTCAGATAGTATTTATAAAGTCTAAAATTCTATTTCACTCTGGTAATGGTAGAACTCTAGCTACCTATAAGAGTTTTTTCTTACAACATTTGTTATACATTAAAGTTGTACAACAAAGCAATAAATAAAAAATAAACACATTTTAATAAATCCAAGGAACACAGAATCTATATGCTACTTGACATAAATAATATCTGAAATGACTTAAGCTAAAATTGCTCAAAATGCTAATCTAGATAAGCATTAGCAGAATAGTCTTATTACTTAGTTCCCTATAAGTAAAAGGGAACTAAGGGAATACACTCTGCTAAAGCGATAGTCAACTATTTTAAAACCTGCAGCTATGTGATTGTCATTTAAATTAGCTTCTTTGCATGGCCAGAAGTAAAAAAAGAAAACACACACACACGCGCGCAGTACTTCCTGTTTGGGAGAAGAATAAGAGTTTAAAAACAACAACAAGAAACATTCGGGAAACGGTTAGCTCCATAACAAAGACGCAAAAATATAAATTGAGTGTTTTGAAGAGCTGTACCTTTTAAAGCCCTTTAAGCATTTATCTGTTTCTTACGGTTTATCAGTTATGCAAAAATCATTCAAAATAAAGAGATCTTTAGAGGCTATTCCCAGTAAATGCAATATATACGTTTTATTTCATGTAAATTCTTACGACATTTTTATCAAAATCATTAGAAACTTTTTTGAGATAGTTAAAATTTCCAAACATTTTTCCATGTAAAGGGTAGTTTGGGGTGGAGATTTTGTTTTAAATCTTTGTGTTGCATCCTTGGGAGATATGAAACGTAATACCAAGCTCGGTATTAAGAGACTTTTCATTTTTGAGTTTTGCCCACACACACATACACACAGAGGGATATAGGGTGTCTCAAAATATATATATTTATTATGAAAATGTTTTACCCTGAGCTCAATAGGTGAACTACCGGTGAGAGGTTTCAATTGACAGGATATTTTTCAGTCAGTGTTTCTCTAAAGTATTCCAACGGTTTTTTGTTTATTGTTGTTGTTGTTTTTTACAGATAAATCAAACCCGCAGACTCTTATATCTGGGGGCCCAGAGGGTGATACACTGGAGTTTATCTTTAAATACGTCCTTAGTTTTACTCATTGTTTTGTCTGATGTATAGCGGTGTAGTAAAAACAGTGCGGAAGCGTTATTCTTTATTGTCCTTCCGTTTTCAAGCACGCGAATTAGCAAATAGAATACAGCATCGTGGCACTCAGTCCCACTTTCACTTTACGACATGGGTAATCAAGGTCGTTACGGCTTGGACTCGTGAACACCAGGACCATTCTCCACGAATAAGGGGGGGTTACCCTAAAGATAAACCTGGAACGTCGTCTTCCCAAATTCTCTTTCCCAATTATTATGTAACTCCAGCTATAATCATTGTACACCATCTGTGGTGCATCATGCACTAAGAGCGAGCGTTAAACATTATTTTTATGCGTTTGGCCTTAAGTTGATCCTCGCCAAAGCAAAACGCAGGCGACCAGTGCTCCATTATTATGTAGCCTCGCCATTCGTCATAAATACTGTCATACTTTTACGATCAGATGGCGCGTACATGCGGCATATTGTAATGTAAAATGAATTGAACTCTTATTGCTACAACTTAAACGGCGATTAAAATATTCTGTTAGGTATAAAGAGGATAATATTGATGGTTATAACAAAATAAATGGATGCACAAATAATAACTAACTTTAAAAACACGAACGAAAAAAATAACGTGTATGCGATAACTTACATTTAATCGCTCTCTAGAAGCGCCTCCATTCCTTGCAGATCAGAATCGTCGTCTGAGCTGTTTGTGCTGCGCTTTCCAGCACAAGGTTGATAACCAGCTTATCAACAACGGTGTCACAAGCTATCCGTCTCCCAAAACAACGCTTCTTCTTTGTTGCATAAAGCACTTATGAACTATTTGAAATTGTGCACTATTTCGCAAATTGCATTCTTCACATAATCGTCTCATTCTTGCAATACGTATTTTACACACTTTGTTTTTTATTCTGTGTGCAACCACTTTTTCCGTTTCAGATTTTTCTTTGAGAGCGCTGATTATACTTGTAGCGGAAACAATGGTGAATTCAGAGGTTAATTTCACTACCTCTTTTGCGAAAAATGCTGAATATTTCTCAAGAAACTTTGAATAAGCATTCAAAACCATAATTTTTTCGCCAACAGTCAACGGTTTACCAGCCTTATGCTTTATATAACTCAACGAAGACGCAAAAGGAAATTCACGGCGACCGTCCTCCATAATTCTAAACAGTAACAGCCAGCAACCGTTGCTGTGTAAACACTATTGCGGAAATCAGGTGACTCATACGAATAGCATGTTGGGCCCTGTACCTCTGTTTAACCGTTATATATTTGCATAGATTACTATACCATTTAAGAGTAAATGCATTCTGTAATTTAGATTGTTAGCATGGGGTTACATTCCTGCGCCAACTACTACTTTGTTGTACCGCGGTGCAATGACCACGTGGATCCGTTTTGGTGCTGATCAACCTAAGAATGAATAGAAAATAAACATTCATAAGTACTAATACAAAACCAAACTTAATTTGCAGTTTTCCTATACGTTGTAAGTAGTAGCATTCATACTATCTCATTTTAGAGTTTCACTAGCTCTAAGTATAGAAATAAAATGGATAAAACTATTTCTTGCTGTTATTTATTTACCAAATAGGTATGTATTATTAATTTCTAATTATTCAATATTTTATGCTGTTTTATATCTATATCATGCATGCTCATGATGTAAGAACACGTTTATTTCCATAGTTGTAGTTGTAAAATGTACAATATACACTATGTATATTTATTTTACAACAAATATTGTTGTAAATATTTAACATTAATAAAATGTAATACACCGATGTTTAGACCCTCGCTGTCGTGTTAGTATTCCTGGGGTCAATTCTCGGTAACAGGATGGGAATTTTTCTATAGCCAAAATTATTTCCTATCCTCCCCGAAGTCTGGAAGTATGAATGAGAGTGTGAATGGGTGTGTGAGATCTAAGGTACCAAAACCCAAAGAAATAAAATTCAATCAAAACTGTACCCGAGCTAACACCATCGTCGAAAGGCCGTCGATATGAAACTTGCAGTTAAAACCGAGATATAAACAGAATTATGTTTAAGGTAAGCATTTCACAAAAATCCAATAATTTTACTTCCTCTACCAAGTGCCTTACACGTACACCGCAAAAAAATCTATAGAGAGTCTTCACCGGAAATACATATTTTAAGGAGCACTGATCCGAAAAAGCATTTTTAGAAAACGGTCCGTTTGTGTGTGTGTGTGTGTGTTTGTGGTGTAACTGTCTGTCTGTTGGCTCTCTGAGTGTGTCTGATGTGTGTAGCATAACTCAAAAACAAAAAGCCAAAATTGGTAATTTAAATTAGTATTTTCCAAGGATGTGACACAAGGATATTCAGGAAAATCTCTCCACCCTTATTCCTCGTTAGTCTGAATGGCGTTTGCATAACTGATAAACAGTAAGAGATAGACAAAACCTCATTACACAGTAAATATAGATTTCGTTAAAGCATACAATTTAATCCCCCTACGTTTTTTATTGTAGCACTAACCTTTTCTGAGATATTCCTTTTTTGTTTCAAAATTTTGTATAGAGATGGGAATTTCAATTTAATGACACAGTAGCCAGCTTTTAAAATATTTGACTATGTCTTTAGCCTAGTGTATTCCATCATTGCCCTTCTACTTAAATTGAACTAAATTAAAAAAAATAAATACAATTTGTGCTAATGTGCATTAATATTGGTATGAAGTAGAAAGAAGAATAAGGATTTGTAAGAATAATTTGTTGCGGAATCGGTAGAGAAACTCATGTGGATAGATCGCATCAGATATTTTATAAATACTATAAAAAGGCACTTCTTCACTCGTGCAGAAATTTAACACCACAATATTTTAAAACTTTAAGACACTTATTTCCATAATTCGTCTCTTTAAAAGGGAGAGAAGCATGAAATATTAAATAAATTGAACATATGAGAGAAAGAGAATGAGAGTGAACAAAAGAGAGACACACGAAGAACATGCAAATTTTTAATGCCGCATAGTGATTCTAATAAGTATGAGTACATACCCCAAATCCATTACGTAAACCTATATTTTGAGACGTGGAAAAAATGCCTTCTCATATTGCGCACTTTTACTTGCTGGTAAGTGGGAAGTAGTTATCCAATCAAGATAGAAAAAACTTATATCTCTATTGCATACATTTATTTATAGCACTTCACGTATATCAATCTGATTTTGTTTTTAAACGAAGTGCCCGATTTGGTAATAACACATCCTCTACACTACCTTCATCAAGAGGTATCACGTTTTCTGTTGTTCACACGTGACTTTGACGTAGGCTGAACTCCAATAAGAACTGGGCTACCTCTGAGGCAGAAAGCTTTGGCTTGTAAAGAATATCTCGGCGCCTCAAGAGAATAACGACTGTAATTTCTCGGGGGTGTTCATACAAGCTTTATAGCTATTGTATTTCAAGGCAACCATAATTGCAGTAAGTGGGTGAACAATGCACAAGCTAAACTTATCCCAAGTCTGCTCTATTCTTGACAACACCCTCGGTATGCTCATTAGCAGAATCGGGATGATGATGGCGTAATCCACCTTAAAAATTACTTTAAGATGATAACATCTGTTATAAAATGGCCGTTTGCGGTCGAGTTCTGGCTTCTCATCCATATATCCACGGTTCAAATCCCGACAGAGGCCGGGAATTTTTCTTTAACGAGAATCATACCCTATTCCCCACAGAGTCAGGAGGTATACATGTGGTAGTAAGTATGTGTGAGTTTAATAGCGTAAAACCGAAAAACCAAAGTTAAGAAACCCTACAGTTTAGCGAACAAAACACCAGCATTCGTTTCTCAAGACAATGCCCCCGATATGACCACATAACTTAAAAGAGGCTATATAAAGCCCTAAAATTCCCTGGAATGAATGACCCCTTAATTGTGTGTATATTGAGATGGAACTTATTTTTCTCTCAAAACAGCTTCATTAAGATATTTCCAGGGAGATATTAAGTGAAGCACGATACGGAGCTTTAAATACTTATTTAGATATCATGTATCTTATTTGTGCAGTAACAAGACTTTGATGGTCATGATTTTATTTTGAGTAATACTCTCAAAATACGAAAATGTCTGCCGCGTTTTATATAATACTGTGTTATCAATTGAGTGGCCTTACAATCCACATGGAGTAGTATTTCAGCATTTGCCATAAATATATCTGCACCCAATACAAGGATAATTTGTTTTAAATTATAATATTTCATTTATTTTCAATATCTATGAAGCTCAGTCCACAAAAAACATATAGATGTATCTTTTTCCGACCGAAAAGTGATATTAAAACTATGTTTAATTTTGATGGATAGCTTTGTTTTGGGTGTAGGGGTGTACATTGTCATTAATCAGCTGTGATTTTAAACGGGTATTCCAGATATGTGTTACTTCAAGTTTTAAAAGAGAAAGACAACAGACCTGATCAATTGAACCGTAGTTAAAATTGTGTACCGGATGGAGTGTATCAAAATTACACACGTAAAGAGCAAAAAAAGAATTGGCCATTACAGGTTGAAAAGTATAGCTCCGTCCTCTCCAAGTGTAGTCTTCTTCCTTCCTTTTGCAAAATTCTAACCCATACGTCATCCCAATGGATATACACAGAAAAACATTGCCAGCGAGTCGTCTATGTTCTTGCAGTTGAGTACTGTTAGACAAATAACACAAACTATGACATTAGTAAATAAGTATGACAATAACAACTCCTTCCTCCAAAACAGCGCTTGGGCTAGAACGTGATGCTCTGGTTCCGGGTCACGGAGTGCGCCCGGTGAAGTCCCACCCATGGGGAACGGTTCTTAAGCTCCGGATTTAGAACCGGTGCTCACTCAGCATTTGAGAGCAAGCGATAGCTGCAATAGGCAACGGTCAACTTTCTGGCTGCGGCTGTATCATGCTGCGCACATCATCTCTCCTTATAGGTGTGATATCCCATCTCTTCCGTAAGTGGGCATAAAGTCCGTAGTCAGATTGTCAAACCATATTAATGGCGTCATTATACAATGGCAGAAGTAGTAGTGGTGGTAATAATAATACTAGTAATAATAATAACAATAATAACAATAATAATAATGATAATAATAATCATAGGTGTATTGTGGTGGTGTACATGAATACTTATGGAAAAGTTTACATTGAAATAATAGCTTATTTTTTCAACATTTTTCCACCAAGGAATTCTGTTCTTCCAGATACATAAAAAATTCAGCAGCGATGCATTCATATTTGATGCTGACAATCGTTTCACTCCTACTTCATAAGAAATGTTTTGTGTTACTATTGGGAATATATAGTATCGTAACAACATGTCAGATAACTCATTCCTCACCCATCACGTCCTCTATAAGGTCAAGTCTATGGCGCAGGGGATCGTGGGTTCCAGTTCCGCCTTGGACTTGGGTGTTTGTATGTAAATGCGTGTAAATGTATGTGTATTTGAAGCAAAAAAGTAAAAAAGGTAATACAGTGCCGGAGTCCCGACAAGCCTCTGGAACTGTAACTAAAAACAAAAGTCTCTGATAAGGTTATAATGGACCATTTCATCTTCAGTGTTTACACAAATTAGTGTAGGGCTCATAAGAGAGGCTCTTTCGAATTCTGCTTCGTTTCACACTGAAATCATTCATATCATCATCATATCATCATCATCGTTATTCTAAACTTGGGAGAAAGCAATGGCCAACGCCTACGCAAGTATTCTTCCATAAAATTATGAGTTAAAAGAAACTGACATATATGAAATAAACCATTCCCAATAGAAAATAGTCAAAATATCACAAAATAAGTAATTTAATGCTTGGTTTAAAAAGTTGTTAGGAATAGATTTACAAATTAGCAATATTCACTATATGTAATTTAAGGTTGACACGTGATTGCGATCCACGTTCTGGATATGATGTTTAGGTGGCTATGAAGAAAACAGCATAAACAGATAAAGGATCATAATTCCCTTTATTTAAATCTGCGAGATCCCCACCCCTCTCAAATTAAAGCGAATACACCAAACTCTAGGTGTTTATGATAAGATACTGTTCTCAAATTTTGGGAATTCATTACCTGTAACCAACAAGAAATTTCCTCTTGTTTGAAAATAGAACTTGTTTCATGTTCAAGTTGTACTGATTGTATTAGGATTAGGATTAGGATTAGACAGGGGTGCGACCCCCGGGGTACTGGGGCAGAGTACCTGTCTAAGGCCTTGTGGGTTTTCCTCTCACTTGACAACTGGGAGGGAGGGATGCAGAAAAGGCCCGGAGAGCGACTCAGATGCGCACAAAGACGGGCACAAGCATGGACGGCTACAGTTGAAGCGCCTTCGACGCCATTCTCAACCGGACGCCGAGCCTCCCGGCGGACCCCCAGAGGCAGGTCCCAACGACGAAGCCAGGATAATTATTTACAATGTGCGAGGCACCATCCAGCCGCTACCCGCCGAACACCGTCGCCTGATCCTTCAACCCTGAAAGAGACATGACAAGAAAGTGGTGGAAACAGGAAATGGTGGACCAGAAAATTCGGTTGATTTAATGAAACGACCCAGAATATGCCTGGAGACCCGTGGAAATCTCCGAAAATACCCTTGGGTCAGCTGAGCCGGCATTGGGATCGAACCCGCGACATCCAAAATGTAGGTGACAGACGAAACAGCCTGAGCCATTCCACTCAATGTGAACTGACTGAGGTTTTGTGCTTCTTAGAAAATGAACGTTTTGGCCGAACGTGATACTTAGTCATTTTCTTGGTGCATTGAGCAACTTATCAGAGCGCTAACCATTAGTCTATTTTTGTGTCTTCAAGGTACCTTAATTACTCGGGTCCTACTCTCCAACTTAGATTTGTGACGTCATGAGCATAGCTGGTTTGCTGATATTTTTAATGAACTGAATTGGTGACAAACGAAGTTTTGTTTAAAGATTTTCACGGAACTTTATAAAATAGAGATGTGCATTCTTCTGAAATCTCCGTGACCACCTTCAAATGTTGCATACGGCAATCGGGACAGATTAACTAGCCGAGCGCGTGAAACCGAGCGGCAACTGCGAGGTCTCAGTTGCTCGCAAGCAAGCATAATGATACCCCGCTCTAACTAGGTGCCGATCCCCATGGCAATGCTCGCTAAAGCGCCTCGCTTTGGTGCTTCGTGGCGCAGGGGATCGTGGGATCAAGTGCCGCCTTGGGCATGGGTATTTTTGTGTTTGTGAATGTGTACATGTATATGCATTTGTCAGAAAATGGTAAACAACGAAAATTTAGGGGGAAAATAGGAAAAAGGAATACAGCGCCGGGGTCCCGACCAGATTCAGGAACTGTATATTTTTAAGAGTAAAAATTGTTAATAGACAAGTAAGCCCTTACCTATGTGTCCTTGTACAGATATGCGCAGCGCAACTAGATATTTTACTGACTCTTTGGCACAGCTCACTAAGAGCCTTGGTCTACCGCCCGGCCGCTGCGCCCCCTCTCGGTCCATTACAGAAATCATGGATGGGGTGCAGTACTGGGAGATGAGACGTGGTCAGCGCTTCGATTCCCCCGGCCAGTTAATGCGGTCGCACCTGGAGCCGCTACTTCTCCATCAAGTAGCTCCTCAATTGGCCCCCCCCCAGGGGCCTCAGGAGGCTGAGTGTACCCCGGTCCAAGTCTCCCTGCGGGAGAAAAATCCCCACGCCGGTACTGGGAATCGAAATCAGGTCTTCCGCTTTGCAAGCAGCAACACTACCACTGTACTAAGGAGATGACCAGATAATTTACTGCCGGTGGCAAAACTTAGAGTGCATTGTTTTTGTAAATTGCAGCTGTTTATGTAATTATATCGCTCACTATACACAAATTATATTGTGCAAAACATTTAGAGCTTTCTTCTGTTCTTTAGGTGAAAGTATGGAATTTTAACAAATTGTAATGTGCTAAATTCATTTATGAAGACCAAAATTTTGTATCACAAACCAATTTGTTAATGCTGAAAGCCAACCTTTTCTATTACCGACCTGATTTTTAATGACGTTTTTAATTGTACAAGTTAGTTATAATGATAAACTTTACAATAGTAAAGAACACCAAATTAAAATGTATTTGTTGATCTTTATGCTTATAGTCAGCTATATCTGATGGCTATATCTGATGACTGACCAGCAATATTCACCAAGCATACCTGCATTCCATCTTCCACTGAATCGTTTTTCAAATGCTGATATTTCTTGGAAAACCTCTGGCCATGTTCATCGCTAACAGCACAAAGGTTTTTTTGGAAAAAAAAACTCCAGATGACAATCCAGAATATGTAGTTTCAACGACTAATTGCATTCCATTACATGAAAGTAGTGTAATAATTCACATACAATAACTTCATAGTCCACTTCCTAAGGAATTCACACTAGTGATTTAAATGCCCGCCCAGGCATTTTCTCCGCTTCCAACAATTTATTTTAAAATTTTCACCCTGAAAGATGCTCTTATTTATAGACCAATTTAATCTTTGCATCACTTAGGTTTGGGAGTTTATTTTTGAGATGCATGAAAGCATGTCCTTCTGCGTTTAGCGCCTTCACAAATATCTTCATCAATTTCAGCTTGATGTACAGTGATGGTAGAAACACATTTTGAGGCTTCACAAGTGATTCATGGGAAACACTTTTTACTCCAGGTGAGTAGGCTTGTCTTGCAGGTCATTTTTTACGAATATAATTGTTTTCTTTGTTGCAGCTATCCCACTCGCACAAAAAACAGCAGTATTTAATATACTCTTGTTGTAAAACCATTAAAAGTCCAATAACTTTCAAATCTCCACATATATGCCATTTGTATGAAGTACATTCAATTCATTTTAGTATTGCATTCATATCCTCAAGTGCATTCATTCGTATTAATGGCATTTGGGATAGGAACAGATGGGAAAATATTGCCAATAGGAATAAGTCCTGCCTTTAGAATTAGTTTGGAGGAATCAATAAATAAATGCCACTGTTCTGGATAATGTAATTTCCCAAGCCTAACATTCGCCATTCACATTGTTGCAAAAATGTATTTCTTTATTCTCAGAAAAATATTCAATAAAATGTGTTTGCTGTTTTCTAAATGAAGTTATTGTAACATGAATATCTAAAAGATTCCGTTCTTACAGTCAAACAATTCTGCTTGACTTTCGGAAAGGTTTAAGACCCTCACAAGGTCATTGAGGGCGTTTTGTGAGAACACCTGGTGATTACAGGGTAAAGATGATGAAGATGATTGGAGCTCTGAATCTCGAGTAGGACTACTGCATTCTGAGACTTTGGGTGTGTCTTCTTCTGAAACGGTGTGCTGCTGTGGAGGCTTAGGTACAGAAAGGTGTTCATTGTGAGGAACTGGTCAGATAGCTGAAGGTAAATTAAGGTCCTGGATCGGCCCTTTGGATTTTCAAGTATATCCTTTTATATCTGCCAAACCATAGTTACAGTCATGGAAAAAATGACACTCTGAGAGCAGATTATTTCAAAGTCCCACTTTGTATCGCAGTGAGGTTTACACTGGTCGCTATTTCCAATATGCAGCTAGACTTACCTAACAGTGTCTGCGACATACGTTATCGTCTGTCGAACACATTAACAGGCTGTGTCTTGCTGCGTGTCACGCATTTGTATTGGTTCCTGACAAAGAATTCGACAAGCGCTACGCTACCCATTTTTCGTTAGCCAATTAGTAAACAAACCCAAGAGTGTTTCTACCTGATGCTATGCTCATTGGTAATTATACATATAGGTGAAGCAAACAATGAGCAGATTCAGAAGCCATGAAGTACCCTGAATACGATAAATGATTCATGTTATTATAAGAACCATGACTAGTATTACAGCACATATATGAATGTGGCAGTAAACACCTTCTGGCGCAAGCAAATACAGCGCAGATGTAACGCAAGCGCTTTGATAAATGCCGAACTTAAGTTCAAACCTCTACAACACCATAATTTTTTTCTCGCCAATTTATGTTGTTTCTTCTATCATATGTTGTATTTCACATTCTTAATTTATACTAATACAGACTTTCAGCTTTATTATTTATAATATGAGTAACAGATAATATAGCCAAAGTTTAGAACTACTGGTGATAAGCTTAATTCCTTTGTCCACATTGTGTTTCTTTCTCTGTTGGTCAAATATTTGTGCTTGGTTCCATTAGTCACCCAAAGAGGTCCTCAATCACCACTACAACGACGCACTCATTCATGCTTTAGCAATGGCAGAGGCCGTTGATAAACTTTCTACTGTTCTCACTCCGCTTTCACAGGGTTATACGGCCACCTGAACGGGTAGCATCTGTAATGCTCCACAGTCCGCTACGAAGAGGTGGACAAAGTTATATTGTGAAGAGCACTGGTCACCCGCGTGAATCTACCGAGAATGAAGACAGGTATATCTCATGGCAGAGGTCGAAAGAGATTCGTTTCTGACGGCCGCTGAATACAAGGCTTTATCTTTATTCCTGGGTAGTGCAAGGGCGATTAGCAACTGCTGTAAAGGTACTGGAATTCGCGTAGACGTGCGGCAGTAAAGGAAGTGCAAAGTGAAGCCCACAAAATTGACAGGTTGGCATTTACTGTACAGTACGAAAACTTTGATTGGAGCGAAGTAGTTTTTTTCCGACGAAGCTACGTTGTAATGCAAATGTCAATTCGAATGTGTTTGTTTACAGTCCTAGTGGTACTCGATATGATATGCGTTATTTGGCTACTCGTGCAAGGAGTTTATTCTAGAAAATGTTCTACTTCCATCTGCCCAAGATCGTTATCCTGAAGGTATTATTTATTCCAACAGGATAATCATTCGGTCCACAAATAGGTCAAAGTTCAAAAGTAGTTTTCGGAGCACACAAATATCTTAGAGCAGATACTATCCAAAGTCAGCAGATCTCAACCCAATTGAACATGTTTGGACGAAAGTAAAACAGATGCTTTCTCGAAGTCTCAGATTGAATAATGCTACACAGTTCTGGTGTGCCATGATAGAAACTTGGGATTCACTAGCAGAAGACATTAATTATTTTCAAATGCTAGTGGATTCTATGCAGTGATAGCAAAGAATGAGGACAATATAAAGTATTAGAAATTGTTTTCCCTTGTTTCATTATCCTTTTGTTGCACTTAAAAGTAACCGGAGATCAGGTTGCAGTGTTTTTATTTGTTTTCGAGTTTACGAGAACAGCAAATAGAAGATTTCACATTTCATAGGATGAACCATTTATATAACGTAATCTACATCGGATATAAAAAACAAAATAATAAAAAGTATGCGGTTTACTGGGGTCAAACCTACGCTAGGTATCGCATTGAGTTTCAAACGAAACACGTTAGAAGTGAGCCATTCCTACTCTGAGTACTCTGTTTCCTGTTTATGAAAAACTGTAGTGGACAGCTCAACTACAAAGTTTTGGCGTACTTTTTGGTGTTTCTGTGCATGTTACCGAAAAGAAAATTAGTTTGATTGTTTCCTGGTTGCTACTTTATGTTATAAAGCAATAAACTACGTCTTACCTCGCTGTATAAAAGCATTTTTGTAGCATAGTGCACGTGCATGTGTAAACCCAGCTTGTGTTATTTCGTGTGCTTCCGTGAGGCAGAAGCGATACTTTGAAAGGTTACTGCGCTCAATCATTTTTTCCAAATTTCACTGCATTACGTTCACCTTGTAGCCAATGTCTCAAATTCCTAAGGGTATGAATTGCACTATATGTGACTTATCCTGGTCCCCACACGACGTCCAAAATACAGTTAAAATGCCGTTTGAACTAGAGGTGTAGATTTATACTTTTGACTCTGGAAGGTTAGTTCTCCACATACATAACAAAAAGAATTAGGATGAATTTTAGACTAACGTGGCATTATAGTATATTTATTATTCTTAAAGCTATTCTGAAGCAGGATTATAAAACATTTGTTCCCTCCTTGAACACCAAGAGGAAAGCAACAACAAACTGAAAATAAATGAAGTATCATTAATGATAATATGCTAAATGCAGATGGCAGCACAGGATTCGATGCTAATATATAAGTTATAATATTTATCATCAGATGTCGACCAATATCCTAAGGAAAAAAACACGAAATTGAAGCAGTATGAAGCGAGGGATTCAACTAATTTGATATGTGTATGTTAAAATAACGTTCGTAGAGATTTTTTTTTTTTTTTTTTTTTTTTGGATTTTCGAAATAAAACTGTGTATGATGGACAACGTTTAATTACGGATTCTTTTCATAAAAAGGGCAACTTTCGTGTTGCACTGTGTTGTTCATTTGTATGCATCTTATTTAACATTCGTACATATCTTAGTATTTGAATTAACCCGAATTTCTAAATTGTAGTATTTTACTCATATTTTTGTAGTTTTATGTCCATCTACCGGCTAGATCACATCATATGCCTTTTCAATTTATGTATTGTTTCACAAATTAGCTGTTAATATAAAACTAAACTTAAAAACATCTAAACTATGTAATCAAAGGACTCAAACTTTGAGAAAGTTTTTCGGATCACTTCGGCGCTCTAAAAACTTCAGATTGTTGGAACAGTGCCTCACCATATCAAATAGCGTGGAAAGGATTACTTCTAAAACTAACTTTTTCTGTATTAAACAACGTAATTACGTGAAATAAATCTTATTATATTCATTAACATAGTTTATATTTTCAAGAATTTGAACAAATCTGTAATACAAATGTTTAACAGAGTGTTTGTAGATAATATTACAATATTACTAAATAAAACTAACTGCATTATTTTGTTACACATGACTTTAGGATAACTTTAAAATGAAGATCATGGAAATAGTAGAAAAACAATATATGCTTATTTAAAAACTTTATAAACAAGATAAACAAGGAAAACGCAGCACAAAATTTGAAGTATATTACATAGATAATGCTAGGTAATTATGTACTAATTTGAAGTATATTACATAGATAATGCTAGGTAATTATGTACTAATTTGAAGTATATTACATAGATAATGCTAGGTAATTATGTACTAATTTGAAGTATATTACATAGATAATGCTAAGTAATTATGTACTAATTTTGCACAGTAAAGATTAATACTTCTTTTTCAGATATGTGAAGGATGTCACATTTTATAATGTTAATTATAAACAAATTCTACTCTGTATTACTTAAGTATCACTCTTATAATTCAGACTATATTTATGATTATAAATTTTATATTTATAAATATACTTATTATAAGAGCTCACACTCTTCTTTCGTGCCTGTGTGTGTCGGTTAACCACGGTCAGTCGCGGGGTCAAAATAACTAGGGGCTCTCGGTCTTGGTAGGAGAAACAAGTGAGCAAAGAGCTTGAGCCTGGTAAGTTGCAATTACCTGTAAGTTTATTTTTGGTCGACTGTAAAACCAAAATGAGTCGCGGTCGGTTACTTTTACTAAAATTTAGACCTGTAACATATATTTTGGTAAGTGAATAAGTTTAAATATTTGTATCAGAGTTTGAGAACGATATGATGATCCAATATTTGGAACTTTTTTGCTACTTTTTAAAGCTATGTTCATGAGAAAAAATTCACGATATTTTTAGGATGGATAGTATTCGCTCTCAGAGACGTTCGGTTGTTTACGTAACAGGTCACACGGTTGATCCTCCTCTACCCTCTAGCTTTTTCTTTGCCCAACAATAGGTGGTGAAATGATGTACGTAAACGCAGCAAAGACGCACCTCAAGGCCGTTCAAAACACTTTGGACTCTGAAATTTGTACTTCATTTATGACAATATTATCCTATTCACGTCTCACCCTGTGTGTTTATATATTATATTATATAATTATATATAAACACATAGGGTGAGACGGAATAAGATAACGCTGTCATAAATGAAGTACAAATTTCAGGGTCGAAAGTGCAGCTAATGTAACTATATTTCACTTTTCCAAAATCCTGAAGAACAATCAAGGTACCTTTACTCGTTACAAATGGTGATTTTTTCAAAAAGTTCAATTTTTATTTTAGTTTCACATATTTTCTAGATTTCAAAAAATGTTAGCTTATTTGACAATTCTTACTGAAAATGAGTTTAACTCACGACTTTGTACCAGCCTGGAAAGCTACTCTGAGCACGTTTTTGGAATATCACTTTATTATTTCTCCAAGAAAACATTTTCAATATTCTTACTATTTTAAATAAAAATTAGCACTCCTAAATTTAAGCTATACACCTCATTCATATATAACTTTGAAGCGTTTGCTGTATGACATATACTAACATCTTTGGCCTTAACCTAACTTAGAAACATTCTGTAGTTATTTTGATAAAAATCCAAATGCTAGAAATATGTTTTTAAACAGCTTGTTCACTTTAGCCATTTTGCTTCATATCATAGTACTGTTTAGAGAAACAAATTGAGGCACTGATGTCTAGTTATCCATAAGTTCACAAATTCTATAGTGCTATAAAGCATATGTATACATGCTCTTCAATTTCAAATGTTCTTACAATTATCAAAAAATATGTTTCCAATTTTTGCTATTGTAAAATCTTTTAGTTTACCATGCCAAAACACCAAAATATGTTAAAATGATTGAATTAAAATATGGTTTTTCATCCAATGTGTGATAATATATACGTCTTAAAGTAAATATATTCTACACATAAGGAGAACTTAATGATCGTTTTACTTAAATTAAGTGAATGTGGATTATTACGGGAATTTGAATATTTAATATAGATTAGTGTAATAATTAATGTTTTTGATTATCTATAATTGGTAGTTTTTTGGCTAGTTTCATACGTTTGCGAAAAGTTTATACAAAGACTTTAATTGCTTATTCATCTGAAGCTCGTATACGATAAAGCCATAGCGCACATTCATGTATTGGTCATGGGCGAGAAACGAGCTCAAAGTCTGAAATTAATATTTTGTTTGGTCCTAACTTAAGTGACAAACGTTTCAAGTAATTTGGTGGTACACTTAGATATCCACTGCCTTAATGTTTCTTTAACAAATAATAGACTGCAAATTTTGCCTTACTAAACCAATAAAATAGCAGTTTACTTGAACATTTGCAATCTATGTAACATTCTGCTTGAGTATCTTTCAACTGTGTATACGATCCGCTCGTCTGTAACTGCTTGTTTTCTTCGCGCTGTTTGACACTTACATGTTGGAGGTTCTTCCTTATGAACAACACAGCTAGTCCCGCCTTGGGCATGGGTGTTATATGTTTGTGTATATGTGTGTGTTGTAAAAGTAAGAAAACAGTAATAATACAGCAAAAACAAGGTAAACAGAAAAAGATAAATAAAAGTAGGGTATACAGTGCCGGAGTCCTTATCAGACTCCGGTACTGTATTTGAGAAAAAATAAATAAAAAAAGTGCGCTCTATTGGCCAAAGCTTAACTAATTGTGCAGGTTATACATAGCACAAAGCCTAGAGTTGGATTGGTCATTTTACGTTTTTATAAGTTAAGGGCTTAAGTTAACCTATTAAAGCCCAAGCTATTTCTAATTAATATATATCCTTAATTTTTGAAAAGCTGTACACTGGCAACTGAAATTATGGAAATATGATGAAATGTTGTTCACTTGTGGCCAACATGTGAAATTTTAGACTGTGCTTATTTGGGGACACTGGGCGCTTGGCTGCGTTCAGAAAAATGATCTGTACGTAAATAATAAATGTAAACTTCAATTTGACTCTGACAAGATTGTGAGTTTACTTCTTGATGAAATTGGTATCTCAGTAAGGACAACGGAGAGAGAATCTGAAACCATGTTGCTGCGGTAGCTGCCAGTGTTCAGTTCTTTATGATTATATCACTTTTCTCCAAGCAAAATAATTGTAGCATTGTTTCCAACGAAAATATTCATAATAAAATATCCAAAATCTTAGCATGTCGAATACAGTAGCATTTCCTATTGCATGTGGGAACAGTCAACTGAAACTCCGAGGTTTCGAATAACAATTACCATTTGTTGTTTTAATTCTTAAAATTGTTGTTTACCTCCCTATTTGAAATTGGTTAACATTTAAAAGTGGTATAATTTCTTACTCTGCACCCTTTTTAACTGCCTGGACGTTCAATTAACATTAGAGTGCACTGCTTTTCTAATGATCAGCGCATTCTTACTTTTAATTTCTCAAAATTAATTTTCCTTGTATAAAAAGTATCTTATTGAGGAGTTTTCAACTGATTGTTATGGTATTTAAAATATAAACTTAATAGGACATTTTTATGGTTTGGTCTGGTTTTTACTGAAAAGTAGTTGTTGAGCATTTATGTGGCAATAAATATTACAAATACACAATTTTTTTTAAAAACGAATATTGCAAAATCTTTCTGCCACTCTTGCTTTCTTTATACAGCAAAATACGGACAAAAATGTATTTGCACCTACATTAAGAGGATTCTTAGAAAATAGTATACATGAAACATGACAATTGTTACGCGAAGAGCGTTTTATACCAAAGAACTACATTTTCAGTTAAAAAATTAATAAAGCGGAAATAACTTGTTGTAGATCGTTGAAATTTTCAGTAGATACTACCCTAAGCAAAATTAATGTATATACAACATTTTAAAGTTCCATATTTAAAAATATGGAGTTTAGGATCTTCACACCAATGACCTTTAATATCTGACAGCAATGGAGTTAAAAACATACATTTTTGGAAAATAATTCTGCAGAGGTACAATGGATATAAAGTGCACTAAATTTCAGTTTTTTGTTTGTTTGTTTTTTTTTTTTTTTTTTTTTTTTTTGTTACGGGGTAAAGGGTTTTTGATAATGAATCTGGAATAACTGGATCTAACAAACTAATGCAAACCTAACTTTTATGATACGCTCAATTAACTCATACAACATTACTTTAAGTGCTCGTGTCAATAAGGAAGTGCAATAGGGACCAAATTGGCTCGAAGTTTTAGTAGGAAGAGTTTATTTCCAACTCATTTTGAAAGACTATAGCATGCAACTAAATTGTTTCAGAATATTTTTAGCTTTAAAAGTAGGGGATGAAGCAAAGACATATTTGGAAACACACTTTATTTGTAGAATTAATTCATAAATGACAGAAAATTGTTAGTTATAAACAAGGGCATTTATAAAGGAGAAACATTTTTCACTCTGTATCTATAAGGAAAGATTTGGAACGTTTTCTAAAAAAACCCAGTTCTGGCTACAGGCCACTAGTGTCATGTGTGAACTTTGTGAACATATTTATGAAGGGTTTGGAGTAAACATGCATTACTGGGGCATGACGTCTGCTTTTCCGGTGTAAGAGGAATTAAATATAGTTTTTATTACATAATAGTTGTATGTGAGACTTACACTGACATAAACAGTAATTTAAGTTTCCGATTTACACCACATGTTGCCTCAAAAGCCTCAAAGGTAATTTCGTCAAAGCTGGGCGACATGCAGTGTCACGATGATAGTGTGAGGCGAATTAATATTTGACGGTTAGATACGACAAACGAGAGTGTTTTTCTTCTTTCCCCTGCTCCCCACATTATGGCTTCTAAGTTGACTGATGAAGTATTGTGACAACAGCTCAAAACAACTGCCAAGATCTTTCACAGTTATTTACTAGGAGTATTATCAATATCACTAGTGGTTTATCTTGTCAAAAATGTTGCGATGCGAGAACAATAGCTATTTTGTAAGCATATTTGCAATTATATGCTTAATAAACAGCATAATTGCAATGAAACAATGCCTACTTTGAAGTAAAGATTGATTTAATTGCATCCTAATGGAATGGCGTAGCCTAGCCTACTATGTTGTTTAAGAAACTTTTCTTCGTTTCCTTAGCTAACAAATCGGTGACAGTTTTGACTCAAATGTGATAATTTCAAGTTTAGGTACTGTATTACATTTCTACAGTGACGTGCAACCGTAATTGGTAGGAACTAATACGGGTTGTGATTTGAACTGGTGAATATTGAATTTCTGACTTACAAAGTAATTACCGCCATTACAGGCCATCCTTGCAATGTTGTTACTTGTCTCCTGTAGTACAGCGTGTATACCTAACTTGGAGTGCCAAAGTCGAAAACCGTTAGGACGAGAAGTCTGGATAAGATTTTATAGAAGTTTCACTTACTCTTTTTATTAAGGCTGGGAAGTTGTGTACCTAAGCGGCCGTTATCAATGTCAACAAGCACAAAAGATCTGTCGCCGAGTTGGTTTAGCTTTGTTTACGTCATACCTGTAGATCAAGTTCCGAACCTTACTTAGAAGCAATCACGAGTGGTACTAAATCCAGGACGAAAGGAAATTAGGCTGTGTTTTAACGGATTTAACACTCTGACGTCATAGAAAGGAAACCATTCCTCATCTGTTGGCGTATACAGGCCAATCAATCTGCTGGCATCTATACACTGTTTTATCTGCCGTCAGTGACTAATGGTCGCTGTTGTATACATATTGTGTACTGATGGAGGTTTGAGCGTAGCTAACTTGAAGAAATCTGCTTGAGAGTTTCTTATAAGGTATAACACAAATGTCTGCTACCACTTATGTAATTCACTTACTATTTCTACAGATCTGAGTGATTAAAGGAGACGTTAATCATTTACGGAAATAAAACAATCCTACAGTCAAAAGGCAGGACATGTAAAACAGACATTGTCTCTCAGCTGATACACACGATGCAGATATTCTAATTTTTAGAGAAAAAAGCACTGCTGCATTATTTATAAGTGGAATTTATAAATATTTTCATTCCTCTGGGGTTTTAAAAATTTAAATGAAGCTGCTGTAGCAATTTAACCTCAGTTTCAAATTATATATTAAAAATCGCACCTATAAGTGTAGTGAAGATATGCTATGTTTTTAAATTTCAATTTTCCGTGAGCTTCTGATGAAAATTTAACCAAGGTTGACTTAAAGTTACATGATATTAATAAATTTAAGAGTAGCTTACATCGGGTAAAACGCATTAGGAGTAAATGCAAGTCACAAGGCATGTACTGTTGTACATTAAACGGCCAACATTCAAGGGACTTTAAAAGCTAAAGATTCAAAGTGTCCTTGGTCATATAATTTAATTTTATAGTTTTTTTAATATTCAGAAAATGTCAGCTAATTAAGACGTGTAGCTCGGAATCTTTAGGAGGAGATGAACGTAAATTTTGACCACTATAATCCCAAAAATTAAGTAATACTCAAGAATAAAAATATATGAGACAGTGAAATGTTAAATAAATTATAAAATAAATGTTCATAAGGTTAGCGCCTAAACATAATTCACCAACTGCAATAGTTTATGGGATCACTTGTGGCACAAATCTCCTGAAAATCTAGAATAACTAAAATGCTGATTCACCGATCACGGAATATAGAGCAAAATGACTAAAAGCAGCTAGATCATTGGAAGTGCCTAATTTTATGAGAATCCATTGAGGTATGCTGAATCCGTAATCACAAAAAAAAAAACCTCAATCTTATCTCTTGTGCACTCCAGTAGAACCAAAGCAGAGAAGCGCATCACAACTTGGTCGATTTCAGTCCACCGAGCCAACATGGCTGCTTGTTTGGGCTTAATGATGTGTGAAAACTTGTGTGACAGTGCAACGACGTATACCCAAGAAGCACCCTAAAAGTAGACAACTTGCGTGAGCCTTAGATAAGCCCACTTTCTTTAACTTATGCAAAATAAGCGGACGTGGAATAGGGGGATTATCCGTTGCGTGTTCTTAAGCTATAATAAAAGTTGCATGAATATTAAACAATGTTATGATGTTGTTGAGCGACTTTGGCTGCTGTCACGCTATATTATAAAGATTATAAAATTATTCTCTAGGAATTTGAAGTGAACGAAAACAGAAATTGTGTGGTACTGCAAGCGTTTATATGCCCAATTTATTAGCCTGAACCAATTTAATGAAAGTGTGCTCCGTTGTAATTTAGACCGGAGGGGATGAGAGGAGACAATACCACACACTCAGTGGTGATCAAACGAGAAAATGCTTCATCGCCTCCTTATGATGTAAGGACTCAGGAGAGCGGGTTGTCGTGTACCACTAATGGTTCCTGAAATAATGGGTGAAAGAGTGAAGGGTTCTCATGCATTGATTGCACGCCAAAGTTATAGACGCGAGTTCCTAGGGATCACACTTGGCCCTGGCCTAGGTCCCCTAATGTATTAATGAGACTGCACCTGCATTCCCATGTTTTTCCCTGTTCGTGATATACCGGAAGCAGTCCAACTTGTAGAAAAATCAACTTCCCGTTCTTAGTAATGTACTGAGACGGATAGTTGCATAATTGTAGTACATTTTAAGCGATAAATAATCAAAATATACAAACATTCGTTTTCATTTACGTTATCCTTATCAAATTTGAGAACAGTGCTTACCGCAGACAGCTAACTCACACTGGATGTGAACATAGAAATGATACAATAAACAGAGATTCTCAAATGCAACATGATTTATATGCCTTAATATACTTCAAAACAATCCCGTTAGGGCTTAATGACGGCTTTCAGAAAATTTGGTGGCAGTTGGTGCTTTATGATTTCTTTTTAAAGTAATTTAACATATTTGGACATTGACTTCTGAGAGAATTTTTCAGGCGAAGAAAAGTTTCTAATCTTTTATCGAGATTTTAGGTTGCAACAGGGGGTGTTCAATAATGGTAACTGGATTATAAGGCTCACCAAATTGCAGTATTGCATTGCCCTGAAAAAGTAGGTATATTTCTCTTTTAAGTAACTGTGTTAAAACTCCAAGTATGATCATGCAAATTATGACTTCTCAGGCTGTATATGTTCACAAATGATCCCTGTTTGTTCTTCCAAAACATTAACAAGACAGATCTATTCAGTGACCTCTGAGGATGATCTAAGTTTTTGTAGCATTGATTGTTGTATTTTAGTAATGCGGCCTTCATGAAAGATTTCAAATATTGGCTGGTGGCGCTGTGGTCTACTATATATTTGTTATTTTGTTTTTAATTGCTAGGCGTCGGACACGGTTGCAATTTGGTTGCACTCTGCTCGAAAGTAGATGTTACGTGCTTACAGGGTTTCATTGACACCTCCCCCTTCGTAACCACTGCCGATTATTCACTCTTAAGTAAGCACATGTACAGCCTGTTCTGAAGGTACCCAATCGAATAGATTATATTTTGCTTTCGATCATTCATAAAGTACGTTGTAATGCATTGCAATGCTGTACTTAAATTATACATTAAACTGATATAAATTATTATTTAGTTCATGTCATTCATATTTTGTAATAAAAACTTATATTACTACAAAACTGTATAATTACTTTTGTGTCCACCTGTAACTATAGGACGGACTCAGTAGCGGACGGAATTTCTGCCTCTCCCCTATCCGCCCGCTTATAAACAACGTACTAGTATACTAAAAGTTAACCTAAAGTCGTGTCCCAAGTCTAGTAATGAGCCAAAGATTAGTTATCAATTAGAAACAGCAGATGATTCACCCTCAATCCGGCGCTTAATATTTGTTTGTGCCCTCTTTTCAGGGCACTATAATTTGAGCAGAATTTCTTGGAGCTGTTGTCTACCCCATGTCACAATGACGTATTATAAGATCAAGAAAAATTGTATTACATTGTTACAAGTTGTATTTTAAAATAAACAGACAGTTGCATTAGGCTTACTATGTAAATGCAAGCAGATCAATAACGATTTAATGGAATTCAGTTCATTGTAGTACCGCAAATATATAAAATTAGAGGAACTGTTTATCCACATTGAACTATTGAGACCTGAAAGTATATATACAATATGCTGTACAGCACAAATTCGTATATAGAGCTAAAGCTATTCATCAGCTAAAATCTGTTGGAGTTCATGTAATTAACCATGCCAGGGATACCTCTGGGGCATCTGAAGAAATCAAGACCTAAGAGCGCAGTTACAACGAAGATTAACTATCTGCAGCTGAACCTGAGGAGAAATTAATTATCAAGAATGTTTAAAACCGCTAACTATGCACTTCCACTTCTGTAGTTCCTTTTCTCCCTCTCCTTGGCGTAGGCGTAGCTTCAAATTTTATCTGGGACAAGCTGCATGCTCGAGGTATTTCTCAACTAATTTAGCAAAGTGAAGAATTACGCACGATTGCTTCAGAAATTGACATTTGCCTCATTTATTACTAATGACTTTTTAAATCATAACAGTAACAATTTAACAAATGAATGCGTGAATAAAGCTTGCAGTATATTAAGAGGTAATAGATATATTGTATATCTTAGGGAATACCTTTTTTTCATATACACAGTTGAACTTTACTATGTGATGTGCATGCCACCGAGATAACTAAGCCTCTGGATATACACTTTCAATACCACCAATATAGTATCAACACTTTCTCTGCCAAGAGTAACACGCGCTCCTATAATACAATTATATGCCGCAAAGATGAAACTTATCAAAGTGTTACTTAACTGTAGAAATATGCCATATGAAAATATCTACCGCTATCTCTTCATACGTGCTTAGTCCATAATGTTTCCATAATACTTATTAATTAGCTTCAGTAATACAAAGAAAGATATAATTTAGCACAGTCTGTTAATAATGTCATAATTATTAGAGATTGAGATCGAGAAATAAATATCTATAACAGGCTCAGCGAGCCCGCTCACACTTGTACGCAAACAGTGCCGTCCCTTTCTTACCCAAACCACTGTGCTTACAGAGCGCACATGACGAATAACAACAGAATTTGTTGTTATGTGAAATTGATTATCTGCATATGAAATTGATTATTTCCACGTTTAGAATGATAAAAACTCTGATTGCTTATTTCGCTATATACAGATTTACTACATAAAAAATTATGACATCAGATGGCATTCTAATTCGGTACGTGCTATGCAGCTAAACTTTTAGGAATTATTATAAACATCTAATTTATTCCATTTATATTACTTTCCCTGGTCATCCCACAAGCAAACTTGCCCTAAAAATATTATTCTTTTATCTATGAGGCGAGTTCGGAAAGTAAGTGCAGTTTTGAAAAAGATAGTAAACAGTTTTTTTTCAAGCCAACTCCATTTTTGCATGAACGGACATGCCTTAAATTGCTTTTCTACATAATTTCCGCCAATATTCAAACTTTTGTCGTAGCGGGTGATCAGCTTTTCTATACCTTCTGCACGACTCCACGGTCTGTTACAATTTCGAACAAAACAGTACTTGAAATTTGCGGGAATTCGTCTGAAATCGCTGTCATTGTGAAACGTCTGTTCTCCTGGGTTGTTTCATCAACTTTCCTTACCAAATCATCGACAGACAATTGACAACAGAAGACCGACCACTCCGAGCCTCATCGTGGACCGTCATTGTACATTCTAACCCACTTTCTCACCATTCCATCACTCATCGCGTCTTCACCGTATACATCTTTAACTTGGCAATAAATTTCGGCTGCTTTCACATTCCTTGCATTCAAAAACCGAATTACAGCACGAATACCATATTCGGCGGGATCAGTAATTGTCTTAAACATTTTAAAATATGTGCACATCAAACAGAAAACACAACGTAGAACAACCCAAATGGCGTCGGTTGAGAGCCAGTGAACAAGGAAGACACATGCGCAAAATGCCGACCGCAACGCTGCGTCGGCTAGCGTGAAGCGGTACTTACTTTCCGAACATATGTCGTATATCATGCTAATCAAATAAAGATTAGCAGAATTGGTCATATTATTTTACTTGCTTCTTTAAAAGCACAAGGTAAATCAGTAGGTGTACTAGGCTAAAGCGATAGTCAAATCTTCTAAAAGCTATCAAAACTATCGCTATGAAACTATTGAAATTCGGTTCCCTTTTACATTCCTGGGAGTAAAACAAAACAGATGAAACCAATGCTGACTTCCCGCTTGAGAAATTTTTGAGTGGTATAAAATTGAAACTAATAAGAAGGAACATTAGTAACGGTAGCTCTACAAAAAAATGTATATGACATAAATTCCTATGTTAAAATGAGGTCTATATATTTGTGTAGTAAGTTTCTGTCTGTCTCCTTCAGCTATAAAACGTCAACCAGAATGAAGAGAGCTTCCGAGGCTTTTCCTAGAAAATCCAAGAAATAAATTTTATTTGACATGAAAATATCCTAAATATGTGGTTTTTAATTAAAATTATTAGAACCATTTTTGAGAAACTCAGGTATCGAAAAATGTTCCATGCAAAGGGTCATTGGGTTGGAGAGATTTTCCTGAAAATCTTCGTGTCGCATCCTTGGCATATACTGAATTTCAACACTAAGTTTGGTATTTAATGGACCATTCGATTTTGAACTATGCTGCCCACAGTCACACACGCATACACACAGCAACATTTTTCTAAAAATGTCCTTGTTTTGAATTCAAGGCGTCCCAAAACATTATATTTCCAGTGAAACCGCAGTATAGAACTTTTGGCTGGAATAACATACCTTATTTACTAAGTACATTGTACATATGTGCTAGAGAAAGTAAAATTTGAGCTATACTAAGAGAGGTAACGGTCCAGCCTAATGGAAATATTCTCTTATCAATACTACGTCTTCTGTGTTTAGCGTTACGCCTGACACTGCTAAATTTGTGCCGAGAAAAGGTGTCAGCATTCTACTATATAACGTCATTTTAGAAAGAAAGTCTACAAGACATATTTTGGTACTCTGCCACTCGTATTTACCGTCTGTGGTGGCATACGTAGTTAAAGCGGGCGTTAAACACTACAAAAAAACTAGTATTTATATTTGGGTAGCTCTGCCACTGTCGTACTTTACGTACCAAACAGATGGAACAGGGAGACTCACTCTTCCCTCCATTTTCTAACTCACCAGGGCTGATCTATGAGAACAAACGGGAGCTTTAAAGAAAAACTACACTATCAAATGGAAACCGTCAACATTCATGAGCAGTATTCCGTGATAATTATAAAGGGAGAAAGAGTAAATTCAACCTTGTAGTTATTATTTCATCATGACCATTACCACACCAGATATATATTTCAACTTTGTTAGCAAAACGCATATAATTTTATCAGCAAAAACTTGTGGATATACGAGGGCGGGTCGAAAAGTAACGCACAATAGTTTTTTTTTTACAAAAAAATTTAACAGTTAAAAATGAAGAAGACAACCACAAATGAAATTACATCTTGTGTCTACTTTTCAACTTAGTCACCAACTTCGGGCGTGCAGTGGTATGCTCGTGACTCATCACCATTGACGATTCCTTTCAGAAATGACATGCCTTTCTGCAGTGTACCGCGTTAAGTGATCTAAATTTGCCTTCATTCGCTGGTCCTTGTGGTCGTCTGTCACGTTCTTAGGCACCCAGCGAGCGCTAACTTTACGAAATTTCAACGTTTCATGAACAACATCGTACACTGCACCATAGGAAATGTTGAACTGTTGTGATAAGGTTCACAGTTACACTCGTCGGTCGTTCAAACTTGCCAGCTCAAAGCCTCTGACATTCTGAGGGGTTACTGCTGCTACCGGCCTCTCGGAGCGTGGCGAATCAGTAAGAAACACACGGCCCTCTTGGAAGAATGCACATCACCTGGAGACATTGATACGGTCCATACAGTCATCCCCATACACGCCACGCATGAACCTGTGAATTTCACTCGGTTTATGCCCTTTGGCCCACAAATATCGAACCACACCTCTCTGCTCTTCACAGATGGTCGACAGTAACATGTACGCCATATTTTATGCGCAGTTGACTTTTCTCTCGGTAGAACTGCACATGAGACAAAAAATACCCTCCCTAGTGAAAACTTCAAGCTATATATGCAATACGAAGGCATAAAAAATTATTGTACGTTACTTTTCGATCCACCCACGTAATAAATTGAACTAGGTTAATAAAACAAATATTTGAGGTTATGGTAAAAAGCCATCTATCAATTCAGGAATATATATGTTTCCTCATGCCGTGATCGAATTAAAACAGAATTGAGAGAAACAATTTAAAAATTGAATAAAGAATAAACAAATTAATCAGGATAAAAATAGTATTTCTTCTATCAGATATATATTCATTACTGTTAAGGTAATAATCATTCTTATTATTAAAGTATTTTTTTCGACAGTGCATTAATTAGATATCAATCTATTGGTTGATTGGCTAAAAGGTCGTGTCATGTAATTATTCATAGGTGGCCAACAGAAGTTTCAGCAAACCTGATTAAGCCCAAAATATTAAACACTGACTGTCCTCATAATTTACTGCGTATAAGCGAAATAAATACTGTCGCTAAAACTAGTGAATATATAAAATAAATGCAATGCGTACTATATTATGTAATAACAAATCATGTGGTCGCTGAATAAGGTCTGAGTTGACACCAGCTGTAGGTAAATAATGATTAAAAAGATTTACCTCCAAGGGTAAATCTGATTTAAATGCTTGCACTAAAATAAAATTGCAAACTTTTCTGGATGAAAAACATGTATTTTTAAAATAAATTATTTAAACGTACGTATGACGTTTAAACACATACTACAATAAATGTTTTGAATCTTCCGTCAAAGGAAACGATCGAGGACACTAACTGCACAAAAATCAGTTTTAATGTGGAGGAAACACAATTGTTATATGTCTATCACTTTATTGGATTCGACAAATAATTAACCTGTAAGCACGCCGAATTCTTTGTTGCCCAAGATGTCTTTAAGTATTATTGGTTATCTTGCTTATGATATTTGAGTAATACAGACAACTAAATAGGCATATCATATACAAGATAGAGAAGGTAACTAGGTATGTGTAGATATTGTGCGAAGTTGCTCTGAACCGAAATTGACGAGCAGATGGCGGTGTCCTTCAGCGCCGAACGACACCCCGTTTCTTATAGTGTTTAACGCCCACATTTACTACTATGACACCGCCGGCGATACTAATGATACATGAAATGAAGATGGAGTACCGGTGAAATGCAATGGCGGGGGAAACCGGAGAACTCGAACAAAACCCATCCCTGTGTCACTTTGTCCACCATAAACCCCATATGCGGTCACCTAGTATCAAACGAGTGTCTAACCACTCCGCCACGGCGTGACAAAAAAAAAAAGGTTGGCCCGAGAAGAGTGATAAGGAGAAAAAGCAGCGGCCCCGTAACATAAACACCAGCAGAGCTATCGAGACATAACCGTACTTATCGGGAATCTTCTTTTCCCCCGTCACCCTGAATATTTCAGAACTGGCTCAAAATCCCAGCGGTTATATACAAGCGAGCATATCAGTTAGTGAGTGAGATAGTGAGCTCTAATGCGTAACAAAGTGTGTTATTGTGAGGACAGTTCTGACGTACATATTTTGAGTGCTGCTTCTGCAAACGTTCAGAGAAGGTTTCTATTCGGCGCGCAAGGAAGTGAATCGGAAGCAACAAGAGGCTGCTTTAAGCGTGAATCATTTCAGCATTACACGCTAGGACAGATGTAGATAAAAATTGAACTGAATAACGTATTTGAAGTGGCAGTGGCAACTGAACTAAATTGCATTGCTGAAATGACAGTGACAACTGGAGAAAGTCAGTATTAGTAAAGTATACTTTTGGGATATTTTCTTAAAAAATTTAAGAAATGAACGAGTTTATAATTTGCCTGTACACAACAGATAAATTCTAGGTGATTATCACCTCTATTTTGCACGAGGTTTTACTATCTCTAGCGCAGATGTACAACGTACATGGTAGATTATTGTATGTATGTAAGTATGTACGTTATGAACATTATGTATGTATGTATGTATGTATGTTTGTATGTATGTATGTGTGTATGTGTGTATGTGTGTATGTGTGTATGTGTGTATGTATGTATGTATGTATGTATGTATGTATGTATGTATGTATGTATGTATGTATGTATGTATGTATGTATGTATGTATGTATGTATGTATATATGTATGTATGTATGTATGTATGTATGTATGTATGTATGTATGTATGTATGTATGTATGTATGTATGTATGTATGTATGTATGTATGTATGTATGTATGTATGTATGTATGTATGTATGTAGCATATCTCAAAAACGAAAAGTCCGTTAAATACTAAACTTGATATGTTTAAGATGTTTTCATGAAACACGAAATGTGTATCTCCAATTTTCTGCGAATAGCCTATGAAAACCTTTTTATTCTGGATGACTTTTGTGTAACTGGAAAACCATAATAGACAAAATGTTACTATTCAAAAAATATACATCTCATTAAAACACACAATTTATCAAATATATTTTTTGTAAAGTCAACCGTTTCCAGGATATCCCTTGTTATTGGTTTAAATTTTAAACTTCTTAAGCTTTTCTCAAACGCCAAATCATTTTTCGTTTTATACATCTTTTATTTTTCTCCTGGTTACGCAAAGAGAACCAAATTTCAATTGTTTTTCCTTCTGCTTAGAAGGAAGCATGTAGTAAGACAATTTCTGGTAATATTTATCTCGATTAGCATGGTGCAGATGAGTACAATATATTTTGTAAGAATAGTTTCAGGAAAATGTAGAAAAAGTCATGGGAATGGAACACATCATACCTTTTCTGATTATGCAGCCGAAACGTATGCACCCAACCTGCGGGTGAACGATGCGTTCATAAATATAAACAAATGAATATACAGCAGAACTATTTTACACCAAGTATAATTTTGTGGTGTACTATTCTTGAGTCAACATGTTAATTAATAGACACCTTCACATATATTTATTGCAACGCTCGGTCTGATGTATCCAATTGGTTTTTTTTAGGAAAAGATTATTGAAAAATAAGCTAATAAAAACGAGATACAATATAGAGCAATATCTCTATTGAAATGATTAGTGTTTATTAGTTACATAGAACATGGTTGTGCTGAATAAGATTTTGAGATAATCAGGCTTAATCTCGGAATTTACTAACACTATTCTCCTTATTTGGTGGTATAAATTCATATTAAGCATGGGCTTACTCAAGTGCAATGCCAGCAAAGAACATAACCCTGTTTAATACACTTCTGTGAACTTAAAACATTGTGACACTTTTTCGGATGGCGTTGTGTCAATAAAGGTTTATATAGAATTTATATTGAATGAATTGATTATCTTCTTCTTTAACGATGTATGAATAACACCCCCCAGGACTTACAAGCCTTGAGCCAGTTGTCTGTCAAGAGCAGGCATGGCGAACAGTACTCGCTGGAGTGATAGCTTTTCCGCTACTTCTCCTATCTTCGTGACTATCAATACATTGTGACCGGTTTTGTTGCGTGTTGGCATACCTTCTACTTCAGCCAATACTCCAAAACCAATCAACAACGAATGGGAAAACAGGTACTCTTTCATTCTACAAAAAAATGAGGCTCTCTGCCAAATATGTTCACAAGAATTGCATCTTATTACACACTTTAATATCAAAGACACGTTGTGTCCAAGCATATATATTCGTATGGAGATGATAAACTATCTGAGAGAGATAAGCAAAAGCAATTGACGAATTAAGTACAAAGTAAAATGTAGCCAAGATGGTGCAAGATCCTCTGTTGTAAATACCACCGGGACTGTGTTCTAGCTACAGAATTGCTTTTACAGAAGGTGAATTTGTAAAGAAATGCCTACTAACAGCTGCAGAAACACTATGTCCTTGAATGGTAAATTCCTTCAAGCTATTAGTTTATCTGGGCAAACTACCAAGCAACACATAATTTATATTACGTTTTCATTATATGTTACATAATTATACTGGCAATTGTAATGATTATAAACCATTTGTAGGGCAAAACCTATATACGTTCTGTTTGTTGTGAAATAAATTTCAATAAAACAAATATAGTGATAAAATCCTTGATATGTGACTTCACCTTAGGAAAATGTATCCAAACCTGAAACTATATACAGCCCACCACTGCTAGAGAGAACTGGTTCCATCTGGTGCATGTGCGCTAGTAACGACTACAGATAAGGAGTAGTGGGTCTAATATGTTCACACCTTGTGAGTACCGCTCGCCATGCCTGGTCAAGAGCAAGGAAATGTCGTATCATAATATATTCAGGATGGTAATCAGCCGAGCATCTAGTATGGCGGTGAAGAAGAAGGAAATAAAATGTAATGATGAAATTGATGATAGGAAAATTAGCGAAGCAAACTATGTATCTCCTCCATCGCCTTGCGACCCTGAAAAAAGTGGGTGAAAAGTCTTAGGTCAGGTTAGTCGACCCCGGGACCTCACAAATACTAGTCGTTCAGGATACCGCAGTGCAACTGTGCTCTTGTATATTAAATAATACAGAGTGCTAAAATTAAAATAACTTTATTACAGGCTATTTTCTTATTGTGACGCTATTTTTCAAGCAACATAAAATGTTATTGCATTCCATTTGTAGCACTCTAATAGAGACATACATGTTTGACGCATCATCATTTACCGACTTATTTGGACGAAGTCATTAAGACATGGACACGTGAAGGGGGTTCATAGCTCCAATCCCGATTGATAATCTTTACAGGCTCTCCTCATTCCTCATAACCAGCAAATGTCAGGGAGGTACTGTCACACAGGTCTGGAATGGTTTCCAAGAGTATTTTAATCCACTAGTGTTGTAGTAGATCGCTTCACATTCAGGAGGTCTCGAGTTCGAATCTCTTAGGTTTAGTTAACCGTATAAAGTTTCTTCCGGATTTTTCACATATTTTGAGAAGATGAGGTTACCTTACGAGGGGGATCACTTTAAGCTCTATGAATTCTGGATTCATTTGAGCATGATTTCATTCATTCATTGTCCAATATGCCAGTCAGGTTAAAGGACTTTGTGCTAAAGCATACGTTCATTTCACTTCATTTTATGTCATAATATCCATCAACTTGTTGCCATATATGGTAAGAACGGCGTCAAATACTACTTATAATCTACACCTGATTGTTGAAAATAGTTTAAGTCCACTGTTGCAGTACGGTCAATGTTTGCGTAATTTTATATTTATTTTTGTTAAAATAATACATAATTGATCATGATGGGCATTCAGCCAAGGCTGTTAACTCATCATACCTGACCACATAATTACATTTGTATAATTTTCCCTAAAACTATCAAAAGATTGATAGCTTACAGGAAATTACGTTAACTCTTATAACTGCTAATTAATTCCCTTTGCATAGACAGCTTCCAGTTTTTCTTAACTTGAATCAAGCCTCTGCTGTCCTTTCTTTACACAAAAAACCTGTTCTTCTACTCATCTTGCCCCACTTCTGCTTCAGGAATTGTTCCTCTGTTTTGGCATTCAAATAGTATATCTTCCTTCCCTTCACAAATGGAACACTGAATCTGTGGGATGCCTAATTTTATATAGTGTATGCAAGTTTTATTTTAATAATATGTTTCTTTCATCAAATTAATCCTACTAGAAGAAGTAGGAAAGTCACAATTATACATATAAATGTTTAAATGTTTAAGTTTATACAATGGTATAAAGTTAATCGGTACCATGAAGCAAATTTTTCCAGTAGCACATTTATTTCATATAGAATTTATGCTACAATTTCCCAGGTCTTATTTATTTAAGTCATTTATATTCTTCCATCGAGGAGAATTGGTTAAAATTTTGGAATTTATACATTTCCTTTTTAAACTTAGTAGAATATTTAATAGATCCTCTTTAAAGGATAAGGTAGTTGATTAAATAATGCTATGTCCTTATAGTTAAAATATTTATGAAAAGTTTAGTACTATGGGCTTTTATATAAGGTTTCATTTTGTTCCTAGTATGGTGTGCATGTACATCTGAGTTTGTTGTTATAAACTTACGATCCACTTTCCAGCAACTTCAATCACAATCTTAACTATCATATTGCAACTCTAATATTATGGATGTAACTGACACTAAGGAATCCATTAATGACTGCTTTTTATTCAGTTTTGTATTCGATTGCCTAACTCTCCAATGATACCCGTTAGCAATTTAACACCACAATATCTATCATATTATCCTCTATCTAATACCTTCCATTTCCATGAACACCACAGCTTAGTACAGAACATCGTTTAGTATTAAATATAAACTCAGATGTTTACAGTGAAGAACTGTCAAATTATATTGTGAAACATTGAGAAATGCTTTAATACAGAAATTTAATGTATACAATATTTAATACTGAGCAAAACAGGGCAGGGACAAACTGGTGCTAATATCCACATTCCAGAAAATTGACCGCAAAATCAAAGGCTGCAATTGAATTAACTAGGAAACCCAAAGTAATCGATCTTCTTTGGATAATGAGATATGATGCATAACGTGATACGGACGTTCACTCTTATGTTGGTGATAACTTGGTATAATCACATACTAACATCAGAGTGGCCACTATGGTAGTGATGGACACTATCGAATGAAAATTATAAAATTATTCGATAGTCGCCTAACTATTGGTATCCAATTTTTGCGTGAGTATTCGGTTTTAAAATGTTACTTCATTATTGGTTGTTTGACAAACATATTCCTCAATAACCTTTCATTTTATCGATGAACCAATGTAGATATGGTGCCAACTCCATTACAGAATGTATAAAGTATCTACTGTTTAATTATGTTTATTTAATAATTCTGGCAACTAGCCATAAACATTACACTAAAGAATGTTACATACCAAGTAAAAAGTAATAAATATAAAGCTGGCAAACAGCTTGTTCTAAACATGTGCATTATCATGGCAATACGTACCGCCTGATAGGTCGCCATGTTTTGACGTATGCAACAGTTGCCTGCTCTGTAGCAACAGACACCCAGTGGTATGGGGTGGAGATTGTTGTGCTTCTAAATATAAACCAAAACGTTAATCCCTAAACTTAACGGAATCTCATTTTTTTTGTATACCAGAAGTTAAAGTTTTAATATGGCTACTTTATGTTTCTTAACTCGCTAACATTCACCAAAACTACTGTAGACCCTACTTGTTTGTGTATTAAAATCGAGAAATACATATCCACATAAAACTTAGAATTATAGTTATGTGTTACAGATAATTCAATCCAAAATATCTCTTTAGATAGAAATTTAGAACCGAGTACTGAAAATAGAGAAAAATAAATAATTAATAAATCAAATTCTCCCAAAATTGTTAGGGAATGATCTTTGGCTCGTTATTTTAACCTTACATAAAAGTATATCTTAGTCTATAACATAACCTTAAATTGCTGAAACATAACTACACGTAATTCTGAAACATACGAATAAACAAAAACCTCGAACTTTATTTATTTATGTATATTTATTTAAAAATATGTAGATCTATTTCATAGCTACGTGATTTAGAAACATTATGCTTTGACAATCCGATATTCATGGAATTAATTATCACCGTAATTACTAGAAAATAACCGCAAACAATTATTTGTTTTAATATTAGAAAATAATGTGATACACATTTTTAAAATTAGTCGAGAGCTAGATCGCCCATTACACGGTGCCTTTAAACTCAAATTTAAACTTTTAGTTTAGTAACTTATATGCATTTTTCAAAAAACAAATAGCTTTTAAATTCGAAGGGAAAACCAATTTGTTTTTTCATTTACAAACCCCCTTTAACATCTAAGGTCATATCGGGGGCTTCGAATTAGAAACAACTCGTTGTCTGTAGGTTTACGTTGGGTTTAAACTATTTTATTTCCTCAAACACGCACACATTACACTCTCACATACATACTTCCAGACTGTGGGGATAGGGAATAATTCTGGTTAAAGAAAAATTCCCCGCCCCAGCCGCCAAATATTTTGTTAGTCACTTCTGGCTATAATTCATTTGATGGTCGAAAATATTTGGTAGTAGCCATCACTAGAATACGGTGTAGTTGTGCCACGGCAGTCATCCTTTGGCGTGAATTTCACTCCCTTCTTTAATGATGGGAATCGTGACAGATGTTCCGTTAGGTAACTATTGCGTTATACATAAACACGTGATACCTAACTGGTAGCAGAGCGTAACCAACTATAATCGATCCAACCTTAGAACCAGCCTTGATGTAAACAAAACATTCTATATCCCTACACGTTAGCCTCGTTTTCAGCACTAGTGGAAGCAGCTATGTTTATTCCCCTGCCGAGTGCTCATTATTACTGTATAAATGTAGAAAAGGGGTGAGAGACACCACAAATTATTAAACGAATTACAACATTCTTTGGTTCACATTATTTTCTACTCTATATATTAACCGACGATTTTTAACATATTTTTTCAACCAAAAGATGATCGAGCATATTTAATTAATTATATAGGATGGGAGGTGAGCAGGTTGGACACTTAGTACAGAAAACTGCGTAGAACATATAAATGTATATTACTTTTCCCGCTTACTAATAGCATTTTCATAAACGAAGCCCAAATTTCAGGATCTGATACTGTGCTTTAAACGGCCATGCCTTAAGTATCTTCTGTGTTTAAATGTACATCACACAAAGGCAGCTCCTGTATTTAGTAAAACTCGCACACCGCCGATCTGTATTCATGTGAGTTATAGGAAGGAAACAAGAGATCAATTCTGTCACGAGCTTTGTTTTACAGAATGAATGACTTCACTATGCTAAATTAGCAGATATTCATTTAATTTGCGCGGCAACTAGAACCTGCCAATCCTGATACAAATATTTGCATTTTTTCACCTTCCCCATGTATGTTTTGGTGTACTTAGTCGCGGAAGAGTAAATGACGTGTTTACAATAAGCTGGGTTCTAAAATTGGATGCATTATAGGTAGCTATAGCAGTGTATTGCTGCGTTCCCTATGTGTCTCAAGGGAAGGTGTTTGCGGAAATCCTGAACGCTGTTTTTATACAACTAATACTTTCTATGGTTCATTTATACCCCGCCTTTAACTGCATGTTATCATATTGTCGAACTTTTAACTTTGGAACATATTACTCATAGGTGAAGGTGTACAATTGTCACTTAATTGTATTTCTTGAAGTTTATACATTAGATCACACTAACATTCACACTGCGTTCATTCTTCAAGACTCTATGGAAGATAAGGAACAATCTAGGGCACAGAAAATTCTCACCTCCAGCCGGACACAGAACCCTAAACCCCTTGCACAGCATACTGGTTCGCTACCGTCTGATCTACGAGACAGCCAACTATTATTTATTGTGGAAGTTGGACCTGATATTTATTTATTTTTATTTTTATGGTATGTACATTCAAGATGATGTAATCACATCACAAAGGCTAAATATCTAGATTGTTATACTTCAGAGATAGAAAGCAGGATAGCAAGAGTTTTGAATACTGCAAGCAATAACTGCGTCCGTCAAAAGTGAAATCCAGTTTGTGTGGCACGGATATTCCGAAGGTTGGGGAAGTGTATCTGGTATTATAAGTGTAAAGACCGCATGCTGCTGAAAGTGACAGTGCCGCAAGTGCATGCAGTTATTTGGGGGTGTGATTCATGTTAAAAATCAAAACTTCTAAGCAATGCAAACGCAGTCTTAAGTTTCTCTTAACATGAAGTAGATATGTTGTTAAATGTAACATGTCTTTTTTAATAATAAAACGTAAAAGGTTAAGAGATAGAAAGTAAAGATATAGCTTAAAGATAGAGAAATGGTAAAATCTGGCCTTACAACAGAGTATAAATAATATTTCCTACTATGATGGATTATTAATGTTTTCTTTATATTCGACTGATTAATCTTCTATTAAACTGAGTTGACATTCAGCTTCTGAAAGAGAGAAAGGGAAAAAAAAAAAAAAAAAAAAGATATCCGCTGACAAGTTCTGATCTCGGAACCTCTAGTGCTACGTTCTGTAAACCCACAAGACAGGGACAGCTTAAAGCGTCCGCACTTACAGCATTAGATTCGGATTCACATATATATATGATTAATGTACTCTTAAAATACCTTAATTAATTGAAGTACTAGTAAATCAGTGACTATACAGGGATTCAGTAATAGCGTCCCTTACCTCTGCTTTGTTCTTGGAACTAAGTTTTAACTAGAATAATTAAAATACGTTGGATTCTCGTTATATTTTCGGTCAGGATATTTGCGGCACCTGTCGCACAAAACGCCTTAGCGTATTAAAACTACAAAATACCATACTGACCGTAACTTTATCATAAGCGAAAATTGAATATTTCCTTTGGTTCGGAATTTAACTTTTACAGTTCCGCAAATATAACATTAGGCCACTTAGATTTAACTGTAGTAAAATCATCGATAAGCTTTTACCGTCGTCGATGCACTACATATGAACGTTCATTGTGGTAATATCAGTACTTTATCACGGTATAAACTTGGTCAAGAATGGTGCTCAATCGGAGACACAATAAGAATCATAAGAGGAGCAATCGAAGACACAATCACAAATAACCCCCCCCCACACACACACACACACACACACACTAAACCTTCCTACTTTTATAACAAACCCTCAAAAACCAATTCAGTAAAATGAGCTAAATAACTTGAAGTGAGTAAAATTTCTGAGAGTTTCTGAGTGTATATATAATTTAATATAATGCTGAATCCGAATTTATATCCAAAACAACGGAATGATGCTCCGCATGATAAAAATCAACACAAACCACTCCAGAAACTTACCAATTCATGTTTAACCAGCAATACAATCATTGGGTTCTTCTTAGTGGCTCTCAACGTATCAAAAGTAGTTAGTTACCCTACAATACGACGCGAAAATTTGATCGCCACGAAGTAATAATTCAAAAAATAGCTCATGCTTGCTCAAACTGTCCATATTAAACAAATTGAGCCACATTGTTCCAAAATAACCAAATTAACGGCCAACAATGGTAATAAAAGAATTCACTTTACTCCAAAAACTCAACGACTATATAATTATCATATCATTAAACAGGAACAAGCTTCCGAAGATTTCTACAAGGACAATAGAGGTACCAACACAATTTGTTTGAATAAAAAACTTGTTTGAAGGATTACCTTCTTTGAACATCTTAATAAATTTAAAATAATATATTTGAATGCCACTAGACCCAGAGTACTTTAAAGGAATGTATCCAGGCATCAATTACTTTTAAATGCATTTTAACATATATAAAATTAGAAAATGTATAATTAAATACCAGAAAATGCTATTTAAAACAAAATGAAGGAAAGTAAAATACGAGGGTCCACTGATAACTCCCGAACTTCACACATATATGGCGCCACTAGGCCAGTTAGACGGTAATATGGTATAGTTTAACTCTAGACTAACTTATATCCATAGCTACAGGTCATTAGCTTGTTTAGTTTTCGAATGACAGCATTTTAAACAATACAACTTTAGAGTTTTAACGAAAATGGAGGATATGGAAAAACGAGCAGTGATTAAATACTTCCATTTGAAAGGATTAACGGCTAAAGAAATCAAGGGGGAAATGGACAGTACATTGAAAGACTCAGCCCCTTCATATTTAATTATTAAAAGGTGGGTTGCAGAGTTTAAAATGGGACGTACGAGCACTAGTGATGAGCCTCGCTCTGGACGCCCTGTCGAAGTGACAACTGAAGAGGTCATCGAAAAAAATTACCGTTTAGTACTGGAAGACTGCACATTAAAGTTGTTTGAGATAGCAGAGGCTGTAAGCATATCAAAAAAACGTGCAGATAATATTTTGAGTAATGTTTTGGACTTTCACAAGGTCTGTGCAGGGGTGCCACGTTTGTTGGCACCTGATTAAAAGTTACAAAGAAAAACTGTTCCTGTTAAGAATGTGGAGCTCTATCGTAAAAATCTCAGTGAATTTTTGAGACGGCTTATTACTATGAATGAAACTTGGATACATCACTACACTCCAGAAGGTACATCACAGTCAAAACAGTGGATTGTGCCAAGTGAACCAACTCCAAAAAAGGCAAAGTCAATTTTGTCAGCTAACAAAGTTAAGGCGAGTGTTTTCTGGGAATTATTTTAATTGATTACTTGGAATAGGGTAAAAGTATCACTGGTGACTACTACGCAAGCTTACAGCAACAATAGAGTGATGAGGCGAAAAGAAAAAGAACTCATTTGGCACAAAAAAAAAAAAAACTTGTTTCATCACGACAATGCTTCGGCCCATCGTTCAGTGATTGCAATGGGAAAACTGTGCGAATTGAAGTTCGAATTACTTGAACATACACCCTATTCGCCAGATCTAGCACCCAGTAACTACCACGTGTTCCCAAACCTCAAACGTTTTCATGGAGGACACAGATTTCACAGCAAGGAGGAGGTCATTGATGCGGTAAACAGCTATTTTGATGACCTTGATAAATCGCACAGCAGAGATGGTTTAATTAACACCGATATGACCTTTCTGGAGGTCATGTTGAGAAATAAAACCAAAATTTTTTTTTTTTAAATGCTGTTTTCATTGTGACGCTCGGGACTTATCAGCCGACCCTAGTATGCATTGTTGCGATACAATATAATTCTATAAGGTTATTTTACGCACGAATACACATTTTGTTGGAAATCTAGTGACATTAATACATTTTAATGAAACAATATTAATAGTTTTAGAAACTCAGTCCAACATGTCCATTACTAAACAAGGGAGCAAAATTGTTGATCCTAACAATGCCACCTACTACACCAAGTTTGCACACAAATCATCATGACGAGGCCTGTATATATGATATTTTGTTTACAAATCCTGAAAATGTATTTCTTCCATGACTTTTCACATTTGAGGCACTGCATTACTTATCAGAAGTATCGAGAAAACAAAAACTGGGGTATTTGTCGTCATGTGCTGTGCATTAATTTTCCCTTAGAGTGGAATAAAAGTTATGAAAGAAACAAGAGATGTAACAAGATGGATGTCCAACCACAAGAGTTGAGCTTATTTTCCTACTTCTAACATTTTTAATTAATGGACGGCTAACGTTAAATTGTTTGGAATGTTTGTGTAAACTTTAGAACCGTATCATATGCCCAGGAAGGTTTTTGAGATAATATGTGCAGAAGCGGTTTGATTTAGTGGCAACAACAGCGAGCGGGAGCGGAAAAATTAATATGGCTAAAAGTGATTTTGTAATAATCGGTCCTAGTTTGGCTCGCAGCTGAAGGTAAAGTGGAGGGAGGAGAACTGGAGATGACATGTGGAGTTGGAAAATGATGGCGAGAGCTGGCAGCTTGTGTTGTGCATGACCTTATCCACAAGGCGCAGTACTTGTGCTTATTAAAACAGGAGCACTCCCTTTTTTAAGCTATTAATATCCAAGCGAAAAAATATGTGCAAACCACACACTTGGCATTTGTCCAGCTCTCCGTATCATCACCAATAAATTATCTGAGAAGCTAGAATTGTGACTGCAACCCCAATTCCAGTTTTTCCTTTTCTTTGTTTTTCACTGCGCATATTATTGGATAGAGATGACAGTATTCTTTACATGCATGAACATACACACAGAAAGAAGGTTGGTGAAAAGTCACGCTTAATGCATCAGGCACACACTACACAAAATTATTGTGTTTAGTTTGCATTCTTCAATCTGCCTTAACACCAAACTTCTTCTTGGTTTTGAAATAGCAGTTATATTTTAATCTCTTTAGTGTTTACTTGTGACAGGCAGGGACAGTTCTGATTTATATTCAAAAATAGCTAGAGGTTTCACCATTAATGCGCGTCCTGAGATTTCCTGAAGAAAATAAATACAGCAGTGGCATTAATTCTGGTCACTTTCATTTTGTTAAATTAGCTTTCAAATTTGAAAATTGCATTCAATTCTCATTCAGAAACTTTGTTATCTGATAAATTATAGCCAGGAAGGGTTAACATATCACAATATTGAAGCTTTTATTCCAAACTGGAGCTTATTTGGACCTTAATGGTTTACTTGACCGTGTTTTAAAAATATATTATTTTATAAATATACACCTATTTTTATGGATAGGTAGAGTCAGGATAAAAAGTTCATGCATTCATCTCTCATTCACGAACTTTGTTTTCTGATAAATTATAGCCAGGAAGTGCTAACATATTACAATATTGAAGCTTGTAATCCAAACTGGAGCCAATTTGGCCCATAATAGTTTACTTGACCGTACTTTAAAAATAATTATTTTATAAATATACACGTATTTATATGGATAGGTAGAGTCAGGCTAAAAAGTTCAATGCCTTAGCCGGCATTTGAACCACGGATCTGCCGGTATGTTGCCATAGTAGCGCAGTGGTGGAGCAACCGGCGAGGCCAGGAGATCCATGGTTCAAATCCCGGCTATGGCATTGAATTTTTCAGTCTGATTCTACCTATCAACTTCTGTTCCACACACGGCTTTTGTGGAAAAAAGCAATTAAATTTACACCTATATTTATTTTGTTATTTTATATATATAATGTAAAATGCATTAATTCTCCCGTATTATATAGGGTAGCTCAGTATTTAAAATAATTCATTAATGTTGGGATTCTGGCAATTCAGCTCTATGAACACTATAGTCATAAAAATGCCAGATTTCTCCAATTTTGGTCCCCTATTATATCACAGTTATAAGTCATTACATTTCATATTTAACACAGTATTAATTAAAAAACATAATTTCCAAATATAATTTTATTCTGTCCTGCATTCAATATGAAATATAATACAATATTGGGGAAATACGGAAGTTTTAAGATTATGGAATTCATATTAGTTCTCATGGTATTGAAATGTCATTACCCTAAAATAACTGGATTTCTATGTAATATGAGAGCAATAATTTCAATTTTCAAATTCGATACAACATAAAATAGGTATACTTATGCATATACTCTTATGCTATAATTATAAAATAATGTATTTTACAAAGTTGCGCAACAGTAACCCATTAAACGCCAAATTAGCTCCAGTTTATGGTAATAGATCAATGCTGTATTAAAGTTACCTTCTTTGCTACAATTTATCAAATAAGAATGACCATGAATAACATTTGAATACAATATTCAAATTTCAATCTCAATTTATCAAAAAAAATAAAAAAGTGTCCAGATCTAATGCCACTACTATACAATGCGAAATGTCAAGTATATACAATTTATACTTTATTTACATATTTCTTCGCTGTACCTGGTGAACATATTCAACAATATCCTTTCTATCCCAGACTGTCGTTAGGGACTTTAAACATGTTCTTAATTTTCTCAGAAATTATGGCAACCTTGATTAAAGGATTAAAACTGTAAAATTTTATACGTTTCGTAAGCAATTGGTTTCAAATTACATATCTGTGATACTTTTAAAAGCTTTTTGAATCAATTTTTTGAATAATTTCGGAAAAAATGTGTTTATTTTCAATAACCAACATAAAAGTTTCTTGCGGTGCAGTTTTAATATTTGAGCTCAAAGTTGTATTCCTTTTACGATTTGCTGTAAAATAGTAATTGTTTCAGAACAAGTTTGAAAGGTTAATAAGCTCTTGGCTTTAAGTTTTATGATTAGTACCAAATATTCTGAAGACATGTAGGACAATCCTATTTTACTTCGCTGGCATAATTCTTTCCCGTCTTTATTTAAAGAGCCCCAGGGGAGAATTTCAAAGTAAACGTTAAAAACCTGCAATTTGAATGATAAAAAGAACCGAAAAAATGTTGGTGTGATTCATTCAAATGAATTTCTCTAGCTGTTCCACTTACAAGCTATTCTTACAAAGATTATTCTTTTATGTACATCACGCTAATTAAAATAAGCATTAGCATTTATCTTATTACTTCCTTCTCGTACTTCCTTCGTTGTAAGTAGACGGAAAACAAGGGAATACACTAGGCTGAAACGATAGTCAAATATTTTAAAAGCTGATGACTATGTGAAATAACTGAAGTTAGATTCTCCTTGCAGGGCCATCAGAAAAACCAGTGAGGTGAAACGAAAGTGCTTACGTGTTTTTTAATGACCAGGAATATCTCAGAGTTGGTAAAATCTACAAGAACACCATATATGCCATAAATATCGTGGTTTAACGAAAATGATATTTTTTGTGTCAGTACCTTTTTGTGTATTTTACGGTTTACCAGTTACACAAAATTCAGCAAAATTCATCCAGAATAAACAGGTAGTCAGAGGCTCTTTCTATAAAATTCAAAATATACATTTCCTGTGCAATGTAAATGTCTATAATACATTTACAGTAATTTAATCAAAATCGTTAGAGCCATTTTTGAGAAAAATAACATTTTCAAACATTTTCCTGTATAAAGCTTAGTTTGGTTTGGGTGATTTTTTTACAATATTTTTGTTGCATCCTTGGTAGATGATAAACATAACTGTTAAATTTGGTATTTAACGGTCTATTCGTTTTTGAAATCTGCTATCCACAGACACACAAGTTTCTTCATTCTAATTTTTTTTTTATTCAGGGAACTTCAAAACATATACCGCCTGTGAGCTCTCTGTATCGATTTTAGGGTGCAGTATGATACCATCCCTACCTAATATATACATTTTATGTGTATACGTACTAGAGAAAGCAAAAACTGTAAAATGAATTACGTTTAAGTGTAGATTTTCAAGTATTGTAACTACATACCTGTGTAAGCTGGCATTTGAATTTCAATGTCTTCTCTGTTATATATCAATTCCTCTTACAAGCATTACATTTTTTCAAGATTATATCTTAGTGTTTTCAAAATTCTCTAGAGAATTATTCTTTCAAAATCTTTTTATTTCCCTGTATGAGTTCTTCGTAAACTTTACTGAATTTTAAATAACTAGGAAGCCACAAGAGATGTACAACTACTTACTACTGAAAAACATGTACAACGCACTAAATTATAAACGTTTTATGAAGTCACTTTCTTCGTGGCAATAGCCGGTTTTGTAACTTTTAAACCAATAGACCTGGAATTAGATATCCGACCGCTCATTCCTTCTGAGCTCCTACAAAGTGTATATAGAACCAAACTAGCAAATACATATTCTGAGTACTCCTCTGTACCTATAACAGAATATGTATTAAAATACCTTTTCCAAAAAAAAAAAAAAAACAAAAAAAAACAAACAGATACAAAAAAAATTGAAAATAGTGACTAATAGTAGCTATGTAAAAATACGGCAGTATGTAGAGAAAGTCTTTTAGTTGCATTATTGCACTTTTACTTTCTCTACCGAGTATTTATACACACAAGAGGTAGAGAAGCTACTATTTCCACCAAAATTTTGATACCGAGATTTCAACGGAAATGCATGTTTTGAGGTCCACTGAATAAATAAAGCATTTTTGCAAAAAGATCCCTGTGTGAATGTGTGTGGGTGGGCAGCATAGCCCAAAGAAGAAAAGGCCGTTACACACAAAAACTTGGTATTTTATTTTAACAGTTTCCAAGGATGCGGCACGATGATTTTCCAGAAAATACCTGCAGTCCAGATTACCCTTCACAAGGAATAGTTTTCGCAATTTTTGATTTCCTCGAAAAGAGATCTATCGAATTTGGTTAAATTACCGTATATTAAGGATATTTACATAGCAAAGTAATGTATATCTTAAATTTGTTTAGAATACTTTCTGAAGTTCTTGTTATTATGAACGACTTTTGAATAACTTGTGAACTGCGAGAGATAGATAAAATCTTACAAGAAAATGATGTAGATCTCTCTTAAACACAAAGTTGATGTCATTAACATGTTTAGTATAGCTAACTATTTCCGAGATATTCCTTGCTATTGGTCCCAAATTTAAAATTATTAAGCTTTTCTCAAACGGTAAGCCATTTTTACTTTTTTATCTGTTTAGTTTTACTCCTGGTCATGCAAAGAGAACCGGATTTTAACTGTTTCACAGAGCGACAAGCTGTTAAAGGAATTGTTTATCGCTTTAGCCTAGCATATTCCCTTCCTTCGCTTTTACTTACACGAAAACAAGTTTCTAAAATATTTTTAGCTAAAATATATCTCGATTTCTATGATATAGATAAAAGATTAATATTTTGTAAGAATATTTGATTTAAAGAGAAGGTAAGGAAAGTACTGTGAATAAAACACATCAGATGTTTTAATTATATTGCGTGTAATAAAAATAAACTGCAAATTATTTTGTTTCAGGCTTATTTTCTCATACTAGCTGCGTATAGACAGTTGAAGGAACTTTGAAAGGCATAGTCGGAGTTCTAATAACGGGACCTCCTATGGAGGTGATTTACCGCTGCGCCACCATGGTGAGTGTACCCAGCTCCCGTCTGATTCAAGTACCCCTTAAAGGCGTGGCCGAGAGGTTAGACCTCTCACTTCGATCCCAACTGACTGCATATCAGATTTGTGGTGGACAACGCGGCGCAGGGGCGGGTTTTCTCCAGGTTCCCCTGTTTTCCCCGCCATCGCATTCTAACGGTAATCTATCTTCATTCCGTGTACCGCAAGTATCATCGCCCGCGGTGCCATAAGTTGAAAAAGCGGGCGTTAAACACTAACCAATTCTTAGAGGCGATCTTAAAAGTTCGAAATATTATGCCTAAGTGCTACTTATAATGTTGCACTTACTTTTAGTTTTCGAGCATAATCGTTAATCACTGTTTGAGTTCACAGTTTCCTACTACATGAAAAGAATATAGTCCTATTCGGTTCTTCTACCTTTTAGTTAATTTTTATCACTTTTTGTACGTTTCTTTTGTATTATGTTCGTTTATTCCCAACATAGGTTTATACTCTCCATTTAATTTACCTGTAAGAGAGTAAGCAGGAGGTTTCCAGCAACGCAAACGAACTGTGATTCTCATAGAGGAAAATTATTATAAGGGGGAATTCTCTTATGTTTAACATTTAATTAGTTCCTCCAACCGGTTATTTTGCTCTTTGCAGTTTATAGCGAGTTCGTTTATTCGCGCATAACTTTACTCTCGGTATTATCAGCCTGATATATGAAGCTGGTAGAAAATGTACCTATCACATATTTTTGTACAAAAAAGAAAGTGGGCCTTTTACTTTCTCTAGCGCCGATATAGGTACACTGTACACAGTAATTAAAGAAGGTATTGTATTCTACCCGAAAATTTGATACCAAGACTTCACTGTAGATATATGTTTTGAGGACCTCTTAATAAAAATTAAACAAAACCGTCGCGCGTGTGTGCGTGTGTGACTTTGGTCAGCATAACTCAAAAACGAAAAGTCTGTTAAACTCCAAACTTGGTATTTATGTTTAGTATCTTTCAGGCTGGGACAGGAAGATTTTCAGAAAAATTCTCGGAACTCAAACTATCCTCTACATGAGACATTTTTCGAAATGTTCGATTTTCTAAAAATGGCTCTAACGATTTTATTGAATTTTGTATATTGAAGCTATTTACATGACAAATAAAGTTTATATCCAGAACATCTTTAAATTAGACACTTCATTCTGGATAACTTTTGCATAACAGATAAACCGTAAGAGAGAGAGAAAATAAAATAGGTGCCCAGGGCACTTTCATCTCGCAAATTTTACACAATGTACTCAATGTTGTAAAAAGTGTGCGTGTGTGTGCGCGTGCGTGCGTGCGTGTACGTTTCTTTTTAATACCAACTATCTGAACTTGCATTTCCTCACTAAGGAATCTATTGGTTTACGTCGTTTAGATCTTGAAGGAACAAAAAGAGATTCCTAAGGCAAACTTAGAGGAAAATCGTACCAGACGGAATATGAGGGCTCCTGGGAGGTTCGCCGAGTTTGGTGTCAGCGCAATATCTAAAACATTCAGAAGCATTCGAAGTTAAACCAAAGTAACAAAATTGAAATCTTAGAAGCAGGCTAGGTTGCAACGAAGCAACCGGATATCGGTTATAAACTCACTGTAATTATTTTGTTCTGATCTCCTCTAGCATGAGGGAAAAGAAGTTTTTAATTTTTTTTGGTAGTGTTTAACGCCCGCTTTTACTGTTATGGCACCGCAGGCCATGACATTGAGGATACATGAATATGGAGCCCCGGTGGAATGTGATGGCGGGGAAAACTGGAGAACCCGGAGAAAACCCATCCCTGCGCCGCTTTATCCACCACAAATCTCACATGCGATCGCTTTGGCTCAAACCCAGTCCGCGTAAATAAGAGGCGAGTGGTCTGATCACTCGGCCACGGAGCGGCCTAGTAAAAAGAAGTATAAACCAGTAGTTGTATAACAGAATATAGTTCTCATTGGTAATATACGCGCGTATTCAGTACCCAACATTTCTTGTGTAACTAGTTTGGTGATGCTATATGAGACTTACCCTTTCTGAAACACATCACAATGTTACATTCTCTAGCACGTTTGCAGATAGAGAAGTTGTTGTGTTCCACCCAAAAATTGGATATCGAGATTGCACCGGAAACAGGTGTTTTGAAACGCCTCCGTATGTTTGTGTGTGTGCGTGTATGTATGTCGGCAACCTAACTCAAAAACTAAGAAGTTGGCTAAATACGATGGAATGGGACACGAAGATTTTCAGGAAAATCTCCCCACCTCAACAACCCTTTATGTGGAACATTTTTTCGAAAATGTTGATTTTCTCAAAATGGTTCTAACGATTTTGAATAAATGACATATGCTTAATATTTTGTCATGAAAATACGAAATAAATATCTTGACTTTTCTGTGAATAGCATTTGAAGACCTCTTTATTCTGGATTTCTTTTGTATAACTCCCAAACCGTAACACATAAGACAAAAACTTACCACATAAAACGTGTGGATATATCTCATCAAAAGAACAATTTATATCACATACAATGTTTTGATTTAACCGTTTCTGAAATATTCCTTATTATTGGTGTCAGTTTTAAATTGCTTAAACTCTTCTCAAGCGGGAAGTCAACTTTCGTTTCACCTCTTTTGTTTCCTCCCGGTAATGCAAAAGAGAACTTTTTTTTTGGTAGTGTTTAACGCCCGCTTTCACTACTTATGGCACCGCAGGCGGTGACACAGATGATACATGAATGATGGAGCACCGGTGGAATGAGATGGCGGGGGAAACCGGAGTACCCGGAGAAAACCCGCCCCAGCGCCGCTTTGTCCACCACAAATCTCACATGTTGTCGCTTGGGATCGAACCCAGGCCGTCTAGGTGAGAGGCCAGTTGTCTTACTACTCGGCCACGGTGCGGCCCAAAGGAGAACTAAATTTCAATTCTTTCACACAGTGTTAGATTTTAAAACTTTTGATTATCGCTTTAGCTTAGTGTATTCCCTGATTTACTTAATACTTACAAGGAAGCAAGTAATAACACCATTTCTGACTATGTTTATCTCGATTAGCAAAACGTAGATATAAGAATAAGCTTTTGTAAGGAACGTTTGTTTGTGGAATAGCTAGAACAGTCGTGTTAATCCTTCGTTACAAAAGTTTACTGAAGCAAGATTGTTGTTTTTATATCTGTCTCTTCTTTCTTTCCTTTCCTTCTTTCAATATTTTTGCGAGATTTCTGTCTCTTTATACTTGAAAGCAGAATGTGAATATGATTCACAATGATGGTTGATGTGGAACCCCCGCGAGATATGGGCGGATTAAGTGCAGGGCTAGAGTAGAACTTTTGAACGTGCAGGACTAAACTTTGTATTTGTTTCCTTCTTTCCTATCCTCTTAGATATCATAAATGAAATAAGGGAACGCATACCTGTTTTTATTTGTCCGCATATTGTAAAGCCGTACATGAAACTGGAACCGGTTCTAGCTTAGGGAGATTTTAGATTGTCTACATCCGAACACTTTAGTGCAGTTAGTTTGATGTTTATCAAGCCTTTCAAATGCAGCTGCTTTCCTTGAAGTAACTATAAGCCTCTCATGCTATTTCTCATACTGACGATTTTTTGGAATGAAAAATTCACTCGTTGGATGTGAAGTTCATCCTCCTCCGCTGAAACCTTGGCGACTACTAAATGTTTGTGAAATATACAGTCCAATGGAAATATGCTGACTGTTTCAAATGGTAATTTTAGGGAGGCAGTCATTGCCTCTATACGAGTTTGATCCTTACTATTGTATACTGTCAGAAAATACTAATATATAAATATATCTGAAACTATGAATTCTTCTGGTCAATTTGGAATTGATAGAGCAGAACAAGGTTGTAGATTAGAAAATCCTAAGATATGCATTCTTAATATAAATACATATATATTTATATATAATATATGTACACATACTGTACATTTACTTAAGCTAAATAGTACGCAAATCTCGTTGACGTTTGGAGCACTCAGTGGAAGTAACAAGGCATTGTGTAGTATACACAAAGTTTCCCATGTATTATTGATACTATGACCATAAGTAATATCACATGATTTGGATAGAAAATTTTTAAAGGCCATGTAGTCCCATTGTAATTTTCCTGCAAACCTCTCTTCCATTTATTAACTACCTGGTTTTTGGCGCAAAAGCGCAAGACGGTAGTCATTTATATGAACTAACTCAAGGAAATTCTATTATACGTATCTCCCAATTCCCTGGCTCTTGTCCACAAAAGGCTTGCGAAAGATTTCTCTTTTATGATATGTACAGTTTCAGTAATACATTATCTCTTATAGCTAAGATTATGCTAACATCTAATAATGTATGTTAGTACATACATTTATTTCATCTTGCTTGCTAATTATATACATCATTATATACAGCATAATGTGTTACTCGTGGTGAAACACTTCCAGGTGATTAAGTGTGACTTTTATTAGGGTTAAAATCTTAAGAGTTGCACCAATATTGAAGCTCGTGAAAATTACTACACGCAATATTAATGTCAAAACGAAGGCATACTTCAGACATAACTTAATTTGTTTCTGTAATTTTGCTTTACCTCCTGTACGACAGCATATGCTTTAACGTTGTTTTCCAATTTTTTACTTTTTCTTAATAAAACAACTGCGGTTGTAAGCGTGTACATGTCAAATACAATTTAATGTTGTAATAAACGTTTTAGTTTTCTTCGTAAACGTTTCTTATTTTAAAATTGTGTAGTGTCAAAAAATACCAGATTTTCCCCATGTTTGTACAGATTACAACTTAATATAAACTATGTAATTAATTTTCTTCAATGATTCGTAATCCACACGTGCACAACTAAAGCTTTAAATGACTAGGCATATGAACTATCATATAAGTACACCTCGATATAGTTGAAATATGTGGCCATGTTTTCTTCAAACCCTTAGAGGCAAGACTTCGCCGTGAGTGCATCACTTCACCGAAAATATTGAAGTTTAAGACGCACTTCATACATTTTTGCTACTAGCGGTCTGTAACGATTTTAAATGCCTTTAAAATATATTATTGCCAAACTTTGTTATTTCTCTTATAAATAAAAGTTCGATCTGGTAACTGCAAAGGTTCATTGTTGCTTCATGCATACAAATGAATGGATGAAAAAAAGCTGTGCTAATTACTGCACTACATTAGCGAAAACAAGTAAAAGTGTTGCCTTAGGACAGCATGTGAATAATACATGTGGTAAAAAATGCCATTTCCAGTAATCTACTGACATAATAATGGAACTGGAACACAATATTTTGTATGTAATATTAATTAGGTCACGTTTTGTTAATGCATTGACAAGCGCAGCAACATGAAGCTGCTATTAGGTAACTAGTTCAACAAAATAACATGTTTGTGTAGCGTTCCGCGGCACTGCACCTTATGTTCATCTGAAATAAATGCAGAGGCATTTGTTTCTGGAAAATAATGTAGTTGTAGTTAACATCAAGCCTGAGGTAGTTCATTCAACTCCCACAGTTTTGCTCGTGCTTCTCAGGTATTCTGAAGCAACTCTACGCCTTAATTTTGTTGTGTTAATCGACAAACGACAGTGCCTTAGATGCGCGAAAAGTGTAGAAAGCAATAACAGTAGTGACTGTTTGGCAAATAATGAACAATTAATTTCTCAAGGCATTTATAATACGCAATATTTTGAGGTAATGGACGTTACAGAGCGGATACCGAAAACCATTTCTTTTTAGTAATCGCCTTTATTTTCTTTCACATACTAGCCTTTGAAATAATTTTGCATTTTATATAATTACATAAATTAGAAAACTGGTCTGTCACACTCACATATTGTAGGGTACCTGATATAGTAATTTTGAGTAAATTATATTTAACTTAATAATAGGCAATGTTGCACCAGTTTCATCAGTCAATATTAGTGGCAAAATGTCCAAATGTTGATATAGCTCTGCCGTCCAAACGCAATGCTAGCATAAGCATGGGTTTGAGTATAGCCGATCCCGGTGGCCGCGCTCGCTTTGGCGCTTCGTTGTGCACAGGATCGTGGGTTCGAGTCCCGCCTTGGGCATGGGTGTTTCTGTGTTTGTAAATGTGTCTGTTTGTGTATGTATATGTAAAAGGAAAACGTTAAGAATAATAAGGTCTACTAAGGAAATATAGGAGACTGGAGAAAAAAGGAATACAGCGCCGGAGTCCTGACAGGCCTCCGGAACTGTATTAGCTCTTGTTAGCATTGGTCAGCTTTGTTCAACTGAGTGGCTGACGTTGAGAGACTCCGCTTTCTCCTGACACTCATCCATTTCTTCACGCTCATGCCTGGCTACCGGCTGACCACACATTCCAGGTTCTCCATTCTAGGTCATGTGACGTTGGCTCTCAGGCAGGCTTCTGGCTCCTGGGAGGATAAGTTGAATACGAAAAAAAAATTATAATTATGCAAATGAATCTTTGGGAATGGACGTAAAATTTGTTAAAATTCGCGGAAAAGGGGTTACTTATATCGTCGTGTGACACTTTTGCTGTCCAACTTTTAAACATACAGTTCGTTTATGATTAGTAACAAAGAATCACGGCTCTGATTATCGGCATGCCGATACCAAACGAAAATAAACCTTTAAGGCTTAAATTTCAATTAGTGTTTCCTGTTCCAGCTCGTTTAGCGTTACCCAGGGAGCACACCGCGAGGAGGCGAACTGGCTCACATTCCAAAGAGATTTCAGGTTATTAGCTTCGTCAATATTTGTTTCTTTCTTTCATTTCTGTAATGGACTCTCCATGAATCCTCATTTAGATGCATTGTATTTATGCATTTTTAAAGAGGTATGTGTTTACAAGTTTATGCTTGTATATTTGTCTTCAAAATGAGCAACATGTTTTGTTTTACTTTTTAGTTCCATGTACTTCCAGGTGTCACTTAATAAGAAATCGATGCTACATTTTGCATTTTAAACATGTTAAAACTTCGAAATTTCCTTCTTTTTGCATCAGGTGTTTTAAATGTAGACAAACACTTCCTAATTTATTGTTTTTGAGGAATTGATTGCAAATTGCTTCTGTATTTCAATAAATGTATACAGACCTGGATGCAGGTGTAGATTTACTATTATTATACATAAGGTGAAAACTTTTGCAAGCGTTGGCAGATATCTGTATATTGCAGCTTAGTTCTGCCCACATAGAAGGAGGCAAGAGTACATTTTCCGACATATAAGATTACACTAACTAGTTACAAAATATTTGTAGTTTTTGGGAGACAACCATCGCTAAAGTGAATTCCTCGCCAAAAAAGTCAGCATTCATATAAGGATCCAGTGTTGGTAAACAAAATATGTAGGACCGAAACCTTCCGATTTCATTTTTGCAACAGTAGTCATGTGCAACTACGTCTGCAGTGGACCGAAATGGGGACGCAGCGGCCGGGCGGTAGGCCAAGGTTCCCCGTGAGCTATCGTGCCATGGAGATATTAGTCATGTGCAACTCTTAAATGTTCTACCTTTCCTCACCAGCTACCTATGGGTTAGTTGAAATTTACATCCTTGGATTTTAACCTCAGTCCACACTTCACTTCACTTAACTTCCAGCTTCCATGATGCTTTCTTCAAAATCAGAAAACATTATTTATAGGAGACAATTACAGATCTAGAATAATTAACATTTATCAACAACCGGTGAACAAGCGTGCTGATCTGATGTTTTCATGTCCTTCAGTAAATGAAATACCAACAAGATATATAGCTGATGTAGAGCAATTAACGAGCATATTAGGCCGCGCCGTGGCCGAGTGGTTAGACCACTCGCCTCTCACCTAGACGGCCGGGGTTAGATCCCAACCGACCGCATATGAGTTTTTGGGTGGACAAAGCGGCGCTGGGGCGGGTTTTCTCCGGGTACTCCGGTTTCCCCCGCCATCGCATTCTACCGGGGCTCCATAATCATTCCTGTATCATCAGTGTCACCGCCTGCGGTGCCATAAGTAGTTAAAGCGGGCGTTAAACACTACCAAAAAAAAAACGAGCTTATTAACGAGCCCATGGATAGTAAATAGCTGGCAAAAACATTTTGTGGAACACTTGAAATTTTCGTCTACCTACACCATGCCACATATTGCCTTGAGGTTTTCGTACTCGTAAAATATCACAGCGGTTTCTTCAGCATTACAGTGTAGCAGCCATTCGGCCCCATCTATGGTTATCACAATTAACGTCTTCAGAACATCATTCTTTCCGAGTTAGCGACGTGAGTGCAGTGCCTCTGAAGATGTCCCCCACAGACAGGGACGAAACGTTAGGGAGAAATATTTTAACTGAACATATTTTAACCTACAGACCACGGCAAAACAGCCCGAAAATTTTAAATTTTAAAATCATGAATCTCCTCTGTACTTGGTGATTTTTGAAAAAAATATGGAGTTGCATAAACTGTCATCTCTTGTAGTTATTTCTTCCGTGTTTTCTCTTCCGTTGATTGTGTTATATATCTTCAGTACCTTTCCTCCTCTGATCACAAATTACTTTCTGCCTGTAAATTTTGACGCTAAGTAGTGCCGCGTGGTTATGGTCCTCTTGATTCTCAAAGATATCTCCATCTTCAATGGAAACGGTTTTAATACAACTTTTAGAACCCTTAAAGCTGCATGTCCATTGCGCTACGTTCATTTTTAAGCATAGTTTTGTAATCCAAAGGAGCAACCTTTCTGAAGTAGCTTCTTCCCTCCCACTCTACTTACTATAATTATAAACTCGTTGGAGGACATTTATTGTGAAATGATCTGCCGTAGATTGAAATCCTGTACCTGCTAAGCTAATTGGGCATGGGAAGAATGGGTCCTGCGCACTTCCATACGACCCTTAATCCAAACAAACACAACGTAAGGGTGGTATAATGTATTCACGAAATGACAAGTACAACTTGGTAACTGCTAGGCTACTCTAACAATATGGAAGTAATAGCTTCATCCTTCAATAAGGATTTCGCGGTCGCTGGCTTGAAAACACACACACACAAAAAGCATCAGGTTCAAGTCAGCTGTGAATCGTTTGAATGATTTAATTTATTGCTGTCCGTGTTAAAGATACAATTTTGTAGATTTTTTAAGAATATAGCTATGTGTATTTTATGTTTTTTAAATTATAAATATGGCTATGATCATTAAATTACCAGCATAACATGCAAAACATATTTAAAAGTGGAGGAGCTTATTATCAGTAGATTCTAGGTTTAACTTACAAAATCTGTGATAAGAAATAACAATGCATTTATTAGAAGTTACGGGTATGAAAACTTTTATCTACTCTCTGAATCACGCTCCATACAGCGAAAGTGAAACCTATTTACGTACTGACCTACTTCTAGTTTTGAAATGAAGAGTTCCACTGGTCAGCTGTAGCCGTAACTTTGGCAGTGTGTGCGTTTTATGTTCAATACAATTCTAGAATATCTCCTCAGATAATGGTCACAGAAAACATGAAAGATACGGAAATTGTTTAAAATAATGAGCTCTGTAACTGCTTTAAATTAATATAAAAGCCTTTTTCCATCCTATATGTGTTGCCATTTGTCTAGTAAGAATAATGAGATGTCATTAGAGCTTATTCGCTGAATAGTTCTGAAAAAAATGGATTTACGTCCAATAATAACCTAAAGGCATTGACAGGCTTATCATTGCGAAACTAGATTCTGCTGATAACGTTTTGGATGAGATTAATTTCCAAATGCCATCTATCATAACTATTATTTAAAATTATTTTCAATATCCTAATTTTTGTGTATTGGTTTTATCTGCGTTATAGGATAATATGTACTCCATATATCTTTGCTCCAAACACGAATTTTAATTTATTAACTCCTCTTAAAACCTTTTGTCCCTTTACTGTAATAGAGCTGCATATGAAAGCTAAGGTATAAATACGCCTAGTGAAATGATTGTAAATGTCTCAAAGTTTCTGTGAATTCTAATTAAAATGTGGTCTATAAAATTAATAAGGACAAACGTACAATATACGCATATGTGTGCATGCATTTTCAGAATATTATGCCAAGTGATGTAAATTTCAGAATGGTAATGTAAGAAACGAAGTATGTGACACATGTGAATACACGCTATAGTTTTTATTCAAGCCTTTCAATGTTTATTTGTGTACCTATCACCTAAAAATTGTTTGTTGTATGTTTTCTTTAAAGCTTAATACAGAGTGAAAAGTATTTATCGTCAAAATATGTTTAAAAAATTCTTAAGAAAGTGAACTTTAAGCTAAGATCACAACTTAATAGTTCCATTATTACCTAAACTAAAAAGACTACACATGCTATAAAGTTATCAGTACATCTCGAGTTTCATTTTTAAATTCAACGTAGAAATTTTTTAAATAATGTGGTCAGATGAAATGACACTTAAAGGTTAGAGAGAGCGCTTGAGGGAAGCCAGCACAAAAATACCATAAAAATGTACTATTTTCATTTGCTTAAAACAGGAGTCGGCAAATTGCTCATCCCGATTGCAGGAATGGTGACGTCAGAGAACGCAACGTGGCATACACATGCGCACGGTGCGAAGGGGGCGGTAAGCCGCAAAGGTGGTGTATGCTTAAGGAGACGCATCTGCGAGAGTCGAGAAAAAATATAGAAAAATCTATGTTTTTTTCTTGATAAGATGATATGAATTAAGTTTTAAAAACGTAGATCGTTTTTTCCACTTAGAGAACTTTAACCAGCAATTAATTGAAGCCATATAGCCTACGCGCATGCTTACTAATAGCCACTCCTAAATTAAACCTTATTTTCTCTCAAACATTTTTCCAACACATTTCCATATTCGGAATGCTCACATGATGCAAATTTTCACTAATTTGTTTCAAAATGTTTATACCACCTCTGAAGAGCATTTAAAAGAATATGGTCATATATTTTTTCGAAATTTACTCCAATTTGATAAATATATTATTAAACATTAAAAAATTAGGAGATTTTGCAAAGTACAAAAAGCAATACTTTTTTTTTAAACTATCCAGCGTAATATAAAGAACATAATACGACAGATATATTTTTAAATTTATTTACTCTACAGATTCACTTTTTATGTCAGTGTTGCATCACATGACCGCCTGTTTGGTGAATAAAATATTTAGACACTAAAAAATATTATTTAAATAACCATTAAGGCGTGAGTTTTGATACATGACACAAATATCAGTGTTACTGTGTACAATAACTGATATAAATTCCAATAAGATATATTCTTTACTGTGGATTTTCCGAATTTCGGAGACGCATCAGTTTAAAACGTTTATACAGACGTAGACCTTAGTGTGTAACATTATTTCTAACTTCAATAGGAGCATTTAGCAGACAGATAATGTTCATTCACATGTATTGACGTACAGAGCACATTTAGTTTTCATCTGTCAATCGCGATCCGGTTTTAGATTTTTAAAATATTCGGTTGTTTATCTGTAAATTCGCAACCTGAATTTGTAATTCTGTGCTACTGCTTTAGTTTTATTCTCTGCAGCAGATGTTTGACCTGAACTTTCAACTTTACTTTGCTCAAGTTTACTTGCACACGCAGGTCTGAAATTTAAATTTGTAATATTACTTACCGGTGCCAACTTATGACTTGTTTATCGCCTTTAAGTGTTTACGTTTTATAACATGAGTTGCATTTTCATTCACTTATTCAGTAGACTATGGTACTTCAATGAATATTTTAAGCATATTGTTACATTTAAACTGTAACAAACAGAGGACAAGGACATGCTTTACAATATTCTTTCAAAAATTTAAGGGTATCCTATTTGTTATGTGTTTGTGGTCTATGTAAAAATGTTCATAATGCGGTTTAATGTTTCACTTGTTAACATCAATAAAGCTTTGAACTCAACAGGCATTTTTCATTTTTATCCACAGAGCAGCAAAAAATATTTTCTTTCCGTTCTTGTTGGAATTAGAATCTTCCATTCTATGTTCGTGGTTTTGAAGTAGCCATGTCGTATCGATGCGTTGTACAGTGCTCCTTGTTTGCGTTTGAAGCGTGTTCATTAAAGGAGGGAGGGTTGACCTAGGGCGACCTACTCTTTTGCACCTGACTATTGTACATATTACGTCATATCGTAACCGCTACAGATTTCCCGTACCCTGGATTAAAGTATTATAGATCTTCCTCATAATTATATATGTGTATAATTTATATGAAATATCTTATAAACAACATAAAATGTTTTAAAAAAAAGGTAACTTTAAGAGATTTTGTTGGCGTGGCTCTGGTTTGAATTATGTTTGAAATAAAACTAAAACTAAACTAAAATAAACTATTTTTCATTTTGACTATTTCGTATTGGCTATCTTGTGTGTGGTAGTCCTGGCTAAATAGAGTCACTAAACTTATTTAGTGTAAACGAATTTAAAAAAAAAAAAAAAAAAGCAGGGGACGAGGAACTTTTTGTTGATAAAAGAACAAATATTGGTAAGATGAAGGTTTATGTTATTCCTGAAAGTAAACTTTCTCAAAATGTACACGATAGTATGCAGATGCAACATATTAAACACGGAGACACAGACAATTTTCCGTTCTTCTGAATTTTTAAGACATACAAAAATGAGCCAGAATAGTATGGATTTTGAAATTCCAAATAAATTATTAATTTAAAACTGATATAAAACTATAGTTTATGAGATAATCCGCTATACGGTGCAGAAATGCAAATAGATAGGTACGTTTTTCTTCAAACCAAGTTTTAGGAATGTTTTTTTTTTTTTTTGTTTTTTCCCAGCTTCAATATACCTTTTGTCAAGAAACTATTGCAGATGAGAGCATAAAGCTTTCATCAGTTGTTAGAATAGCCAGGAACATTCTTCATGTTGTTTTATATTTTTAGGTTTTAAAATGTAGTAGGTTTTAAAATGTAGGGGAAAGTGTTGCAATTTTTCTCGAAAAAAATTAGATTTAAATATAAACTAATATTTCCATTCATTTTCCTTTCTCTATAGGTTTTGCAAATAGACTATTCTTAAAAAATATTAGATTTTATCTGCATCATGCTAATCAAAATAAAGATTACCAGAAACTGTTTCATTATTTATATATACGCTAGGCTAAAGCGACAATCAGATCTTTTAAAACTTTTGGGTATATAATGGACATTGAAATTCGGTTCTCTTTTCATGGTCTGGGGTAAAACAAAACAGATATAAAACGGATGAGGGCTTCCAGTTTGACAAAATCTTAAGTATTTTAAAATTGGAAAAATATCAGGAAATATTCGGAAAATGGTTAGCTCTTAAAAATGTATGTGGTATAAAGTGTACATTATGTATAACTACTTTAAATACTTTTTTGTCTATCTCTTTTGTTTTAGCAGTTATGGCGATGTAATTCAGTAAATAGGGTTTTAGAGGAATTCCCACAAAGGTCAAGATATACGTTGTGTTTATAAGTGTCTTTAATATACAATAACTTAGTGAAAATCATTAGAACCATTTTTGAGAAAATCAAAATTTTCGAAAACTGTTCCATGTAAAGGGTAGGTAGTTGGACGATGTTGAACCTGAATATCAAGTTTGATATCTAAGCAAATTTTCATTTTTGAGCTTACATGTTGACAGACACAAGGACGCACAATCCTACCTTTTCCTAACAATACATTTTTGGTTTCAGGGGACCCTGGAACGTGTATTTCCAGAGAAATCTAGGTATCAACTTTTTGGATAGAATATAATAGGTACCTCCTCCACATATATACTGTGCTTTAAGTAGAGAAAGTTAAAATGTATATCCACAAATACTCGTTTTAAGTGTTCTCAGCGGGTTTTTATTATACCTGTAAAACATGAGCGTCTTTGAAGCAATTGCTTTTTAGAAAAAGTACCTCAAACTTGCTGAATTTAACATTACATGGACAGAGAGCTGGCTCGTCTTAAAAACACGTACTTCCAAGTTCAAAGACACTTTAGGACTATAGTATATTCGGCAACACATTATATATATATATGATTTAGGAACAAATCTAACAAACTTCTTGTAATGCTAAAAACAAAATATGAACACAAATAAGACAACGAAAACAATGTCGCTTGCCAATGTCCTAAAAACAAAAACGCTTATGTTTCAAACTTGCAGCAATTAATGCGTATATTAGATCTTTCTTTTCTGTTTTCCTTAAAAGCTACTAGTCACTCATGGAATGGCATAAGATATTTGTAACATATGGGATATATTTATTGAATACAGCGTGCTGTATGAACGTGCTGTCCTTTTTAAATTAAAATACAAGGGTATGATAAATGCATACGATTTTTGTGTTTGTGGTGCTGAAGCAGAAAGTTAAATACATATTGCTTTTGGCATCTTGAAGTAATTCAAATGGAATATAGAATGTTTGAACCAAGAGCTGATGTACACAAAGTAATTAGAATAGGTGTCACCAACTCGTTGATTTTGTCCTATAGCAAGCAGGCAGGCTTTGTGCACACAGTGTGTGCAAATGTGATATGGTCTCTCTTACCATGCACACTATGTCGTGCCAGGAACAGAAAACAATCTTAACTCGCAAGCCATCAGCTCCTCCACTTATGCATGCCAAGGAGAAATCTTGCTGTTTATAGAAAGAGGCAGAATAAGCGATTAGTTTGTGGCAAATTTGTACACTTAGATGATTCAATATGCAACCACATTGCGCAACCCATGCAAGTGATTGTGACACTTACCACGAAGAAGATGTTTCTTTCGAGCTGTGTTAGATAACTATCGACGTTCAAAATCCTGTAGATATTTTTTTTTTCGTAATCGGCTTACCCTCACCGTATTTTAGGACTGACACTCCTGTAGGAGTTACAAGCGGATGTCTAGTGGTCAGAAGCCTGTCGGGAAGCCAACGACTTGGAACCACAGAATCGAGAATGTGGAACGAGTGGTCGGCCCATAGCCAGGTATGAACGTGAGGAGGTGGATATTATGAAATTCATTCGAAAGTAATGATAGGAAAGGCGATGGAGGAGCAATTTGTGGAATGAGTGGCGGGGGAAACCGGAGGACCCGACTAAAACCCGCCCAGACGCCGCTTCGTGCATCACAAATCCCACATGTGGGAGGCGAACGTTCTAACAACTATGCCACGACGGCGCCTGTTGATATTCACTGCTATAAATGTGAACGTTTTTGGTTAAAAATTAATTCTCACTTTGTTTTCTCAATTCAATGGCAATGACCCTGCTAATAAGTTTATGGTTTTACTATGCTAAGAATTTAATAATTGCGATTTTTTTCATTACGTTACAATTATCAAACCTATGAAAATATGTATATGTTCATATAAAATATAAACATTTATGTAAGAGACATTTTAATAGAGCAATTGTTTTACCAATCGTGAACTTACAATAGATATAAGGGGCGTTCAAAAAGAAACGAGCCGGAGTCCGGAATGCGTAAGCTGGTGACAGGATGGTAATATCGTGGCGTGTGTAACGAAGTGTGGTTCCGACCAGAGCGTGGAAGTTCACAGCCCGTCGCTAGAGGGCATGCGTGCACATCACGTGACTATACACAGCTAGCAGCATGCATCCATCAATCGTCCAACGATACTAGTCGGATTGCAACATTGAAATGGAGGCGTCAAAAGAAGAACGAAGAGGTGTTCGTTTTCTGACAGCGAAAGGAGTAGGGGGAACGGACATTCATCGACGAATGTCACAAGTGTACGGCAAACACTGCATGTCCCTTGCAAGGGTCAAGGCGTGCCACAAGCGGGTGTCATTAGCCGATGATGTACGGTCTGGAGCACCACATTGCAGTACCGATGACAGCTTCCAGCTGGTTGATGCACTTACCCAGATCCGCCGAGTGACAGGAAACCTATAGCCGCCGAGGTCGAATTGAGCGTCGGAAGTGTTCAAACTTCCTGGGTCATCGCAGCGCTATGTTAGGGAGGGGAATGCGTTCCTGGCCCGAGTGGTGGCTGGAGATGAGTCATGGTGTCATCACTTCGAACCAGAATCAAAACGACAAAATCTCCAGTGGAAGCATCCAGGGTCACCACTACCAAAAAAAGCCATCACCACACACACGAGTGCAGGAAAGGTTATGCTGACGTTCTTCTTTGACCAAGATGGCGCCATTCTGATACATTTCCTGCAGCATGGGACAACAGTGAATGCCCAGCGTTACCCACAAACCTTGACCAACCTTCGCCAAGCGATCAAATCAAAACGACTTGGCAACCTCACCCGTGGGGTCATTCTGCTCCACGACTATGCAAAGCCTCATACGGCCTACACAGTCGCGGCACTCCTGCAGAAATTCAAATGGGAGGTTCTCGGTCGCCCTCCATACAGTCCAGTCCACTTTTCCTGCGATTACACCATATTTGTTCCCCTTAAAAAGGCTCTGAGTGACAAACGATTCACCTCGGACGACGATGTCTAGCTGTACGAGCGGAACTGGTTCACATCACAGCCCCGGGAATTTTATGAGACACCCTTTCACCGCCTTGTATCACAGTGGGACAAGTGTCCCAAAAGCCAGGGCCAATACTTCTAATATACAGGTACTGGTTTCGGTACTGATACCTCCGGCTCGTTTCTTTTCGAACACAACTTATACATTAACCTGTAAAACAGTTTGATAAACCCATATCTTCCTACAGAAAACTTGCTTAACAAACTACTGACCCTAAATAAGGGGATAGAGCACTTTAAATAAAAAAAATACGAGAGGAGATAATACAATACAGCCTAAGGCTTCAGTATTAAGTGCAAGTGCAACTATTGTAAAAAATTTAAATGGAGTTTTATTTATGGATGATTTTAACTGTTGTGGTTCTCAGCGTCCCATTCTATACTGGGCGGAAAGACCGCTTAATTTTGCTCAGAGGTCTCTATCAGGCTTGAGGTTTTTTTACGTGCCGTAAATCTACGACACTGGACCAATGGCTTTACTTTCCTTCCGAAGGAAGCTATGCTAAGGATTTTTACGCCCGAAAAAGAATCCATCGTCCTCCGCCGGGTATGCACCCGCGACCTTGGCTATATAAAGTTAGCAAAATGTCGCATACTGCCACTGCACTGAAAGAATTAGCTGTTCCTGTTTTTCATGCAGTTGGTAACGGCGTGCAGAATAGGCGAATCGCAAGAGCGTTGAACAACGTTGCTCTCTCTCTCTCTCTCTCTCTGCTTTAGGCTAAGGGCAACGGTTTGGTGACTCCTCAGTTAAAATCTTGAAATTCAGGGGTATTAATACTCAGTTAATACACTGTCATTAATAGTAATTATCCGGTTCTTAAGCTCTGTGTTTACGAAGAGTTTTACGTTTTATAAATAATTATTCATTATTTTTCCATTTTGGCGCTTCAAATCCAGGTTGTAGCGCTTTCCCAAATCCTATATTTGTCCGTGTGCTGCCGCTTACAGATTCGCCTTGGTAAGTGAGTCGGTGTAGTTGGAGACTATGCAATGCGTAACGACACAGCAAATGCGACGTAACGGTAACGCGACACGTCTTGTACGTTCTAGATTCTTCCAGAGCTTGGGCCTCCACTATTTTCGAGAATATTCTGTTACGTCATTTCTATCTATAAAAACGAAGCCAGAATTGCAAGCTGTGTTTCGTGAATTTCGTCGTGAATGACTACAGTATTAGGTCCGTGGCGTGCAAATCGTCAGCCGTCTAAGCGTCGAAGCGTACAGTAAATTATATGCAGCAATGAACCAAAGTCTTAATTTGTAACCACTTTTTGAATCAATAGAGATATTTGTTTAAATATGCTAATATTTCCAATGAAAAAAAATTAATGTGTTACATTCAAATTACTTGCTCTATCTATTCTCCCAAAAGCTTATTCCGTCTGCGTCACGCTAATCAAGAATAACATTAGCATAAATGTTTGTTATTAAATTGTTCTTGTAGGTTCTAGAAGAATTAGGGAATTAACTAGGATTAGCGATAATAAAATGTTTTAAAACTCGGGCACTGTATAATGGCTTTGAAACTACGTTATGTTTGCATGACCAGGGTGAAAAAAGAAACACGAATGATGACTTCTCATTTAGGAAATGTGTTAGACACTGGAAATTTTAAACAAAAAATAAAAAACATTGAATATCTAAGAAATGTTTCATTCCATAAAAGAAGGCAAATTGTTAATAGAGACTAATAGCAGAAAAAACTTGAAAAGCATTGTAAACTAATCTCTCTATGCCAATCCTAAGTTGTGGGATGTATACCTAAACGTACAATTTTATGGACTGCTAATACTAGAATTATAATTCTGTGCAGCCGTATTTAATATTTATTCTAAGTTTGAAACAACTAAGATATGTATAAAATTAGTTTTAAATAAATTATAACTCTTTACACCGTAAGTTTATAGGACGTAGTTAATTTTGTTTTTCAAAGTACCTTTCTACGCAGTTAATACTTAATAGATACGAATTATTATGGTTTTAAAACACTCAAAAACTATTTGTAAGTTAATATTATATTGAAAGGTTTTCTGTAATGACAACTGTGAGAGAAAAAAGGCTGTTCCAGAAAATGACACAGTAGTAATTGGGTTTAGTAATAGCGTATCTAGATGTTAATAAGCAGAATCAGGCAACATAAAAGTAACACAGTTCTGAATAATTAGTATAATAAACCTAAATTAATTTAAAATCAACATTTTATTTTTCTCATTCTGGAGCATAACCCATTTCTCACAGATTTAATGCGGTGTCGATGCTGCGATACTGAAAGTGTCAGAGCAATCAATATCTATGTGTAAACATTAAAAATCCTTCGCTATATATGACAAAGTGAACAAATATTTACGTTTCTCGTTTAGTTGTTGAACAAAGTTATTTCATGTGAAATAATATTAAAACCGTTTTCGGCAGCTCGTAAATATTTTCCCGTTTGTAGTACTGTCCCTCGAAGCGTTTACATCACGGTACCGATGAGCTCATTAACGTGTGTATATTGTATTATCTCAATCAAATCGCTGGCGCTGTTTAGTGATTTAAATTTGTGTTGATATATTTTAAAATAAGGTTTATATTATTAGGAAAAATTTCCCTGTAGGGATATCAAAAGTGAATAAAGAAAAGTTCTGAGGAAATTGTGATTCCAAGGTATGAGGTCAACTGTAACCTCGATCAGTTTGTGAACACACTTCGTGAGAAATATGGGATGGCACCTGGCCTCAGGCCTTCGTCCTTTGCCAGGTTTTGAAATGGGCACAGTTACTACCTTCCACCACTTCGTTGCCAAAACTCCCTTAGGCCCCAACGTAACGCGTTAGGGAGACGTTGGCAGAGGCAAAGAAATGGCCCAGCATTTGAACATGAATCATACCACAAGCAAGATATATTTCACGAGCACATCTACATGGTTCACCAGTTCGGCCATGTTGAGGGCAGAACCAAATCCCAAAGTTAGCTAAGGCGATTGCGAGTAACAAGCTATAGCGTGGTTTCATATAATGACCACTAAATAAGGTAAGCGTTAATTATAACAGTTGCAAATGTAACGCTGACAGAAAGAAATTAACTCTACTCAGCAACACTTACGGAAGTAACGAGGTTAGGCGCCGGTAACTGGACTCATGCAATGTGTGAAACTCATTAGAAGCTACTCGTTGTCACCTCAACTCTTAATGACATTACGACGTATTGCACTGCTTATCAAATAGTATGGCACTAATCGTTTATTATACGTTAGAAATATTAATTAGGTTCTCTGCAGACAGTTCCTCTTCCCCCTACAATTAAATCAGTAGGCATGCTCACGAAATCTCAAAGAGTTAATGCATGAACACTGGTACATATGGCGCTATTTCATATATGTATGTAATAATGAAGCAAAATAGACTGCAGGGAAGGAAAATATATTTATTCCTTTTAGAAAGTATTCTAAAATAAAGGTATATTGCCTCTATTTTAATTCTGTATATTTGATGTGGTCATTAGATGTCTTCAAATAAGGTATTTAGTAGTCACCGTATATGAAATAGTTACAGAAATAAATAATATTCAATTAAATTTTAAGGAAGGCTAAAATAAGGCTGTTGTACTTAGGTTGCATCTTTTAAGCACTATGCAAACCGAATTATCCAAGAGAATAATGTTAAAATAAACATTTCGTTCATTAAATAATGATATTATAAATAGAAGGAAAGAAAACCACCGCAAAATAAAATCATAGTTTGCAAATATACAATATTAAAGTTGAAGTAACAGGACCACTGTAATATCAGTGATTAATAGGCACAATAAATAATTAAACATGCTCATTAATTTTCAAAATGCAGGACCTATAAATAATTGTCATCAAATTTATTCGAAAACTCCCTTTATTCATTTTGAATACATTACCTCATTGTTTAATTGAGATAATAACTCGGTGAAATTAGTCCACGTAGTTCTGAAGAAATGAGTGACATAGATTACCATGAAAAAGATGGAAAACATCACAAACAGAGGAAGGCGTGCAAAAATGTATTTCCAATGTTGCAACTCGTGTCATTATATATACGCATACATATTTATTATTTTATGCATTTTCATATGTGATATAAACCTTACCACAGTTCAGTTGCTCTGTTAACCTACCGTAACGATAATCTTGATTTTTCTGTCATAGTTTCTCGTCTTTAACTGCATTAACATTTTGAAGTCTGTAGCGAACGGTCTCCTTTCATATAACTGAATCAGTGATGCAAAACAGAGCGACATATGTATCCATAACAAGGGCTGCAGACAAATATAAACCCATCAGCTTCCAAGCGTGTCATTTCACCGGTTATTTTACTTGGGTCTTCCCCGTCCTTTACGATGGATACATTTGACTGTAGATGCTGGGATTTGAACTCGCGAAGTTTGGTTTTCAAATGGGTGGCCAATCCATTGCCTACCGCCTTAACGCTAACGGCCATTTCAACCGCTTCGGTAGTAGCATCTTTAGAAGAGATATGGATGCCAGTTAAGGCTTTAGAGGAAGAACGACATATGTAGAATATTATTCAGTCAAGAAAGAATTAAATGATAGATAAGTGCGTCAAGCGGGAAAAACGATATACACTGGTTTCGTATTGCATTATGAAAAAAATAATTTTTCATAATTTTTGGTCAAATTTCACCAATGCATCATCTTCAAAAGATAAATGTGAACCAAAAATATAGTAAGGCGGTTCAAACCACTTGCTATAAAGTATTTTGTCACATGTCTTCAAAAATTTAAAATGATATATTAATTAGGAATTAATAATTTTAGTGGAGTCACAAACAATAAACATGCAAACCAAAATAGACTTGGCAAGTTTAAATTTTTCGTCAATAGTGCATCCATATCAAGTAAAACCGATAAAAAAAGTATATCGCCCTGTTGGACCAAAATTAACATTTATACAAATCTAATTCATTTGTTAATCTTCTTCTAAAGGTGACACCCTCCTGCAAAATATTTAAGATTATGGAGAACCGTAGAGAAAATTGATTAGACACCGGTTAACATCGTAATGCTGAGCTGCGCCTTAACTTATCTTTTCAGTGAAAAAATAACCTTCTGTCACAAAAACATCATGCTCAATATTGAGGTCATCGATAACTTTACTGAATACAACGCAAACATGCGATCTCATCGTACGAAATAGTATTTCAAAACGACTCTTATAGCATCCTAAAACAACTGGTTGATTCTGCGTTTAAGTTTTCATTATTACCGTTTAACGTTTGCTCTCACTGCCAGATATAACACCTAAGACAGTTGCTAGATCTTGCAGTTGCACTATACTCTCAGAGAGGTTCGTCTTCGTGGCCGCAAGAGCAACAAACTATGGTTCGACGCCTACATTTAAATTCTGTGGCTCCAAGCTACAATAAATCTGATCACCCAGTGTACCTGCTGAATAAACCAGAACAATTGTTACATTAAGGGAACATTGGAAGCGAAACTTTAACCGTAATCGTAAAAAATTCAAAATCGCTTTTTTATAGTAAATGGATTTTGGATGAGCAGCCATAGAGGATCAGCATTTAGCTTTCCTTTTTGCTTTGGGGTCTACAGCCATTTAAAGTCGTAAAATACACCACTTTCCTAGTATACTGCTTTATAAAACAACGTTTATCTCAAAACTACATGTTCACACATTAAAAATGTGCCACAGTCTAAATTTGTGCTTAAATACAACTTAACATCCCTAGAATATGCGAAAGCAGCTGTTGTAGTATTACAGACGAGAAAATTATTCTACAGTAATTTTTCCAAAAATAGTTTTATAAAAAAATAACTGTATAAACAAAATTGTGTAACCTTTTAAAAGTAATCACGATTCAGTAATCAAGGTTATTTAAGTATCACCGCATAAAGTTTAATGCGGTTTAACATTCGAATTTGAAAAATTCCAATAAATTTTACCAAATTTTGAGTCTGTGGAATATTTTGGCTATATAATATATTTTGAAAAGTATTTATCCAATTTGAATGAAATTTGGTATCCTTGTTAATCCAACAGCAATGTAGCTATAGTAAATTTCCGAAAAATTTGTACAAAATAAAGAAATTTGAAGTTTCACAGTTGGTGTCCATCAAAACGCATTCAAGATAAACTATGGATGACTCAGGTTATGTAGAAGGGATTAGCATTAAGTGCTATAGAAAAGCTATAAATGAATAAAAACAACGAACAGAAGTGGTGGAAATTGAATTTAAAATTATTTTGTTCTATAAATTTGAAATATGATATCAGAGTTTTGACATCAAGAAATAATTTAGATTACAATTTATCTTAACTGATAGAGTGCAATATATCAGCGATAAAATATTTTGAAATGTCATTCAAGTGCCCATATTTCGTGGATATAATTATACTGCAATAGAGAATTTAAAATCCGTGAAAACACCAATACTGCGGTACATTTAACTTTGTAACGGGATTTTAATCTAGTACCAAGGATAAAGATATGAAGAAGGGCCAATATTTCAAGCGCCGAAGTGGGATTGAATTCTACACAGCACAATCCGTCATAACTAGTTCATAATCAGATCACATATTTTGTGACATTCCAATTTATATACGGTTTTAGTTGTATTGATACATTCTACGAGTAATAATGTGTAAAATATTAGCATTTAAATTGTAACATCCTGTATAATCTCTCTCTGAAGATATTGGATGGTCTGCATATCGTTGAGGTCAAAACTTGGAAAGAGACATGTGGCTTAAAAATAATAGTAAAATGAATGCTTAATTCAATGATGTTTGAAGTCGTAAATTTAAAATTTCATGAGTATCTTTAATGTACATTCTTAATATTTATAGAATGTATATCTCGATATCAAATTTTGACAGTCTTTACGTATAAGCAAGGATGTAAACATTAAGTGCCTTCAACATGACAACGTACATACATTATCGTCTGAAAATATATATTTTAATACCAGCTTCTTACATTCATTACATATAAGTAAGAATATAAACAGTAAGTGATAAGACGCAGATCAAAAGTCAAGTGAAATTATTTTATGTTTAGTTACTGGTACATAAAATGGACTAGAAAATTAGAATGTTTGCAGGTATTTTAGCACCTTGTACATGTAGCTTTGAGAGTAATAACTGTCAATTTATAAATTACATTGACAAATTTTCATGTGGATATTTATTATTTTCATAATGCATACCTTAACATAAATTTAGACACTTTTGTATATAAGGATGTAAACACTCTGAAGTGACATTGGCTGTGAAAGCAAGTAATATAGTCTTTAATGTTAATACCTATCTTAAGTTTTAATGCACTTGAAATTATGATGTTTACTATTAATAGTAATGCGAGGACTTTAATGTTGTCTATTTGATGTATCGAATTTAGTATGATTTGACATGTTCCATGTCCGAGGCCTGCTTGACCATCATGAAAATACAGAACGCAATCTAAGCTAAGAGTCGGATCTTAAATATCCGCAGATTTTGGAATAGCTTTAGAGTATAGGCTCATATTAGTTTATATAATCTCGGAACTCCTGATGTTACATATGGTTAGAAGATATGTATATAGAGGCTCCATTTTGGTTTTAGTGAGTGGTCACGGTAAATCTGGTAGTCAGAGCATCGGCATGTAAAACCGAAACTCGAATGTTCAAATTCCGTATTTGGCACTCATTTTTTACAAATCAATTAACCTTTATAAATTGTATAAAAAACTCCTGTATAATTACCTCTTTGTACTGAAGATTATGAGTCAAACAAATGGACAAACATCTTGTAAATTCATTATTGATTAGTCACAATGAAACTACTAATTTTGTTAATATTCAACGATAAGGAACAATGTTGGTGCATAACCGTAGTCTGAAGCTGGTAAGTGTATTGATTGCTGCTTTATTAGATATCGTATTCGCTAGGGAGTGCCCGTTGAGCTTATAAATGTATGTTCTATGCCCAAAGTCCATGCCTTAGTGGGACACCTTTGGTTATTGATATACCCAGCCGCGAAATTTATTGCCCTGGATTCGTAGTAAAGGTTGGGGTTGAGTTGGAGCTGGTCACACCACCCCTAAGATGTGACTAGGGCACACAATGTTCACACCTCCACCCTCTTGTAAGGTCCATTGCGTGATGTGGAATCAGCCCAAACAAATATAAAGCAAATTTCATGTACATTTTGCAAGAAGTGATTCTTAGTTATGTGCCGTTTCCTAAGTTGCTAGGAAAATGCAATTTTATTAATAATAAAAAAGCAGCAGATTATCGTACTATGAAATTCTGCTGGTATCGTGCAAGAGAATCCTCTTTATGCACACTGACGTGAATAAAATTCGGTCCATTCTCTTAGATCACTGTACTCATTTTTCCTCCATAAGGTTTCCAACTTCAGATGTCATCTGATTCCTCTCAGCCCGTATCGGTTCTCTATGTGACTGGTTTGAAAGCAACTCATGGACACAAGAATGAATTACTGGATGTTGTTACAATTGTTTTGAAATGAAGGAGTGGTACGGATATCGCTCCTATAAAGGGTTTTTACTTCGGTCGGTACATAAGGAACCGCTAAACCAATAATTCGGCCATCTAGAGGAAGGGGTAATAATAAGTAAGGTCTAAACTCAACGACAGATTTACACGAAGGCGAAAATTAAAGTTATTGCAGTTGTTGAACGCCAATAATAAAATGTTCATTAAGAAAACGGTTGTTTAGCGTGAAAACAGAAGATATTGGCAGTTCCACCATATACTGGGAGAGAATTAAAATGCCTGCCATAACAGTGGCTAGAATTATGGTTGCAAATTGTAAATGCCTACGCCGACAAAGAGATTGTTTGTTGTTGTTATTATTATTATTATTATTATTATTATTATTTTATCCTTGTACTCAAAACCATTCAAAGTGTATGCTTTTAGCAGTGTCTAAAGTAAGGTTAGGAGTTGGTTTAGCATTTCATCGCCCGTTATTTAGCGTTTAATTGTCCTTTTGCAGAATTTGAGCTGCTAGTCTAGTAATTTGAATTTGCATAGAAGGTAATCTACGATTTTGCTTCCCTCCCTGTAAGCACATCCTTTCAAACTGGTCAAAAACGTGTAATTTTTAAATATCGAAACATTTATAACAAAGCTAAAACATCTAACGGATTAAAAAAAAACATAAATATATCGGAAAATGCTCAACAGTGTGAAAAAAATTATTGAAGAGTAAACGGTCAAAAGTTGTAAAACTGTGTGAAAGGTTTTCTTTCTTGATGTTTTCAAAGACAAAAGTATACAACAGCTCTTTAGGTTAACTAATATCCAGAGTTAATTTATCAGCAAACGTATTTTAAAATTCAGTAGGAAATATAAATCTGAAACGTTACAATAATGAACATCTAACTATAAGGAACATTTTTTTTAAATATAGCTTACATTTACTCAGAAGTATGCAATAGAAAATTTATTAATTTGCGTTGCTGCAGTTCACCTCAACAAACCATAATACATCAATTGTGATTATCATTAACGATACAGTTCCATTCTTCCTTTCATTGTGTCTTATTTAAAACATTTGCATATTGTTGTTCTAACAGTCCCATGCTCTCTACCGTATATTTCACATTTGTCTCCCCTTCCTAATTTATTGCTTCTGACTTCTGCGCATCGCTTCCTTAGGAGATGTTTCACACTGATAAGTTAGTATGGGGACGTACCGTTGTAAATTGCTTTTCGTGATAGTTTCTGATAGATACTGTCTCTTATCTTTAGCTAATAATGCATTATATATAAATAATAATAATAACCTTCTACTTAGTTCCGATTGGTGTAGTGATGACCTTCGTGCTTGACCATGAGGAATCGAGAGCGCAGGCCTGTGTAACTGCAAGCGAACGTAGCGTTGATCTTCGCGACAGAAGAAGTAAATTAGGAAGGATAACATGCGGTAAAAAGGAACGAAGGAAAGACGCCACTCCCGACTTCAATGTAGGGAAAGGCAACGTTCACAAGTTAGGACTGCGAAATTTAGAATACCTTTATCTGTCCAGCTCATGCTTACAGCTAGGGTTTACGGCCTTACTTTAAGAATGAATTTTAGAGAACTTCTGTATATGACCAGGATAGCCTGTGTGACGTCGGTCGCTTCATCACTTTTCATTTCCCCGCCGGAATCTGTTACTCCAGCTCATAATATCCCCGTAAGCCGAGCCTATTTTATATGTGGCTTTTAATCTGTTCTTTAGCCGTACCCTTTACATCCCTTGCTAATACGTTTTTTGTCATAAAAATGGCTGCTCACATTGTGGCTTAAATGTGCGCTTCTTTTCATTAGAACACCAAATCATCTTTTCATGTTTTACCCCAGAGGAGCCATAGAACTGATGCTGGGCAGGCTAATCCCCTCATTTCGTATGGAGCACCAAAATAGTCTCAAACACCGAGCACAGTGTTCTCAAGCTTCTGCTACATGTAACTAATTATCTTCTCTTATTTTTACGCTACACTGCTCGGAAAGGGCTTCGCTTTCTTTTCATCTTGCTCTGTTCAATGTTGCACTTGCTTATCCTCGCACTTGCCGCTGGAAGCCCAAAACTTTCTTTTTGTAATCTGTGGCAGGCATTCGTCTTGCCTGAAGCAGCCTTATACGCCTACCGTCACGGAACGTTTCTAGTAGAGCTATTATCCAACTCCAGAGAAAAAGCACGTTTCAGTCTGTGATTTCGGCCGTTGTGTTTTAACACCGCAGGATGAATGCTTCCAGATTCTGATGTTCGGTTGTTTTTGTTTTCTTTCTCACTTGTTACTTTCCAACCGCCCAGACAGCTAAGTTAGAGAAACTACTAAGCTTTAAGTACAATGGATAGCTGTAAGTCAAGTTTATAATGCTGTTTGGGTGCCAAATTTGATTTTAAGTTTTTCAAACCCTTTTTAACATAATTGAAACATAAATGCCGAAAGCAGAAATACTTTCTAACTGTTGTGCATGTTAAATGATCGACTATGCTGAAAACTAAGTTAAAACACCATAATATATATATATATATATATATATTTAAAATAACCTCTTATTTTGAGCTTAATTTTTCTAATAACCGATTAACATACACGAACCCATTTATGCAAGTCGTGGAAATTTTCAGTAATGGTATGCATTGCAACCTAAAACCTTTTACTGAAAAATGTATACAATTTTAGAGCAAAGTGTACCTGAATATATTGTTCCCGGTGATAATTTAAACAATAATCATATTATTTATGATTTATTAAGTTTTAGCACATATCTGTCAATTTTACATATATTATGATTGGAAAATATTACTGTACTCGGTGTAAAAGATTCATTTCAATATGCGATACATTTATTGAGAAACTTAAACTCAAATTTGTTTTCAAACAACAGATAAAAGCTTGACATACAACTGCCCAGTGTTCTTAACTTCCTCTACTGCATACTTACAGTAAGCAGAGATTTCACCGGAAATACCTACAGCTTTTGAAGACATCCAAATTAAAATGTGGTGAAAGCTCTGTGCGCTCGTGTATATTATGTGTGTACAACGTAACTCAAAAACGAAAAGCCGTACAAATACCAAACTTTATATTTAGGTTCAGTATCTTCCAATTATGAGGCACGCAAGTTTTCTAATATTCCCGCCTGGAGGATGTGACATGGTATGATGCAGTGAAAAAATTTACGATTTCCGGAAAATTAAGGATATAATAAAGCTGACAAAATGCATATGGCATAAGAAAATTTGGGCTTGCATGTACCTCATAGGTCTCTGGAAAGATAGCACGCAGTAATTACAGTCGAAACCGAAGTGAAACGTAAATATGGCAGCACAACCGAGGGAAAGGCGTGTGACCAGATCACGACTATACTGACTACACGACTATATGATTTGGTTTTTTACTTGAGAAAATAAAAGATGGCTGGCTATATTCTACTGTGTGCTGTATGAACAGCTTATTTTTCGCTTCAATGAAGCCTTTGCATTGAATAACTAGCAAAGTATGTGCAATTTCCTACTTTGGTCAATGCATAAATACACCTCGCAACACGCTCGAAATGCGGAGAATACCGGAGAATGAAAGCTTTTGTGGAAATGGAAAAACCTGATCGTCTGGCAAATAAGAGTATTGCGATACGCTATGTTAGGCGTGAACCTTTGGTTGAAACGTACTTCCAAAACCTCGGTGAAACATGTAATAGGGGAAGCACCAAGCCTATTCCGTAGAAGATTAATCAACAAACCGGTCTTTGGTCAATGTAACACTATTTCCTCGTTCCTCCTGAGGCTGGATGGAACAGGAATAAGGAAGGTGGTTTCTCAAAATGGTCATTTCCGGAAACATCAACGTAAAGTAGGACCCTACAAGGATGAACGCATTTGTAGAATGTGCCAGGAGGGTGAGGAAACTACTTCCACTACCTCACATATCCTCTTTTTTACTGCCCAGTCCTGGCAAGAAAGGAACTTACTCTTTCTATAAACACGGAAAATCTAGGAATGGGTGCTCTTATTGGAACCAAAATATTTCAAAATTTTCTGGGAACAGATTTTTGGTAACACTAAAATCAATGTGTTCAGAATGGGGTTGGACAATAATAAGTATTTTACGCTGACGCGGAAGTTGAATGAATCCTGGCTTTACTATCTGCTTACCCACTTACCCACCCATCCTATTCGTCCTATCCATTCAATCTACGCATCATGTTTATACATATTACCTACCTATGCATCCTATCTTAGTTAAGGATGCAGTACAGTTACTTCAGATGTGATGGCTTCCTAAAAACTGTAATAATCGTAACGAGTAGTTTGGAAAGCTCATAATAATAGTTCCTAGGAGCAGTTTTCAGTTCTATAACATAATTCAGCTAGTTTCTTAAAATCCTATTGGATATAAACGTGGATCTTTCATCCTATAAAGTATAGCGATTTTATAATCCATTAATTATAAATAAAAATGTTATACCAAATAACAAAAGGCATGCATTATGTTGCAAACGTGAGTTCACTGCAAGAATGTCTGTGAAAAGTAACGATGCACCAACATTCCTTTATCTGGAGACATGTATTAAAGGGACAATAAAATAGTATTGATATCTCGAAGTTTTCAGCCTGTGTTTCTTATAGAGGGAAAAACATATATAGAAAGTTGAAAGTGTTTTCGCATTTATTAAACATACTGTGAGTAGCGTCCCCTTATAGAGGTTTTCAGGGCCAGATTAAAATACTATTGTTAACAAAATTTATAAGATGGAGAGCCAACCAGAATCATGATGTCACATGATAGCCCGAAAACTTGAAATTAAGCAGCAGTGAGAGAACACATTAATATAACAGAGACACGATTTTTTAACGCGGCACACTCCGAAACTATACCTGGTTGCGTGGGTTTCCTGACAGTGCTTAAGGACTTCGGGATTGAGTATCACAACACGCCCTCAGCATAGTGAGAATAAACTTTCTGATGAGATATTCAACGGTGGCGAAGCGAAGGTGAGCATAAAGGAAAAATAAAATAAATGTTAAATCATCGGTGAGAGTCTCTATTTAATTATATCTAGAACGCAACCAAACCCTGATTCACCACAAGAAGAGGAGTCGCACCCCAAGCAGCACTCACGGAACTTACCAAGAAAATCTCCAAATGTCATAAGTCAACTTCCTATGACCAGTATCATAAACCACTTGTCCACCATTATTTCATTAAATTTTGAGGTGTTGAGGAAATCACACTTAAAAGAGCCGGAAACCTCAAGTTTACAGTATAACAGTATAAATGAGGTAATTGTTGCCACAGGGATGCCCCCATTCTGCGGGACACAAGAAAAACCAACGAACGTGCGAACGACGGATAAAAGAAATGTACTCCAATATTACTTCGACACTAAGAATAGTCTCTTTGTAAGGTTTACGTTTACTGAAATGAACGATTAAAACTGATAACACTTTAATACAAAGCATTGTGTGATGTAGTAATAGTTTGATTAATATTGCATCATACGTTCTCTTATAGAATGAGTAATTAATAATTCTTCGTTCGGAAGTACGTTATTTAATATTGTGCCTGTTACTGATATTAATTAAAGCAAATAAATTACAATCGCTAATAGTATTAGTGTTCAGTTCTTTACAGAGGACATCGAAACAGCACAAATACAATAAAACAGAAAGTTTATATATGTGTATTACGGAATTTTTAAATGTATGGACTTACCTCCTAGAAATGCTAGAAACTTCAAAATGTACATGTCCTGAGAATTCTGGTATACGGGTCATAATACTCTTTACCCATTGACAGAATGGGTTTAGGAGCTTAACATTTTGTAAGTCGCATACTAGGAAATATTTAACTGTTACGACACTAATGTTCCAATTGAGCAAAAATTGAATATATGAGCTTTCGGTATATGCGACTCAAGTATACCCATAAGATCCTGTATATGGAAATAATACTGCACATTTACCAGACTGACAAAAATCACAGATTAATTTATAGCCTTCAAAACTTGAAGCAAACCTAATTTTTTATCACATAGAATTCGAATTTGTTTAATAAATCTAACCTATTTTTATTTTCAACCCCTTAAAAATAAAAGTACACCAATGTTCCTTCGTAGCAAAAATGTATTTTGTGACATTATATGACTATGGAAAGCGGGAGATCTGGGTTCGATCCCGAGTACCGGCGTGGGGATTTTTCCCCCGCTGGGAGACCTGGCCCGGGGTGCACTCAGCCTCGTAAGGTCCCTGGGGGGACCAATTGAGGAGCTACTTGATGGAGAAGTAGCGGCTCCAGGTCACGAGGACCGCATTAACCGGCCGGGGGGACTCGAGGCGCTGGCCACGTCTCACCCTCCAATACTGCACCCCAACCATGACGTCTGTAGTGAACCGAGATGGGGGACGCAGCGGCCGGGCGGTAGGCAAGGTTCCCCGTGAGCTGTCGTGCCATGGAGTTTATATGACTATGGAAAATTATACCTTGAAAATGTCATCCTTATTTAGTCTTACTTGAAAATTTACAGCACTCGATCCCCAAGAATATTTTCACACTCACATTTTAGGTCTCAACGAAACCAATAGACTAACCTCCCTCTGTCAAAACTAGCCCTTCTTCTGGCTACCAACAGTGTACATAGGTAGAAAATCAGTTAAGACAGCAAATGTTTTAAAAACCATGACCTTTTTAATTTTATATGAAACCTGAGTAAACGCTTTTGTTTCTCAAACGACCATATCTCTTGTCCTTCATTATCCATCCATCTTAATTTTGCTACAAAACTCTCCGTTTCACCATTTTCTATTAGCGGGGCCAGAAAGTATAAGTATAGATGCTCTTGAAATTCTTGAGCAGCTATGGTAACATTTGAGACGGTATAGATAATATCCGCTGGTAATTAACATTTAATAGATAAACAAATAATTTAAATACGTACTAAAGTAGTTTATAATAAATAGCAAACACAGCACAATAATGGGAATAATAGTGAAAAATATAATTTAGTTAATAATAATTGGGTAACGCCGTGGCTGATATTTTAGACCGCTCGCTTCTCACAAAGGCTGCCCAGATTCGATCCCAGAGAACCGCATTTGGGATTCATGGTGGACAAAGCAGCGCCTGGGCAGGTGTCATCTGTGTTCTGCTGCTTCCCTCACCATTCTTTGCACCGCATTATCTATAATCTCATTTTCTTTAATCCATTTCAAGTTATCTACTTCTTCACCCTCATACCAGGCGTTGGTCCGATCATCCATCCTGGCCACTATCTATGATACAGAATCCGTATTCTCTTCAACAGGCATCTGACCCCAGGCGCTGGCTTCTAAGTTCTGCGGGGTCTAAGTCTTCCACACCAGGAGGGTAAGCAGTAAAAGAAGAAACAGAGGAGAAATATATGATATGACTGCAGCAATTTATATATTTGATTAATAATAATAATAATAATTAAAACTTCAAGTTATATTTCGTTTAAGAATTAGTCTGGAAATGACGGATATATTAATACATTGTTAGAAAGAAAGTAATGAGTGAGTCTTAGGTCAGGTCAGCTATTAGCGAAGTATGAAGTCTAAATTCCAGGCAGATACCAATATATTCGAAATTCTGCCAACTAAACAACAATTAATTGTAAATAATTACAGAAACACGCAAGTAATGGGGAAAACAATAACACATCACCAATATGAGAGTGAATCCTAAGCCAGAGGGCAGCCTATTTAAAATAAAAATGGTGTGTTGACGCACCTAGTTCACTCAGCATTCATTCAGACATCCGAACTCCAAGAAATAAATAACTCGCCGACTCACTTAGTTAACCCGTTAGTGCTCGGTGTTCATATTCAATAGCTCAGGTAGTTGAGCGTTGTAAGTCGGTTCTTACATTAGATCATTCAGTAAGTGATATAATGATCATTCATTACCGCGGTCATGTGCTGCTTACGAAGAGGATACATAGCACCTCACTCCCCTAATTGATTTTACGTACATACACCCCCAGGAGGAAGGGATGAGGTGAAGGGATTGCCCGGTCACGTATATAGCGCAGGACAGGTCGGTGCAGTCGACAAGGACGTGCAGAGTTCACCACCCGCCCGTAGCTAGTTGAGGGCGAGTCAGAGGCTTCCCATTAGCGAGACTCGACCCAACAGAGGATCCTCGAAAGGCTACCATCTGGCAGGCCTAAGAAGAAGTTACAATGTGCATAACCTGCGTCATCTGTCCGAAACTGAACATCACTCAGCCTCAGCCAATTGCGAGCCTCACACGCTACCGCGGAGCCATTTCACTCCGTACGGGATTTTAGTTTCGGAAAATAACCGGTAACGGGATAATTGCATGGCTTGATACATCGCACTTCAATACTTTTCTTATTCCATTTACTTGCTTTCTTTTACATCTGTCATAACGTCGGCTTAACCCTTGGAACAACTTCTCATTGGCAGAAATGTTCACTCGTTACTGTTATATATCTTTGAGTTTGTTTGCGTTGAGCTATTTCTTCATAAACATTAAACTCACTCACTCACTCACACACATACAAACACGTATGTTTACGCTCTCGTTGATACTTCTAGACCCTTTGGAGCATAAGGAATAATCCTGACTAAAGAAAAATGTCCATCCTCCAGCAGGACTCTGGCAAATAATAAGAATTGCAGCGGTTAAGAAGCATGAGTATTATTTTAAAATCACTGTTAACCACATCCACAGGAGTCGTTAAAAGCAGGTATTCTACAAATAGAAAAAGCAGTAGACGATATACCTTTGCAGCCAAACATTTTAAATTTTGTGAAATAAGCTATACAATTATTCAATAAATTAAAAAAAATAAATAAATAAAAGTGAAAAATATTCTGAAATAAAAGCAGTAACCCAGTTAAATATAGTCAACAACAGCTAAAGTCTATGAATGTAATCTCTTTTATACACCTGCAGTGTAATTAAACAGTAACTTGTCGTCCGACGTTTGCTTTCACTGGTGTTAACAGAAACGGAATTTGGTAACTAGTCAATAGTTGTTTGCGACTTATATAAGGCAAATATTTCACGAAGCTTTACTACCTCAAACTGAAATGTCTGTTACACTTTGGAGAATGCCAGCTAAAGAATAATGAAAAAGGAGGTAAATTCCAATTGAAGATTTTTAACTCACAAATAAGCTGGCTAAGAATTAACGAAAGTAAACTAATACAGCAAAATGTATTAAAATGTCCGTAAAGTTCTCGTCTGTTTGTAAAAAAACCGGAAGCTTGTGTTTATTCGCGAATTTAAAGTTTGGTAATAATTCTAGAATTACTGTATTTTGTTCCTTTTATACAGTATTCAGTTTTTTCTGAAATGGCGAGTTGTGAATTTTAGAGATCTCAACGGTGGTCTGCTGCAGAATTGAAGATATTCCGCCCTGGGCACGAGCAACTATTTCCTACGTTTGTCCTTTGGGTTTTCACAAGAGACACTGACTAAAGAATACACAAGAATCCGATATAATTTCCGTCTGCGCTACTTTTGTGTAATTGGATAAATATTCTTCATGCTATTCTGGCCCACTAAGCTTCTTTGTATAAGCATTTCATAACCCTTTCCTTTTTAACGCTATCTGCGTAAATTACTTGTTGCCCTCCATGATGTAATGGTTACCATCATACATCCGAGGTTGCGGGTTTAAACCCGGTGGAGGACGATGGATTTTTTCAGGCGTAAAAATCCTTAGCATGGCTTCCTTAGGAAGGGAAGTAAAGCCGTTGGTCCCGTGTCGTAGATTTACGGTACGTAAAAGAACCTCAAACCTGATGAAGGATGCCTCTGAGCAAAATGTAACGGTCTTTTACAACCAATATTGAATGGGACGCTGAGAACCACAGCAGTTAAAGAGCGTCCATAAATAACATTCCATTTCATTTTTTGCGTAAATTATTGGACTTCTTCTATTGTAACACTGATTCACTTAAAACCCATACAGAAAAATTTATATACGTAAGTCTGCCAACATCTTTGTTGAATGTCAAGTATTATTAGCATTATCGTTTGCCTCAGTCCCACTCGTTTCTTAAGTATAGATAATACAGCCATTTTAAATAATTACTACTTGCTGTAGTTCAAAGTAACAAAGTCCTAAAGTAGACTAAGTCAAGCTAGGTCTGTTGCTTTTGCATGTGCAAATAGTTTATTATTGATGACGTTACTAATATATCTTTTAAATTCATACAAAATAAACAAAAATGTATAATTTATTTTAATATACTTTGATACACAAGGCACAATTAATAAAATTGCCTTTAATCAATTGCAACAACCCTTTAAAGTTTCCTGTAGAGCATTCATAAACTGTAGTAAAAATAATTTAATAATTCATTCTATAAAGTAATGGGACTTGGAGAGCATTAAAAGGAATAATTCTTACAAGGGGTCATAAAAATCCGATATCAATAGAGCAATTAATATCGCGTATAAGATTATCTAAGTACACATACACAGGTTTATATCGTCGTGATTCAAGTCAGTTGAATACGTTAGAAGTGCGAACAGAGTTATGAAGTGCTGGCTATTACTTGGTCAATGCTAAATCAGTGAGTAAGGCACATTGGCAAATGTCTTTATCTGTCATTATGCTCCGCCTCTATCTTTTGCACTTTCCCTCTCGATACTGCTATGTTATACCGTCACAGAACTCCTACTCTATCCATATGTATCCGAAACTTATTCATTTAAGTCACAAGGATTTCTTACCTTAGGCTTTTCTTATAGATTACCTCGGCTTGAGGCACTTTCTATCTACAAACATGTGAAAAGAAATGAAATTAAGTTTTATTTATGGACGTTCTTTATTTGCTGTGGTTTTCAGAGCCGTATTCTAAGTTGAACGCCAAAAGGCTGCTTAATTTTGCTCTGAGGCCTTTATGTGTTCCTTTACGTGTAGTACATCTATGAGACGGGACCACCGGCTTTACTTCCCCTCTCAAGGAAACCATCCTAAGTAGCTTTACGCCTGAAAAAATTCACCACCCTCTGCCGGGTTTGAACCGGCGTACCTCGGGTGCAAGCACTTGAAACTTTCCTATTGTTCCATTTTCAATTCTTGCACAAAATGCGATATTTTTAAATAAGAATTATGATAGAAATAAGTATAGCTACAATAGCATCATGTACCATTTTTAATTATTCCTTCCTTATTATTGTAAGGCACAGGAATTTATAGCAGTTGACTTCAATTTACCTACACCAATGCCATTATCACAACAAAAACTGCAACATAAATGTGATGGGATGTTGGGTGGTGTTTTTCCTGCGATCGCCTTGCTTTTATACACTGATGGTTTATCCTCATGTTGTTTACCCCTGGTTTTAATGCTTAGAAATTGCTAAGCATGGTTATTATCGCTATTATTTTGTGTTGTGTATATTTACTTTATGTATTATTTAATACTAATTTAAAGGTATGCGTATCTATACTGCCCCATATGAGCCGCTGAAATGAATCTCTGATCGCGAGCTTACGGTCAGATAATTATTTCATCGTGCTACTAAAATGAAAATTATTTATATTTTAATGTCACCTATATTATTACATTGAATTATTTATCCCTCTGGCGTGATGGTGTTTGGCTTGGCGTTTGAGCAACTACCTCGTATAATATACAGTTGTTGAATTATTTATAGTGGTTGCTGATGCCTATAGAAACATAAATAGCATATTATGTACACTATATGCATTTTACATACATAATTTAAAACTTTTTGGCTTAATAAAATGTACAGCTTGTGGTAACTAGCAAGATCACTTCGCTGATTGTTTAGCAGAACCCCTTAGTCGTAATTGCGTATATAGTTTTTTAAAGGGTCAGTTCGAGTGAAAGAATAGTCAAAAAGTTAAAGAATCCCACATATTGGTTTCTTTTCAGAGAACCTACATGTGTTTGATTTCATATTCTTACGCAATAGCTTAACAAACAATATCAGTGAGGCATGTGTTTTGAAAAAGACATACAGAGAATAGAGTGAAACGTTTGTTGCAGCAAAGAGTAACGATGAAGCCGAACGGTCACTTTGATGATGTTTTTTTTTTTTTTTTTTTTTTGTTATGATACATATTTATTATTATAGTTTCTTATTTTATATACATGTCGCTATTTTATTTTTAATCATGCACATAGCATAGCCATGCGAGTACCAATATAATCTTCATTTCATTATTCTTTCTACACTATTATCCGTTACCGTATTTTCCGTGCTTAGATTAACTATTCAATTTTATTCTCCCACATTTATGTATTCCACAAATAAATGATTTATGCTTCTACCTCATGTTCTAATGGGCTATAATGTATTCTTCTTCCTGAGTAACCAGTAGTCCAGCTTTCTTTAAATCAGCTTTTTTGCATAAAATAATCGATCTTAGCCTCTGTGGCCGTTAAGACGTAGTTCCTATGATTAGTTACAGAAATATTTGGTACCACGAGTGTCCTTATATTTTATTAACATTTACTGCCGGTCAATCTCTAATACTTCATTTTACAGCCATTACGCGATCAGCTTTCACTAATATTTGCGATGTTAAGGCTTTAAATGCGAGATCTAAGTATTAAAATGGCTTAAACTAATGTTCGAACCTTCCCTTATAGGTCACATCTTCAGTAAAACAGCCATCCTGCGACAAGCAATACTTTTTTGTTTTAAATGTCACGTATACTATTACTTCATTTCATTGCTAACGTTTTCCTTTCTTCCTTACATTTATCCTCCGAGACGTTCTTTAGAGATGTAACAGACCTCACTGCTCGTTTCAAGTTTTATCTACTGTCTGGGTCGATTCCTGCGTTGCCCAAAAGATTCTGTTGAACCCGTGGCCGTATAACGGAAATTTGCTTACCCTGCACTGCGGCAATTCTAACCGGTTCTGTTTCTCTCCTCTAAGAGAGCCCCGGCTTATCAGTTGAAGCGAAGTTTGAGCTGAGCAGAGGCCGCATAATATGTTAGCCTTAGACTGTGTTAATGCCATTATAATGACAACATGTCTGTATACTTAAGCATACATACGTTTTACATATGATTCCTAAGTTACAACAAATTCATCTAGAGAATTAGATGTTGATTTATAGACAAATTCCTTGATATTTGAGGTCCTCACCAAAGATCAGTACGTAATCTTGTGAACAGATTTAGAATTTTTATAAGATATCAAAGGCAAATCTTTATGTTCTAGTGGGAAAAAACTCGAAGGCATGTGAAAAAACTTAGTACGAAGTCCGAAAAAATCACTGAGGAATCTTGTAGATTATTATGAGAGTTTCGAAAACTTCGGCTTGGTATACTAATAAACGTTTAAAATAATATACCTAAAAGATAACGTAATACGGGAATTGCAACCGTGAGAAATGTGAAAAGAGTTAATCACTCTAATTGGGTTTTTGATAATGTTAATGCACGCTCTATTTACATGCGCTTTTTCAGACGAAGCATGGTTTTATTTACCTAGTCATGAAGAATCAATGAGTAATAATGCAAATTTTCTTGAAATGTTTAGAGATTTGTGGCGGCAAGAGGAGATAATTTTCAGCATCTTCTGTGATTAAGGTATATAATAGCTCTTGTAGTTATAATTTGCATGACACCTCTCTGCACTTGAATTTAAGAGGCTATGAATATCCGACTCCGCCAGCAAACAGCATGCATTCCAGTGCCAAGAAAAGTCCCATTATGCTGGTCACGGGGACAAATGAAGGTTCTATATTATGGGTCCTGTTCTGTCTATTGTGATTATTATATTAATTTCGCTATATAGTGGGGCCACAGATTGTGTATCTGAGTATTTCGCTTTAAGAGCAGTAACTTCGGTATTGTTTTGTTGCACAATAGTGATGAATAACCCGATGAAGACTACGTTTATCAGCTACATTACACTCGCACAAGGTCAGCTGCTACCTTATTTTCGTGCTGCAAAGACTACATTTTGTGCGTCAAAAATTAAAGTTTATTCAAGACATCTGTCGTGTGCGTGCTTTGCTTAAGTGTGTTCTTGCTACTGACGTTCTTGTCTTGTTATTAGGGCACAGAAATGTTTACCTAGAAATTCACGCTTGGATAACGAATTTGTATTTACATACATGTACGTAAGAACCGAATCATGTGGACAGGTTTGTAGATGTAAGATACATACGCATTTTACCGGATAGGTAGAGAAGGAGTTGGAGGTCAGGTTCATAAGTTTAGGGCAAAAAATTGCTAAACGCTAAATCTAAGAAGGGAACTGATGTGCTCTAAAGGAGGAAAAATTATTGTATTATTCAAATGCTCTCCAAATTATTCTCTCATAGCAAGTCGGTTGTTTCAAATGCCTCTGTTCTTAGAGTTGTTTAACTTTGAAAATTCAAATCTTACTGAATGGCGTTGTGCATCAATTACGAGGACTGCCAAGGATGACTCATTACAGACGAACACGGCCGCGCCGTGGCCGAGTGGTTAAACCACTCGCCTCTCACCTAGACTCCGGTTTCCTCCACCATCGCATTCCACCGGTGCTCCATCATCATTCATGTATCATCAGTGTCACCGCCTGCGGTGCCATCAGTAGTTAAAGCGGGTGTAAAAAAAACCAAAAAACACACGAACACACTTTCAACACCACTTATTACATGGTTACTAGTCATTATAGCTATTACTATAACCCGTGAAAGAAAAATATGCAGTGTGTGGAACACGGATACTCGCAAGCCAAGGCCACGCAATATAGCAAACACATTTGTTTAAGTACTTTAAATTTGTTTACTTGTCTTTGAACATCTTGAAATCCACGACAATTTTACCCTCTTAAATTTTCTTCCTTTGCTCTGAAATTATTCCTGGGTTGATTGAATTCTATAAAGTTAATTATTGATTGCTATTCCTTATTGTTACTCTAACGATTACGCTTCCATTTATAGTCTCGGGATATGTTTTTCGTGTGATCGTGGCACGTTCCTCTGGTAGCTGATTCCCATTTTCTGCTAAATATGTGGCTTCTACTCCAAAATTGTTGTTTGCGGTTTGTCTCAACACTATTAAAATTTCATGCCTGTGAGTCTTTTTCACAGTGTTTAACGCCCGATTTTACTACCTGTGGCACCGCAGGTAATGGCAATGATACATGCAATGAAGATGGAGTACCGGTGGAATGCATGGAGGGTTGAACTGGAGAACCCGGAAATAACGCCCCTGCGCCGCTTGGTCCAACACAAATCCCACATGTGGTCGCCTGGGAGCGAACCCAGTCCCCTTGGTGAGAGGCGAATGTTCTATCCAATCGGCCATAATGTGGGTGGTTGATTTATGGCACGTAAAACATCCTCTAACGTAATAAAGAGACCTCTGAGTAAAATTAAGCAATATTTCACGTCCAATATAGAATGGGGCAGTGAGAACCATATCAGTTAAAGAGCGTACCTAAATAAAGACAAATTGAAATAGCTTAGATCTGTAATATACTTTTTAGCGTTATCGAATATGCAGTTGAAAACTGTAATTAATACTGAAATATAAATTGAAATTAGCAAGTCAAATATTGTTTAGTTATACAGGAATATAGTCTATTTACTCTGTTACTGAATATAGGTGCAGGGACACCTCTTTTAAACTTCTGAGTTTACATCACGTGAAGTTCTTGACCATGCTGTATTTTGCAAAGGTTTACTTATCATTGACTCCTAAATTTAATTGAGTATCATTTATGGACGCTCTTTAATTGCTGTGACTCTCAGCATAAGCCATGATAAGAATTTTATGCCCCAAAAATAAATCGCCCACCGCCGGATTTGAATCCGTGACCTTAGGGTACTCTTCTATGATCAGTAATTTTACTTGAGGTCATATTTTGATTGGAGATTAGTTGCGTTGATTATTCGTTAATTACTACTATTTTTCTTACTGCACATATTTCATTAATAATTATCTGCCATAATTGGTTATATTGAAGCTCCAAAGTGGCTCAAAGATCCCTCAATGGCACCACAATAAATTTGTTCTATGGCCACATTATTCAGTTATTAAGACTTCCGCCTTACTCATTATTTTATTCATATTTCTTAGTTTACTGCTACCTCTATCTTAACTAAAAGCAACTCCTATTGAATTTGATCCTGGATATTTTTGACAAATTCCTGCTGATATAACTTTGTAGCTGTTTCAAGTTCCTTTCTAAAACCATATCTCATTTAAGCCTTATTTTCTGAATTTCATCTCTCTGACTTCTAATTACATGTTCAATTTCTCCTTTGTGATAAATAATTGTATTTTATACTTCTGCTTTCTTTTGGTTAACTAAATTTAAGTGTCTTTTTGTTGACTAGTTATATTTCCATTTCTGCTGCCAATCCACAAAATGTATCTTTGATTTCTCCTTCAATTTACCAAGTTTCAATTTAATTTATGTCACTCATTCAACATATAAATATACCTATGCTGGTTCTATATTTGTATTTATATTGCTTTGAGCTTACATAATATGTTTCTACAACTTTTCCAGTTTGTATTTTACCTTGTTTCACACGTATTCCTAAAATAAATGCTATTGTGTTAATGTTTTGAACTATTGTACCATTACGCAGTAGCCCGTGATTTTAACAATTACCTTCTGGAAGTTTGTTCTTATGGGAATTAACTGCATATAACAAATTTTACTCTTGTGGGGATAGCACGATTCTTTCTTTGTTTCTTCTTTCTTTCCCTTCCTCGTGTGTAGGACTTACTAACCCAACGAGTTACAAGTCAGTGTCTGGGGCCAGATACCTGTTGAGGAAAATCGGTTCTGAATTAGAGGGAGAGCCAGAACACTTGATCAGCGCGTTGCTTGGTATGAAAGTGAGGAAGTGGATGACATGAAATATTGGTAGGACCGATAATTTGAGATGAATTGGTGAAATAAATGGTGCAGGAAACTGGAGAACCCGGAGAAACACGCCCAGACATCGCTTCGTCTGCCACATATCCCTCATGCGGTCCCTTTAGATCAATAGACACTGGGCCACAGCACCGCATTACGGCATGTTTGCCACAATAAATGCTTGTCATTTGACCTAACAATTGTTAACACTTGAAACAGTGGAATTTCTAGACGGTCTTGAGGATGTATTCGCTTTGCCGCATTGTCTCATTTTGCCCCGCCGGTGTTATTTCTACCTGCAGCTTCTCATCCTTTGGGTTTGCTGACCTGTATGGTTTCAAAATGTCTGAGCGTCATTTCTAACTGTTTTTGCGTTGCCTGAAAAAAACGTTTTCTATTCCGAATTGATATTCCTTAATAAATTATTATCTAGCACTAATTTATATCGCCGCAAATCAACTTGAATACACGAGAGACGCGGACTGAATTTTGAATACTGATATATCAATGCTCAATCAATGAATAAACTGCGACGAGACACGCCGTTATATTTTATTACTCTCCACCTCCCAGATTGAGACTTTCTCTCTTAACGTTGCTGTGTTGCTCCTTAGAGCCTCAATTCTATTTGCATTTACTGTAACCTATCTGCGCAATTAAGATACGGAGGAGAGGGAAGTGAAACATGGGTCTTTCCTATTCAAAAAGTCCTATGCAGCTCAAAGTGAATTTCAAGGATGTTTTACGGGATTTGTTTAATTTATTATTTTTTACCTTTTTCTACCTTTAATGGAATGTTTTGTTTGCTGGAGAACATGAACTAAAGACAGAAAGTTAATCAAGCTAGAGAACTTCAGAAGCGATTCCGTGTGGTGCACTAGCAACCTATTTAATTATCCATATAGTTAAGGCTATTATGTAATTCAGTATTTATATCCTTTTCTTAGAATGCATAAGTTTTCATCTATTTTTATGGGAATTGAAATAATATTGCATTACCTAACCTACAGTATCTCTCCGAGGCCGCGCCGTGTCCGAGTGGTTAGACCACTCGACTCTCACCTAGGAGGCCCGGGTTCGATCCTAAGCGACAACATGTGGATTTGTGGTGGGGAAAGCGGCGCAGGGGCGGGTTTTCTCCGGGTTCTCCGGTTTCCTCCGCCATCGCATTTCACCGGTGCTCCATCTTCATTCCATGTTTCATCAGTGTCATCGCCTGCGGTGCCATTTGTAGTAACATTGGGCGTTAAACACCAGAAAAAAACAGTATCTCTCCATCTTCATTCCATTTATCATTAATCATCGCCTGCGACCCAGCAGTAGTAAAAGCGGGCATTAAACACTATAAAAATCAGTCTAGATACATGAATTCAAGCTGTGCAAAGTTTAGTATAATTCTGCTCAACGGTAGGATATTATTTAATTTAGTACAAATTCGATATGAAATCGGAGCTGTAAAGATCAGAATGTTAGAAGAAAAAAGTATGAGGTCGTTTAACATGCAGATCTGTCGAAATCTAAATTTATCTCATCATCTAACGAAGTTCGTCATATACTCTAATTATTACAAGACCTATGAGAGTTGTTACTCATTTTAGAAATGAAACTTGCGTTTTCTATCCTATATGGATGTGTTACGTGTGTATCGATTTTGAAAGCTAGACATTAACAGTTCCTTTGAATTTAGATCCGTGTGAGCATATCGCATGTGAACCACGAATATTTTACAGATCAATAAAACAATGTGCTCAGATATATTCTGTCTATCAGTACTCAACAGGCTGCGACATTATACCAAAATGAGCTGATTTTACTGAGAGCACAATGTTAATCTCCTCATGTTAAGCTCCCAATACAGGATTCGATACGAGAATGAATGCCAGAGCTTGCGGTCAATAGAGATTTCAATCCAAGAATAATTCAGTTCATAGTTGCCAGTCCATTCTGCCGAAACCACAGGATCTCCATAGGCTAAAAAACTGCATTCCCATAACGGACGCTAAGCTACTCACTTTTAATAATTGTGAAACAATCATTAAATACAGGTGTAAGAGACATTTTTTTTCTGAAATACTGCACTGGACCTCAACATTAAATTTTGTAATTGCGCCATAAATGCAAGATCCAGGTATAATAAAAAGTCATAAGTACACTAAAATTACACTGATTTGCCAAAATCAATTGAAATTAATGTATGGTGTAAAGTTAGGTAAACATTACAGCAATCTCATAAAGCACGCGCTAGTACCCCCGTTTTTCGCTTGCTCATTATTTCTCTCCCTAATTTTCACTCTAACCATTTTCTTTACATATGGTCTTTCTTTTAAATACTTTTTCTTAATTCCACTTACCAGAAACCTAGAAGTGGCTTCTTGAAGTTTGTGATTAAAAGCTGCGTTTGCACGCAAAATACCATTTGCAAAGAAGTATTCAGACATCTTACCTGAAATGAAAACGAAAGTGAAATTGTAACATTTTTATTGAATTGTAACACGACGTATGACATTAAAAACACAGATACCATGTGACTAAAAAGGATATCTTGCATATGCGGTTATATAATATTCATGAAAGTATAGTTCACACAAGCAAATTAATTCTGTGAGATGTAACATCCCAAGCACACAAAACAGCTTTTCAATAAGTACAAGATATAACTGTAATACTTGCCTGTAAAATCTAACAATTTCCTAAATTTATAACCTATGTAATATTTGGACACATATATTGTATCAAAATTGATAATTTTATCATTCAATACAGTAAATCCAAATGTCCTAAAGTAACTTTTGCAAGGTACTGACGCCAGAAATCGTTTCCCCAGACCCAGTTTAAGTGAGGAAATGTTAGTGAATCACACATACTGTCATATACGTACACTGCTCAGTAGTACATGTGCTGTTTTTAAGGAACCATAAATAGAATGTTAGCTTTGAAACGCGTAAGGTTTCATTTCATAGGCTCCACGTGAACTGCAGATGAAAGCGTTTCCTCCATAAAATTGTACGAGTATAAACATGTTCAAAAGAAAGGGATTGGGAGTTATTTAAATAAATGCCTAAAGATTAATTTTCGAAATTGGTGTTATTTTACCAATTTATTGGTAATGTTTGCCTCCACATACATTTGTGGGAAAATCTTCTCTAAAATGAATTATATTAAAATCCAGCGTCACAGCAGACTACAGGAAGATGATTTTATTGATCTGTTAAGACTCTGTACTCATCCTTAGCAGCAGATATTTATAGACTGGTCCAAAGTAAAATATATCACCGAAGTAAAACATATGCCATATTTAGATAGAGAAGAAACATGCCATTACATCGCATAGCGGTATAACTCAATGTTTCACACGGAGTAGAATGAGGTATTGCGCTTTCCTCTCTGCTGCTGTAATTTGGGCATACCTGTGCTAAACAATAATTAGTAGCATCTTTCTTTTGTTTAATAATTATTTTCTCGTGGTCTAACGAAAACCGCGCTGATCCCCACTCAAAAGTGTACTGGCACAGTAAGACAGTACGTTTCACATAAAAATGTATACAAAAAGTCCTAGAATTCAACCACACAACTTGCAGCATTGCGGAGGGGTCCAAGATAAACTTTTTGAGGTAGGGAACCTATGGGCTATGGTTTCTAAATTCTTTGCTACAGCTTAACAAATATTAAGGGTTAGCACGACACTGATAAACTGCACCGAGGACTATGACTTAAATACCCGATTTCGGAGAGCGTAGATATTGCCATTATTTACGCTATGGATAGCGTGTGGCCATCCGGTTAAGATGTTGAGGGAGTTGAAGGTTTAAACCTCCATAGGTTCCTTTATTTTCACGTTACCGCCTTTGTTTACATTTTATAAAGAGCCGTTCATATTTTGCTGCGTTATGCAATATGATTTTATTGTACTGACAAATAAAATAAATGTAATGTAGGATTGATATGTAGGTGCAACAGAAAATGTTTCCTTAACAATTGCATTTAGCACCTGAATGGATACACTTCTCCATACCCCTTGAAGGAGTTTCTAAAATACAGTGTATCTTGCATCCATGTTATGTATGTACACATTACAATTAAGGGCACGGTTCACAATTACGAAACAATATTATCGTTGTGTCGAATGAACTTCAAGTGAAATAAAAATGAAAAACTATCTAGAACAAGTGCCTACATAAATGTGGTTCTGCTTTTGAATGCATTTGCTCTGCATGTAAAGCAAATAGAAAGACTTCGAAAAATAACACAATATTCAAAGCAAAAGGTACAACAGGTCACTAGAGGAACTGTTTGATTTAAATAACTGGAATATTCCTGCAGAAATTGCACCTACGAAAAAATGAACCTCCCATCCTGTCAAAAATTTCAGGAGTGTTTTGAGCCTCATCACAAGAGGCTGAAGTTCGTGTCGTTACTTGTCCATCTGTTTCGACAGACTCCGGTAAGCAAGGCTCTTCAGCATACGTAATGGTACCACGTGGCACCAAAAAGCACGTGAGCTAAGAAGTTTACAGTTTAGATTCTCTTAGGAGGTTAGTCTGTGTGAACTCCGTTTCGCACCTCGTTGAAACAATTTATATTCTTGCACATAATGTGTATACTTTTACAATATGAATACAATGTTTAGCAATTCATGGTTTTCACAGTAGTCACGTGTAGGTATTTGACCAGATTTTGAGAAATAAAGGCCCCCGGACCAAGTGAGCTCAAGTTCTTGAAACAGCATAATAACTACACAAGACAAAATATACCACTGTTTGAATCCTTGCAAGTGCCCAGGTATTTTTATTCCACCGCTAAAATCGTAGTTCATTACTACGTTTCAAAGTACACATGAAATAAATGTTTTCAACAAACCTAATTGTTCTGTAGCATTAATCTACGCAGGTTCCTTGACAATTACTGCATTTTATATTTAACGCTACGTAAATACCATTCACAGCCTTTTCAAAGTAATTTATACTGGAGGGTTTATCGTCTTGGTCTCAGAAATTTAAATTCAGTGTATTAGCGTTCCTCAAATTGTGTACCTGTGAAAAAAATAAGAAAATTAAAAACCTGAAACCTCAGAGAACGGTGTGATCTTTGTATTGCGGGATTCGATGACCAGCGCTTTACCGAATCATCCACCAGTATGTTAAGGTGGAGCACTCTAGCTAAGTATATATGATCTAAAATCTACGAAACTGTTAACAGTGCACAACCTCAAAGATCATGCAATTTTGCCAAAGTTGCAAGTCCAATAATTTTAAATACCGTCCTCATTATGCAGCAACACTGCATTCCTTCGACTAGTGGCATAAAAATGAGGCATTCAGACAGGACATATACGTCCACGTTCTTTTAATTTTTCGCCATTAATGTGCGATCTAGAAAACCTGCCATAACTTTCACATTTGGCAAAGGAAACAATAGGTTCCCTATTCCCAGAAATAAATCTGCTCCGAAAGACAATTTTAGAACGAAGGCAAGGGGTACCTTTAAGGGAATTTTCCCAATATGTCTGGCCCATGAGCCTGACAAAAGAGAGGACATTAGCACATAGTTTACTATTACTGATTGTAAGGAACAGGAGTTCAATTCTGCGCGTGCAGGCAATGGATTTTCATAACGAAAAAGATACAAAACGATCAATGGGAAAATATATAACTATCACATGCTAAAGCCAGAACAGGGCAGATGCTTGAAGCCAGTAAAAGTTGAACTTTTGAAAATCCCCTACAGCCGAAAAGTCTGCCTTTCACTTCAGTTAGGAGGTCCGCCATTGCACTTACCGTTGGAAAGTCGGGCACGTAGCAGTGATGCCAATAACTCAAAGGGTGAAATATTATGTCGAGTCAATAACATTTCGTAGGGAAGTAGTATTGCTAAATGACGCAACAAATAACGATGTGTAATACTACATGCGTGTGTGATAAGACGGGATTCAAAACAGAAAAAGTTGGCGGGAAAATAAAGGTTAAAAGCAGAAAACGAAATCAACTGGTCGCATTGGTTACCAGCCCTGAGATCCATTTAACACAGATCCATGCTATCTTGATCTAGTCACTAACCCAAACCCATGCTTTAAAATCCCACGTATTGCCAAAACGGCGCATGACACCCAAAACCGCACCAACACTCAAAGACAATTAAAATTTGCCTGATGCTGTGTATTTTATGAAAATGTGAACGTTTGACGGGGACTCGGCTCTTAGCACGATTTTCAAAGATGCCATTTTGGTACCATATACCACGCTATTAAGAAAAGGCAAAATCGATTAGACAATTCACCCCTTCAGCCCCCAAACCCGCTCGACGCAGCCACAGAACAGGTTGAACTGTATAACCAGTGTATTAATTTAGTTGGCCACGTGCGCGAATCACTTTGGCATTAGAACTTCAGTGTGTAGCGCAGAGAAAATATTAACCTACTTTGCATCACCCGGTAGGAGAAGTAGTTATTGTCCAACCAGAAAGTCACATGTTACGTTTCATGTCCATCTCCATTCCTTCGGTAACTGGTCTGTTCAATACGCGTTTAAGAGTATATCAAACAGGTGAAAGACATGGGCGGAGCCAACAAGAAGACCCCATCTTACGATATGTATATCCAGGCGTATTTTTAATGCATTTGAGTGTACCAGTTGATAATGCTGTTACTGCATCTTCGTTCCAAGGTTACTCTGTTACTCAAGTTAAAATTATGCTTCACTTTTCTTAAAAGGAACGTGTGTTGTTTGCACAGCTTATACTAAATTCTAACTGCTCGTGCATATGTAAGGTGATTTTATTGAACAAATGCCAAACTCCACTCTGCCTTATAAAAAGCTGCAGACGCCACTGTGAAGTAATATGAAGCTTTAGGCTCGGCTTCAGATAAAAAGAAATATACATTAGGGGACATTTTACTCTGAACAGGCTTAAGCGAATGCGCCAAAATGCATTTAGACTGAACGTTTTTGGGCAGATCATAGTAATAGAATGTAATAGACGTATTACTTTACTGTCATTATTTTCATGGTGAATATCACTTCTAAAACAGTTGTATATACCGTGCAAGTGGTAATGATATTTGCTATAGATCCGGTATTGTCTTTTATTAAGCATGTGCGTGCGCATGTTTAATGAGGTCACTAAATACTTGGTAAATAATGAAATATCCCACGGTTAAAACAGGTCAAGAAATGTGGGTACAGCTTCTGCATGAAAAACACAATTTCGTTGCTGTAATTCATCATATTTCCTGGTATGCCTTACAACAGCCTAACATATGAACACAACTGTCACAGACCCGCTCTCTCTTCCCTGATGGCCAAATATGTGTTTAAATAAAAGAACTGCTATAAAAGAAATTAACTGTAAAGTATTTAGCAAGATTAATTACGCACTCAAAGCATTTTTACATAAACAGCAAGGAAGATGTAATGCCATACTTAATAGCTCAAACAGAATACACGAGTTCATAACAGACTTTCAAGGAGCTAAAGTTTAAAATATTTTGAAATTAAGAAACTTCAGATCTCTCAAAGATTCTATTAGCGTACGTCTTGAAAGATTCCAGCTCTCTTGAGGGAGAAATATGCCTCAACGAAGTTAGTTACGAAACTGGTATTTCAAGTGTGCTACACGCCCACATGATAAGGCTGGGCGTTTACTTACAGATAATCAAACTGAATATTGAAAAATAAATGAGTATAAATTATACTTTTCCTGAATATCAAATCTCGACATAATTATTCTTTCACAGGACATCGGCTTAATATCCTAAGCGTTTGCAATTGTTACGTATATCGGAAATAGATAAGTATGTAACCATCGGCTGATTAATTTCCTTATGAAAAGTATATCCTTTAAATACAGTTGTATTTTGGAACCGAAAGTTTGCAGAAATAATTACATTATGTTTGTCATGAAGAAAGAAACAAATTAGTACCCATAATGCCAACTGCAATATGGAATAAAGTGTATTAAACATATAAACATAATACGCCATTTAAGTAACCTTTAGACACACCAGTACAACTAAAAGTGAAAAGGAGAAGAAAGGATATTAGTTGTTTACACGGTTTAAATAAAACGCGAGTTTTTCTTTTCTTTTTTGATTTTGCCCCGTAGTCAGGCATTTGTTCATTCCATGACCCTATTACAAAAGTGATGTTATTATTATAATTTGCGATAACAGCTATCCTCCTGCAATTTCTAGATGTTGAACTGTCCTATGTACATTGGGTAAAGTTTTATTGTTTAGGCCTATTTCATTAGATCATATGTATCATGGTATAGAAACTGGGGAAGAAAAACCTTGCTCAACCGCCCTGTTAGACGTGCACCAAAATAATGCGTTACGAAAGTATTAATGCTTCTCCCAACATGCCCAGTGCTTGTGCTGCGGAATCAAATTAAACTCAATATATAAATAATGATTTAAATAATAATCATTATCATTATCATTCAAATAATAATAATAATCATCATCATTATAATTAATATATTATCATGATAATTATAATTATCATGATAATTATAATAATTGCTATAATAATAATAATTATTATTATAATATTATTATAATGATAATTATTATCATTATAATCATTATTATCATTATCATTATCACCATTATAATCATTATCATTATCGTCATCATCATTATTATCGTCATCATTATCGTCATCATCATTATTATCGTCATCATTATCGTCATCATCATCATTATTATCGTCATCATCATTATTATCGTCATCATTATCGTCATCATCATTATTATCGTCATCATTATCGTCATCATCATTATTATCGTCATCATTATCGTCATCATCATCATTATTATCGTCATCATTATCGTCATCATCATTATTATCATCATCATTATCGTCATCATCATCATTATTATCATCATGGTCATCATCATCATCATTATTATTGTCATTATTATCGTCATCATTATCGTCATCATCATTATTATCGTCATCATTATCGTCATCATCATCATCATTATTATCATCATCATCATTATTATTGTCATTATTATCGTCATCATTATCGTCATCATCATTATTATCGTCATCATTATCGTCATCATCATCATCATTATTATCATCATCATCATTATTATTGTCATTATTATCGTCATCATTATCGTCATCATCATTATTATCATCATCATTATCGTCATCATCATCATTATTATCATCATGGTCATCATCATCATCATTATTATTGTCATTATTATCGTCATCATTATCGTCATCATCATTATTATCGTCATCATTATCGTCATCATCATCATCATTATTATCGTCATCATCATTATTATCGTCATCATTATCGTCATCATCATCATTATTATCATCATGGTCATCATCATCATCATTATTATTGTCATCATTATCGTCAGCATCATTATTATTATTATTACTATTATTATTATTATTATTTTGTGGCCCTGACAAGCCTAAAGCTACCAACCCGACTCCGACCTCACGCCCACTTACGCACGGTAGAGGTGGATGATCATTCAACCGATACCGGAAGGTGATGTGGCCAGCATCATGCTTCCCCCATCCCCTCACTTTCGTCTCGATACTGAGTGGGCACCCGTCCTATACCCAGACCTTAAAATCCGCAATCCCATGGGTGGGATCGAACCCGGAAGCATTCCATCGCCGGGAACCAGAGCACTTCACACAAGATACAGAAACCATACATAATATGTCTTAACATAGTATAGCGTAATGTGCAAATAAATAACTCAATTAATATCCTTGTACATAGGAGACGAGAAAAATACGGGGTATTAATAAAATAAAATAAAAAAAAATATGATTGACTTTCAACGTATAAATAAAGTACGATAGTGCGCCAAATGCTGCTACATAAATTTAAAATCTGAAAAATAGTTGGTCTAAATCATAAAAGTAGTATAGAAAATATTATTTGCTGTAGAACATACAATTAGTACAATTATATTAACCTATTAAATGCAAACATTACACTTTAAACTACATCGAATTACCGTTGGTGATTAATTGATGAAATTCCGCATTCCCTCCATTCCTCTGACCACTGCCGCGAAACCCAATGCTCGCAACCATTTTAAATGCATAAATGAGAACGGAATGATATATGAGTGCGCGTTATATATTACTATTAGAACACTGGTGAAATTAACTATCTGATATTATTTTTCACAAAATGCTTCCTTATTTGGCAAGATGTGACGATCTCAGATCCGTTCTGTTTCTTGTGTATCTTCTTAAGCAGGCATGAGAAGCTCCAAAAGCACAGATGTGTAATCCTTCTCCCAATCTATTAGCACACAGTATTCGCCCGGTTCAAAACGCGAATGTCAACGCAAATCTGGCTGCAAAGTCACCAGTGGCGTATAATTAAAATGTAGTTGTGTTTAATTAAATACAATAGATACTTTAATACTAAAAGAAAGCCTTCTCTATACTCAAATTTATACGTTAATACTGGAAACATATGATAACACAATGTAAATAACGGAACACACTCATTGGTACTAAATACATTTAAAACGCTGAATTTCATAATTACTAGTGCTGAAAACAGTTAGAAACGCACGCTACTTACAAGATTTCATTCACATTTGCACTGAAAATAATTGAAACATTACTTTACAATTGTAACAAACATTTATGTACAAAAAAAAACTAGGTATATACATATTTTGCTGGAAAACTTGAAGACATTCAGTACTTTCAAAATCCTACACATTAATAATAAAAAGGGCTCATTTTGCAATATAAGATTACACTACGAGTTCCAAAAACACGTGAAAAATATTCTACGTACAAAATCGAATACAAAAGTGATAAACCATTTCAATTATAGCTATCTAATATTGTTAATGCTTACTATTTGGCAACTTATAAAGCAGTGGCAGCTATTATTTTTAGCGGTGCTGTATGTTAGATTGGATAATACTTCTAGTAAGATGTAATATAAAAAGGAGACTATTATCATTTAAATTACACCGTCGAATTGTTTTAGTTTGGTTTTGTTATTGAGAATAGTTTAGTATATCTGAATGTGGAACCAATCATAGGTATTATGCGTCCTGCAAATTGCATCAAGTTAGCATAAGTGTCCAGGCTAGGAACAGATAAGTTAGCCTGTGTCATGCTTGTATATTCCTGCACCTCAATACTCACTACAGTTTATAGCACAATGTGAATTGGACAACAGTAGAGCAAGTAAATGTGGGAAGGGTCTTGTGCCTTCAAAGTTTCGGACCTCCCCGTGTCTGTTCTAAAGTAATTATCATATCTAGAACAATTTCTGGTAATAGAGGCTTACTATTGTTTACATTTTTATAGATCATTACATAATGGTATTAATAGTATAGCTAATATGCATTACAATAATGCGTATTGCTGTCAATAATATAATAACAACAAAGCACTAACGTAACTGCTTCATTCATCATATCAGGGATCACCAACTTGAATGGCGTGCCGTGGCCGAGTGGTTAGACCGTTCGCCTCTCACCTAGAGGGCCCGGGTTCGATCCGAACGACCGCATGCGAGGTTTTTGGTGGACAAAGTGGCGCAGGGGCGGGTTTTCTCCGGGTTCTCCAGTTTCCCCTGCCATCGCCTTCCACCGGTGCTCCATCTTCATTCCATGTATTACCAGTGACATCGCCTGCGGTGCCACAAATAGTAAAAGCGGGCGTTAGACACTAACAAAAAAAAAATAACTTGAATAAAGAAAAAGCAGTAAATTTGCTTGATGCTACTACAAATCGCCTACTGTGCACTGCGAATCAACTGCGCGGAAACAAGAACAGATAATTTCTTCAGTGCTGTACTAGAATACAATATTTTACATTTGAATTAGGGAATCCATGTTTCATAGGTTAATATACCCATTGCTATGATCATCATTTGTAGAGAAATTGCTATATTATGTCTCTGATATTAATATTTATAATTTGGATATGAAAATATACATAATTTCATAATTTTCATAGTAATTGGCAATCGTAGCATAAATAATTGTAAAATTAATGACAATTAACATAACAGAGCCAATTTTTACCTATATATTTTGAGTTTAATAATACAAAAACATTAATTTGTCATTCAAAATTGCTGTATTGTTTTACACTAAACAATACACTTTTGCACACGTTCAAACTGTTTGTCATAGCATTTTTTCCAATCTGCTTGAGACACCACTAAAACATGGTTTTTGAACGCATCAGCGGCTACTTCTGCCGGCAAGAATCGTCCACTCATTTTATTCTTGGTGTGCGGGAACACAAAGAAGGCACTATGTGCCAAATTTGGATTGTACGGTGAATGGCGTATCAATTCCATTTTTAAATGTTCAAATAGTCAGTTGTTAGACGAGATGTGTGAGTGCTCAGAAAGTCTTGATAAAGAACGATCCGACGGCACTTGTTTTGTTATCCTTATTTAACCTTATTTCCGGCAAACGAACGGCAGAGTATGATTCAAAAGTGACAGTTTTACGTTTCTCTAAAGACACTGTTGCCACATAACCAGTTTTTGTTTAAAAACACGCGACCATTTGTTTCGAAGTGCTTCGAGTCTGAACAATTTTATTGGATTTGGTTAATATTGAAATACACATACAGTCAACTGCTGTTTAAGTTCCGGCTCATATTCATAGATCCATGATTCATCATCTGCTACAATTTTAAATACATCTTTTGAAGCCCTACCATTGTATTTCTTGACCATTTGTATGCACCAATCGACACGAGCCTCCTTTTGAGTTTGTGTCAAATTATGTGGGATCTAACAAGAGCAAACCATTTTAACGGCTAAATGATCATGCAATATTTTATATATGCTGGTGGAACTAACGTCTAAAGTTACATCTTACAGTATGTGACATGTCAATCTTGCTCTATCAATTTTTGCCCAGCATCAATGTTTGCTGGCAAAGCTGATTTTGGACGGCTTCCACAAATGTCGTCATTGAGGGAACGACGGCCACGATTAAACTCGTTATACCAGCATTTCACAGTTTCAAATGATGGAGCTTCATCGCCAAATGATGTAGTAAGTTGATCACTGTATCGTTGTCTTGATAATCCACGTCGAAAATCATATAACATTATCGCACGAACATTTTCTCGAGTTAATTCCATTTTTTCGCTGAGGCACAATCTTAAAGGCACTGTAAACAACACGAATAACGCTCTATTGACAAAATATATGAGGCAGGTTGAGGTCAACCATGTCAAAGTTTCAGTGGATGCACCAGATGGTACCTACAACAAGCTGTGTTGCCAAGGCTCAAAGTATAAATAGTGGCCCTCATAATATTAACAGAATAAAGCCACAAGCTCTTTAACTTTTTGAATACTATTTTAATTGCATTATATCACCAATAGTATGAGAATTTATTTGTAACGAAAATGTTCACATTTATAGCAGTGAATATGAAGAGGTATCTTGGTAATTAACTGGATTCGGACAAAATTTGAAAGAAACGTCCTTGTCCTTGGTAATTTTGCATGGGTTGCGAAATGACGCAGCAAATTGAATTTTCCAAGTTCAGAGCTTTGTCGAAAACTAATCACTTAGTCTACCACTTTGTATAAATAAGAAAGATTCCCCGTAGGAAGGTAAAAATGTAGGAGTTGATGGTTTTCAACTTGGATTGCTTTCTGTTCCCGACATTATAAATTGACACACGACTTACTACACAAGGAAGAGAGACAATCCTTGTGGTCAGACGTTTACCCACTGTGGCAAGGAGCAAGCATATTTGCTGTTATGCAAAATCAATAGAGTGATCCTGATCTAATGAAGCAGATAGTAGCTATGTTGGTTTTTGTGTTTATTCATTTACATTTATTGCATTAGTTATACTTAGATGAGGAAAATTTCTCTCTTTGGGGGCATGTAATAATTTGAGATCTATTGGGATTTTATATGCCAGTATAGAACGTAAGTGCTGAGTCATGAGATCAAGAGATATCTGTGGTATAATGTGTACACTGCCGAAGCCTTCTCTCTATAGTCTATACTCCGGTATACACAAACTGCTGATAGCATACCTCTGTTAATATGCTGTAGACAAAAAAACATATAAAAATAAAGAAACAATAGATCGGAATTATAGAAAATAAGATGCAATAAATCGGGAAGCCTCAGATCACAGCATATATGCACTGTGTATACACTGTTAACGCATGATTAACGACTCTATTGTGAGTATACAAATAATATATACATTGTATTTAAATAAACCAGCCAACCTTCTTATACTTAGTCAAGTCATTTAATAAACCACAGTTTGAGACCAATATATATTTTTTAAATGTTATGCCATAACATCCGCTTAGTATGGGAATATGTTGTACAAAATATCACTGCGTTATATTTTATAGCTCGTTAAATTGTTACATATTCTTCACTGTGCTTTCAAACAAAATCTCCACGCATGCCAAGCTTTAATCTTTAATTTTTTTCCCTTAGAGCAGCTATTTGTATGGAAATTGCGGATAGGGTTAACGAAAAAAGACAGTTATTTTAAAAGTTTGTTTCCCTGAATTAGATAAAAGGATTTAAAGTTATTCTGCAGTAATGCAAAGTTTTTAAAGTATTGTATGGCAACTTCATAAACGTCTGATGTAAAACATAATAAAATTAGAAACGCTAAATGCATGGCAAATACATATATTACATTTTGAAACAGAGTCAGAGACTTAGGCGTTTCGTCTGGGACTGACGTTCGGGATATCGTGAGTTCTGTTCCCGCGATCGATGTCTTGAGCCATGGGTATTTCGGGGCTTTTCCTGGTCACTAGGCGAATGCTGGGAAGGTTTATTCGTTCTCCTTAGCTACCTTACCATCATTTCATCTCCAATTGATTCCAACCGGTCTCTTTCAGTGTTGTAAGTTTCGGCGAAGACTACTGTGGTGGCGCTCTTTCATGGTGCTGAATGTCCTTTGTAAATACACCTCTTAGCGGCAGGGTGGCGTTGGAAACTTCTCTGGGGTTCAATCAGGCATGGGTTCAATCAGGGGTTCGATCGGGCTCCTAGCGCTCCCCGCGTCGCATTGGTTAAACTGCCTGGATTATTTCAGGGACCCACCGCGGTGGCTCTTCCCCCGCAGTCCGCTTTCGACCACACGTCGAACATGCTCTTATATCGTCCTATCCTCCTGAGGTCTCGTGCACAATAAGTTCATGGTGGTCGCAGTATGAAACCCCTCAACGTTTTCAAAACTTTTCCAAATCTCAGTATGCCCTGACTTTTGAGAATGAGCCAACTGCTTTGAATCAAACAAACAAAGCAGAACTCCTTTCAAGCTGTAGATGTATTTGGTTTAAACTTGATTACCTACTCATTAAATTGCACAACTTAAGATAAAAATACAAACTATCCCTTCGGGATAATATATCACTATCCTGACTAGCATACAAACTAGCCCGATTGCACTTCATAATTAGATGATTGGTTTTTCAGTCATGGGTAACCTTCTGTGGAAGTATAAAATATCACCTCTCTCTGATAGTCTGGAAGTCTATAGCATACTGCTGAAGTATCACCTTGTGCTTCGAAGTGCGGTTGTTAATCATGATCTAGCCTAAAGGTTTGGACTTGCCTCCTTGCAGAAGCTCTTGGAAGTTAAAGTAAAAGCTTTGGTTGATTTAACAATAGATTTTAACCACTGTTCCCCATTACTCAACCGTTGTATTTGTTCACGCTGTTTTTCAGAACACCTAAACTTTCCAAAATTGATAAAAAAATCGATAATTGTTTTTTTTTTATTACAAGTAGTTGTTGGAAACTTTAGGCATCTATGAAGAATCAACCTTTAACTGACCTTTCCTTGCTTCAGGCTCTACGCTATTTAAGAATCGTACAATACACCTGACCTGTTTCGTAGCACACTATTTCATTACACATTGTTTTCCTAAAAAGCTAATTTTTCACGTTTTCAAAATTTTCCACGCGTCTTAGATTTTGTTTAAATACAACAAAAATGTCCCTGAATGTGTATCTTTGTAATACTACAAATAATAAAATTGTCCTAAAAGAAATAGAAGTTTTTAAAAAATATAGTTTTATGAAAAAATTATTAATTTTAAAGCGTAAAATGTCTTAACTTCTTTAAAAAGTACAGTAAGTCACTAATAAAAATTATTGCAATATTGCAGATTAACAACTTTTTGTGTGTGGTTCAAAGCTACAGTTCAGAAAATGACAACCAATTTTCTCAAATGTTAAGAAGCGTGGGACATTTTGATTATGCAATAATAAACTTGGTAAATAATTGATATCTTCTGAAGCGTTTATCCAATTTAATGAAATTTGATATTAACATCAATGTAGCCATGCAATTAAAGTAAAACTTTCAGAGCAATCTATAAAGAAATATGGTAATTTGAAATTTCAATCCCAGTGTCCCTTAAGGCACATACATCTGTAAATGTTCTACTGTAATAACCTGGATTGAAGCTATTTGTCTAAAACATGTCTTCAATACCAAACGGGTGCACTATATCTTAGAGTGAACGGAAGGAAAGGTTGAGATGGAACAATCGAAAAGCCGCGTGCATGGCCACTAACAATTTCAGGCTGTGCCTATCCTGGCGCTAATTCTGAACCAACATGAGTGGATACCATCTGGAGAACCACCGACATGTGCTCTCCGTAAGGAGATCGCTGCAAGAAGCATCTCCTTCGAAAAACACACAAACGACAATCGAGCCAATCCATTACCTGGTGCAAATAATTTCCACAGAACAAATTCCAGAGCTTCACCGCATCGCACTAACCATCGCTCTCTCGTCCTGTAACCCTGAATCAAAATAACAAAATAGCGAGGGACAGGAAAAGGTGTACTAGTATATAACATAATAACATTGGTATACCAAAATGGTCAACTACGAAATAAAGTGAAGTCAGGTTGATCGATTCAAAACGAACCGAACCCAGAATTCCTAAAATGCTAGTACAAGCGTCACCATTGGAGAAATGTCACTTGGTTCTACATGGAGGAACGACACACTAGCCGAAAGTAGTAAATGCGAAAGAAGACACCTCAACCGCTCGTTTGCCATTTTTAACACAAGTTCGTGTTTCATTACACCAAGACTAAATGTGTATTGTTAGGGTAGCAGTTAGACGATTAGCTAGAACCCACGCATCTGAGACGCTCGAGATGCTTATATACCGCTGCAACGCGCTGTAGCATGTTACTGCTAAACCTGAGTGTTGCAGCCTAAAATTATGGGAGTTTGAGTACACTCTTATTCATTTGGGGGGGGGGGGATCCATTGCAAATTTTTACTAAAATAATCTAAGAAGTTCCATTAACATGTCTTTCCCCACCTATTCTGCAAACAAACTTATTGCAAAAGATGGCTATTCTACCTAATTCAAGTTAATCAATACAAACATTTGCAGACATTTTCTTATTACCTGGTCCCTTTAAATAGAAGGGAAGTAAGGAAATACACTAAGCTAAAGTAACAGCCAAATGTTTTAAAAGCTGTCGCTATAAGATTGGCATTGAAATTCAGTTCTCTTTGTATGACTAAGGGTAAAATAAAAGAGATACGGATGGCATCGCGTTTGAGAAAAGTTCAAGTATTTTAAAATTGAAACCAATACAAGGAACATCTCCGAAGAGGTCAGCCCTACAGTAAAAATGTATAGGACATAAATTGTGTGTTTTTACGAGATTTGCATTTTTATGTAATAATGTTTTGTCTATCTCTTGTGGTTTACCAGCTATGCAAAAGACACCGAGGACTTCAGAGGCTATTTCTGAGGGATATACATCATAATATTCGTCTAAATATCGTTAATATACAGTATTTTAAACAAAATCGTTAGAGTCGTTTTGGGAAAATAAAAATGTTCCATGTAAAAGGAAGTTTGAGTTGAGATTTTTTTGAAAATTCTTCGTCATGCATCCTTGGAAGATACTAAACTTAAATTCAAAGTTTGAGTTTGGTATTTAAAGGACTTACGACTTTTTGGTATTGTTTAACCCCCGCTTTTACTACCTGTGGCACCGCAGGCAATGACACTGCTGATACATGGAATGAAGGTGGAGCACCGATGGAATATGATGGCGGGGGAAACAAGAGAACTCGGAGAAATACTGTCCCGTGCTGCTCTGTCCACTACAAATCTCACATGTGGTCACTTGGAATTGAACCCGGGCCGTCTAGATAAGAGGTGAGTGGTCTAACCACTCAGCCACAGCGCGGCCCATTTACAATTTTGAGTTATGCTGGCCACAGACATCACACACTTACGTATGCATTCATGAGCCTTTTTTCTTAAAACGCTTTTTCTGATTCAGGGAGCTAAAAACATGTTTTAAACTTAAACATTTAGAATTTTTCTTAAAACTATATTTTTTGAACACTTACCAATGCTGTTAGGATAATTTTGTTCTTTGTAATATTAGAAGGATGCCTGTGAAAAATTCTTGTTGTATTTAAGCAAAAATTAAGACACATCACACATACACGCGCTCAGAAACCTTTTTTCTAAAAACTGCTTTTTTTTTATTCAGGTAACTCAAACATGTATGTATTACCGGTTAAACTTCGATAGCCAATATTTTGAGTGGAATAAAATACCTTCTTACTTACTGTACACAATCTAACGTGGTCAAGAAGGTCAAAACGGTCACCTTATAAATTCTCTACGCCGCTCATGCACCATATGAAACAAAAAGTAAAAGTAACCAAGTATTGGAGCGATTCTCGTTTAAAACACAAATGAATTCTAAAGCACTATATTACGCATTTTGCATGTGTATATGTACCCATCCGTTTGCAACATTTACCAAATTGGCTGTATGCATGCAAAATGAAAGCTTTTACCGTAAAGAGATAAGGGTTCGATCGCCGATGACTTTTCCTCTGGGATTCCCGTGAATGCAAATTGGTGAGCTTCATGCTTCAGCGATCGGTGATATTTTACTGTCATGTAGTTAGCTCACAGAAAGGTTTTAATGCCATGTCTTTGGTTATGAAGCTCTGCTACATGGCCTGAATATCGTAATCCGTGCTCATTATCCAGATGATTAATAACAATCATCTTAAACCTTTCATAAAATAACAGGTCGTTAATCTGAGCTGGTACAACGCGTTGCTAACACAATCATTACCTTCGCCAAATTAATGAACGTGTATATATTTGCATAGCCGTAAATATGTTGCTGGGTAGGATATTGCAAGCTTCTCACCGTGCATTAAAGCCTTCTGCTTACAGTAATCTATAACTCTAGACAGAGTTAGAAGGAAAAGACTTTCAGTAACTGATGTCTCGCCTGGAAGTAAAATCTTGAAATATAAGAACATAGATAGCGTCTAAAATTCATAATGGCTATTATCTATAAAATAATTAGTGGTTTCGCCTTTCATCTTCTACTTGCTCTTGTGCATTTTAACTTCTTAGCATTCGTTTGTTGGCGTTATTTAATATCCACACTCATTGAGCACTGCAAGTAAATGAAGAAGTTGTGACAAGTTTAAGCAGTAGGTAATTTTACTATAAAGTTGGAGTCTATACTTTTAACTTTCTCTAGCACGTTTGATGATCAATGTACATAGTAAACAGAGAAGATATGGTATTCCAACCAAAACTTAAGTACCAGCTTTCACCGGAAAAACTTGTCTTGAGAAGTCCTGAATCCGAAAAAAAAAATCTGATGTGTACCATTCACATGACTTTCTCCATATCCCTGCAACAAATATTTCTTATAAAGCTTATACTTCTATTTACGTTATGCTACAAATTAGCAGAAATAGTCTTATTACTCGCATTCTTGTAATTAGAAGCGAAATAAGGAACAACCTAGGTTAAAGTGATAGTCAAAAGCTGGTTGCTATGTCAATGAAGTTCCTTTGTTTATATGGATAGGAGTTGACAAGTTCCAGTATGAGAAAAGTATACGTTTTTCATAGTGGAAACCAAAAATAAGGAATGTCACAAAAACGACGAACTCCACGAAAAAAATGTATATAACATAAATTGTGTGCTTTAATGTGTTCTACATTTTTTGTGCAGTAAGTTCTTTTCCATCTCTTATGGTTTAGCAGTTATTCAAAATTTAGTAAAATTCATCCAGAATAAACTACTCTTCAGAGGCTATTCCCAGAAAATTCAAGATATACATTTTATTTGTCAGGTAAATATGTTTAATATCCGAAATTTTAATCAAAATCGTTAGAGCCATTTTTGAGAAAATCAAAATTTTCTTAAAAAGTTCCATATAAAGGGTAGTTGGGGGTGGGGGGATTTTTCTCAAAATCTTCGTGTCGCATCCCTGGAAGATGCTAAACTTAAATACCAAGTTTGGTATTTTACCGACTTTTCATTTTTGAGTTATCGTGTTCACAGACACATGGACACACGGACACAAACACACACACACACACACACACACACACACACACGGACCTTTTTGTGAAAATGCTTTTTTTGGATGTTGGGGACCCTAAAACATATATTTCCGGTGAAATCTCGGTATCGAATTTTTGGTGGAGTGCAATACTTTCTCTATACAATATGTACATAGTGCATATGGAGAAAGTAAAAATTAGAAAAGGTAGGTAGGTTAGGTAGGTTAGGTAGGGTAGGTAGATTAGGTAGGGTAGGTAGATTAGGTAGGGTAGGTAGGGTAGGTAGGTAGGTAGGTAGGTAGGTAGGTAGGTAGGTATGCGTGTGTGCACATGTGTGCGTTCGCGTTGACACGATACCTCCAAACGAAAGGTCACTTAAATACAAAACTTGGTATTTAAGATTAGTATTTTCCACAGCATACGATGCAAAGAGTTCCAGGAAAATCCCCCACCCCAAACTGCCCCTTATATGGAAATTTTTTTGAAATTTTCGATTTTCCAAAAAAAAAAGCTCTAACGATTTTTATTAAAATTCCATATATTAAACATGGTTACATGACAAACAAACCGTATATCCTGAATTTCTAGCGAATAGCCCTTGGAGTTCTCATTCTGAGTGACTTGTGCATAGCTTTTAAAGCGTAAGGGATGACAAAACATTGATACTCAACCATAGATCTCATTTAAGCTCATAATTTATATCATCTACAGTATTTTGTGTGGCTAACCATTTGGGACACATTCCCTGTTATTGGTTTCAGTTTTGAAATACCTTTGTGAAACGGGAAGTCCTCATCCGTGTCATATCTCTCCTGTTTTGCTCCTGGCCATGGAGGGAACTTAATTTCAATGACAATCGTGTAGTGATAGCTTTTATAAAAATTGACTGTTCTTTCAGCGTAGTTTCTTCCGTTTTTTTTTCTTCTACTTATTAGGAACTAAGTAATAATAACATGTGTGGTAATGTTTATGTTGAATAACATGATGTACATAAAAGAATAGGCCATTGTCAAAATAGTGTGTTTGTAGAACAGGTAGAGGGAAAGTCATGTGAATGGAACATTTAAAATTTCTAAATATTATTCCATAAAAATTCCGTAGCTATCATGTGCACACGGATGTAATTTTTTGCATAAATTAAAAATATGTGTTCACCCTTTTTTGATAGATTATTACTTTGAATCAATAAATGCAGCCTGCACTCTTCGTATGTGTAGGCTTTTGTTTTATACATTATAAATGAATGCGTAGCCTAGATAGACTTCAACTAATTTTGTGTGCCCTGTATGTAAAATATATATTTCATATTTTAAAATACAATTTTTCAGAAGGAGCTCTGAATTGTACAAATAGGTAAAGCGGTGAGCATTTTTATATGTTCTAAAATAAGAATGGAACTATTTTTATTTTATTGTTCAGTATAATTTAGAGAAAATAATTAGTAATCAGATCTGTCAGACCGTAAAGATTTGTAGCCAACGAGTTGAAAGTAACTTAGTAGTAATATTGAAAGTCAATATAGTCCATTATTCTTCTGGTCCTAAATTATAACGGCCTTATATTTGTCCAGATTTGTAAACGCTGAGGGTTCATTAATAAGGGGTTGTAAGCATCGCCGGAGGTAACTCTAAGTTATAGTGAAGCATACAATAAAATCTTACTCGTATTATAATACACTTTTAGAAAGTTTTACCTACATAGTTTAGAATATTTAATTTATAAGAGAAGGTTCGATAAATGGTAGAAAAAAATGTTTGTGAGTAACATACTGCTCCATCATTCTTGCTGAGTTCTAAAACAAAACTTACCATGATTTGGTCCGAAACCCTATATGAATATTAAATGAAATCCAAGGGAAGGTATTTGGTATAAAATATTACCACCAATACTATTCCTCTTTTAAATACGTTAAGGCCTCTTTACCCCTTAGGATGGAGCTTATTAAGACATTTGCAACTATGGATAAAAATATTCCTTGATATTAGTATTCGGAGAAATTGAAGCGAAACCGGATAATAGGAATATAAAGTGCACACATCGATAACAACCATTAAATATTTTGGAAATATGTTGTGGCCTAATTTAGCAGAAAGAACAGTGCTTTCCAAGATAGGTACGGTGTTCTCTCTCTAAAACACATACAGACGCCCATTCACATAAACACAAATACACATACAAAAATTCGCTTTTATTAAATCGACACAAATTATGAGAAAAATAAGGCAAGGCACATTTATAAAAACTACAGCGAAACAATTTATATGTTCCCGTCGAAGATGCTACATGTCTATGAAAATTACATAAGCTCTAACAATACAAGTGTGATATATAGGTTAAGTTGTAAAAAACGACAAATGGCTCTTATGAGATTGATTATACATTTTATATTAGTTTACATATCACATTATACTCAAACCAATCTGTGAAAAATGAAAATAAACCACCAAAAAGTCTTTATTTATTTTTTGCTTTTATACCGATGATTTGCTAGTATTTCTTCGTATAATTATATGTTATACGAAATTGAGCCGGTAAAGTAATAACATTGGTCTAACTCATTTCATTTTCAATTGAAATGGAGTTTTCTCTTTTTAAAGCTAGTAAGTTGAGCCAGTAAAACACGGTAAGTTCAATTCGTTTCAGAAGGAAGGGACGGACGGAGGGTCTAAACTGCAGAAGAACAAGAAGATGGAGTTTATAGGTTGTTAATGCGAAACTTTGCAGCAGTCTCTACAATACGTTTGAATAAAAACCTACTATGTAATATTGCTGCAGGGTGCGGACAACCTTTTAAAGAGCCATTACGTCCTAGTATATGCAAACGTTTTTAAGAGAATAGGAATTTAAAAAGGGGAGAGAAAATATAAATAAAAATAAAAAAGAACATGTACTTCCTTTGACATTTATTCACAATATATTTCTTTATACACATAAGCCTGACTAAATGTACCAATTTGCGATAAAATCTTAAAATTCTATCGTGAATTACATTATGAGATTTCCTTGAAAATGAGTTTAAAAACAGTTATTTATGCAACGATCATGTGTATAATGTGGTTATTGGGATACGAGTGGGTATTGTACTGAATCTAGAAATTGATAACCTTTTTAGCAAACAAAATGTTTTTTCCTCATTTTCAGATTGTTCCACCCGACGTATTTTTGGTAATAATCAATGAAATGTTGTATACTTCCTTATAAATAACACGCTAAAGTATATTATGAAATAAACTTTAATCAAAAGGCTTAGTTGTGACGCTGTTAAAGAACAGTACATATACTGCTTACATTTTTAAGAAAAAATGCATTCTGGTGTTTAACATTTATTTGCTGCCAAACAAATAGGATATGAAACAACCATTTCTGCTATTGATTTATATACTATTATAGTTGAACTATAAAATTCTAATTTTGGCAAATTGCATCGTATGGAGCAACGTTTCAAACAGTAAAACAAAACAAAGTTACTATCTCTGAAACTAATTTAGAAATATGCATGAAATTTGGTCCATATATTATTTACTATACATAAATTTCTGTACCAAAGTTTCAAATTAATCGACCCAAAATTCTGGAGTTTTTATTTTTCTCTGTTTAACCACGATACGATGTTAGGGGAGTAGGAGGTTTAAGTTTGAATGCGTATGCATTCATTTGCTCTGACTCCCCGGATATTCATTTCCTTTAATAAATAATACCAATGGGCACTTTCTTTGTAAGTTTCAACTAACAATCGATCTCAAATTTATTCCCACATTTTTCAGTTATTCTCGGTGTTACTGTATTTACATCTTAGGATATAAAACGTTTCTAATAATTGTGTGATAAAACTATTCCTTTCTTATTATCGTTGTTTTCAAACTATTACTATTAATAATGTAATTATTATTATTATTACCGCTACTACTACTATCACCAGCATTATCATCATCGTCATAATCATTATTTGCTTCGGGTGGACATGTTCACATCACAGCTGTCCTCAGCTCTGATAGAGTAACATTTAAATTAAAAAGTTTATTACATCATCGGTGTCTGAATATTGAAAATTCGTTGCGAATGACACTAAATATAAGAAGAGAATCGCTCAGAGTTATTAAAAAAATATTTGTTTTATATATGCGCTGAATTTTTTATTAAACTGCCGAAGCACTCAAGCGATATCTATCTTCGCTACGTCAGTCATAGAGGTATTTCACAAATGACGTTCTTTTAAAGTCGAGTGTCAGTATCGTGTCGATGTAATGCGCAGTGGTTTACATTGGAAAGGAAATACCAAACCGCCTCTACCACGCCCAGGCTGGTTCTACACTCCACTTAATGTTTAACCCATTTCATACTTCCCTTCGGTCGGTCCAGAGCCTGAAACTGATCTGTGTTTATGGATTAATATTTGAGTGTTGGTCATTTGACATCAAACCAATACGAAACTGACTCATGCCAGGACTAGTGTGGACCTTCGTTACCAAGTATGCCTGCAAGGCAGTCACTAATGTGTGATGGTGGCGGTGGTGGGTGTGTGTGTGTGTGTTTGTGTGTGTGTGTGTGTAGGACTTGCTATCAAATTAATAAGGAATTGGCTCAACCAAGATTTTTGGAAACACAGGTGATAAGCATATTCTACCAACATTAAACAAAGAAAAGCAATATACGAACCAAAGAGCCGGCATATGTATTGTGTTGGCAGGTCTAAGAGCTTAATGCTCTAATTAACATGAAACTTCCTTAGATAATTAAATTTGTAGTCTGCTTCTTCAACTACCACATTTCAATTTACATAATTTCAGCTAATACAAACTGATAGGAAACTGTATGAGTAAGAGGTAGCACAAGTGTAACATTCATTACCACAACCATATTTTAACGCGCTAAACCTCACCGCATTCCCCCTTATAAAACTTCCATTAGAGACAAACGAGAAAGGTTGCATCTACCTTACTGTACCAGTGCTAGTGCGTTGTAGCACTGAAGCTCAGGGAGTCGGGCTAATTTCTGCATCTGGGTCTTTATAGTTTCTCTCCGTTGCGCGACTCAAAGCAGAGGTGAAATTAATTGTGGGTTAAGTAGAGGAGAGGGTCGTCATATAGAAATTACTACTGTTACCCATTACTGTCTCATAGAGACGTCTAATTAGTGGCATTGGATGGTGAATTCTTTACGTTTAAAATGAGCGTAGCAGATTAGCACCTAATCCAGAACGGCAAAGTTACAATAACAAATATGCGAATCATCGCAATCCGAACTTAACATAGATTACTCTTTGGCCTATCAAAGTGTACCTACGTTTCTATTTTAAATTGCTTTAAAGAGTTTTATTTTGTACAAGAGAACATAATTAATTGGTTTTAGCTGTTTTAGCGTCTTTTTAGAATGTTCTTTTAATTATATGTAACTAATTATAATTAGTAGAATGATGATACATTTAGATAAAAAGGACATAAAATAAATAGAGCGTAATAAACGTGCTGGGAACCTAGATAGAACCTACATAGTTAACTGTAGTATAGAATGTAGAAATAGGATTTATGGTTAGATACTACCTTAAATACTGAATACCAGTTTTTGGTTATTTTATTGTTAGTATGGTTTGAGATTAGTCGATTAAATTAAAATGTAATATAAATAAATATATAATAGTGTATAAATAATAATAAAATGTGTTAAATAAATGAAATAAATAAAGTTTTATGATATAATGCAAAACAAAAGTAATTAGTTAATCAAAATAAGTAAATTTAAAACTACCATTAAAACAAACTAATTAATATTGTTGAATAACAATAAATATAATTAATTAATTTAAATAAGCATTGATGGCAATTAAGCATAATAAATTAAAGACTTTGGAATTATAGTACCTAGACATACCACTCGCGCATAGGCAGCTGGAGGGTAAACGTGTTTTTTGACGATATGTTTGATATGTTCAATACACTTAAAAGGCTTTAAAGGTGAGATAGTTTAAAGGTATTGGGGTTTCATAAATAATATGGGGCATTCCTATGCTACATAACTGTACCAACCACCGGAAAAATTATTCCGATATCACTTTTCATTGGTAAAAATAAATTGTAACATTTGTTATTTGCGTTCCAAATTAATTCCGGTTTATTCTCGCGGGTTTCCTCGGTCACTAAGCAAATGATAATTTATTTTAGGTTTCCAATACATAAACCAGAATGACAGAGTAAGTCGTTAGCTGCTCTGAGACGTGACAAATTTGTACCATCGAAATACCACAGACTATACTCAATGCATTTTGCGAAAAATTGTTTCCATGAGAATAAAGGCAAGATGATGCTAAATCTTAACACAGTTCCTTCAATGTTTAGTTTCCCTTCTCATCTGACAAAGGTAATGAGAACGCTAATTTCATTCTTATAACTATTTTTATATGTTCGTTAGCATTAGAAGTCGGTACTAATAGATTACATTCGATATTATAATTTGTCCTAAATTTAAAAAAATACCAAATCTCGATTAACTTAGTTTTTCAAATCTGTAATTTCAGACTGAGACACAACCCCACAGGGTGCTAAAAAGGAATTTTGCAAACGTGTTAGACCATAACATTAAGTAATAGTTGATTCTAAATTTAGTTATGTTTATACATTATTTCAGGAGGCACAGACCATAGTCTATTTGGTGCACATATTACCTAAATACCTAGCTTATCTAACTCAAACATACTCCAAATACTGCTAGAAAATGTTTACTTAACGTCTTGAATATAGTTAACTGAACAGGATTACAGGTACCTAATTTCACTTTTATTTTATTTTTATTCTATAAATACCGTCTCTGAAAATACAATATCGCATTCTTTTCTACTAAATCATTTTGTTTGTTTTTATTTATTTACATCTCACCTTAGGTAATATCGTCGTATTACCCCTTTGACCTTCTACAACAACCACTTAAATAGTTGAGGTGTACATTAAAACCGTACTTCTTGATTAAATTAACACACATTCAGTATAGCATTCATATGGGTGTGGGGAATAATGTAAATGAAATTAGAATTGCTTTATCAGCTTAGAATCGAACCCAGCATATTTTGTATTTTAATTCAGCATTTTGACAGCTTTACTGCAGACACTCTTAACAAGCCCTCTTTATAATTCTTGTTGACGACTTTGTGCATAAAGTAAAAAGCAGAAAGTATAATGGAATCACTCAGAAGAAACTGCGAAAACAGAATTAAAGCTGAATTATGCTCTATGTGATGCTTGCATCCCATTTGTAAACACTGCTAATGCAGGTATGCGATATTCAAGTTTAATGATAATATTTACTTCTGTTTTGTGCAGTAGTGGAACAAAATTCCGTCTAGTTAATGAAATGAGCTTATTCAACTCCCAACAAGACATTCAAGGTTTAATCCCTATGCATAGATACTGACGATCATAAAGAACGTGTGTCGCAACTATTTCCTACTCAGATATCCTTATGACGTAATTACAGCTGTATTAAACTGTATTCCCATTAAAACCAATGTATTGTGCGTGACCTTGGATGGCTTTACCCTCCAGTGCATTACTTTAAATCACGACACTTGCACTGGTCTGCGCATCCACGCCTATAGGGGCTTGTAATAAATAGAGATCAATATCTTTTTTAAACCTGAAAGAAGGAAAAAGTGAAAAACCTTGAAATTGAAGTCTGTTGTTCTTTTTTTTTTTTCATTTTAAATTTGGAAAGAAAGAATAAGGATTGGAAAGCATGCCCCGGTTCTAGAAATCATGCACTTCATATTTTTATTTACTTATTTATTTTTGCGCTAAGCCTCTCCTTAGATATGGAAGAAAAGTGATCTACAACATCCTTCCAAACGCTCATGACACCAGTAAGCGTTGGGAATGCGTAAAAGAATGCCAGCTGTCCCTAATTTAATTGCATTTCAATAAATGTACTTTTAATGCCCTTCTACCATTGAATGCCAAATATTTTAAATCTTAAAGGCTCAAAACAATTAGTTTCATCTCCTAAGGCTACCAAGCTAGCAGCTAAACACGTTGTGTTTAGAAAGCACTTGTTAGCTGTGTGTATAATAAACTTGTAACCGAAGGCTTGACAGTTATGTTCTGTTGCTGAAAATTTAATATTAACGTTGAAATTAAAATTGCGTTACACTGAAGCCAAAAAGTGCATTAGTTAGTATATGTGTATGTATATGTAAGTGTATGAATCAAGCAACATGGATTCACGAACATATGAAGGAAGGTCCCAGGTTCAACTTCTGTCATCTGCCTGTCTAACTTTGGATTTTCTGTAGATTTCCAAGGTCAGTATGTAAATTCTGGGTAGTTTCTCAAATACCACAATTTATTTTCCATCTTTTTCCTTTAACTAGTTCCTTTTCATCTTCATGAGTCTCTAAGGCCTGTGTGTATGCAGCCTTAGACTTCTGTGAGTTCTTCACTTCATCTTTGCTCCTGTGGGGTGGTAGCCATAACAGATTTAGGTGACAGGAAACGAGGTGTCGCCCAACCCGATGTATAAGTTATACCTAAACCTATATTACAAGTGCGTTACCCATTAGGAAATAGTGGTCAAACAGTGTCTATTAAAATTGTATCAAAGTGTGATGTGTTCTCTCCAGACGACTTTCTCTAGCTGTTTCACAAACTTCCCATACAAAGATTACTGTTTTATCTGTGTCATTCTAATCGACATAAACATTAGCAGAAATGGTCTTATCAGTTGCTTCCTTGTACGTAGCAGACAAATAAGGGAATACATAAGCTATAGCAATAGTCAACTTTTTCAAAAGTATCGCTATGTGAAAGAACTGAAATTCTTTTGCACTATCTGGAGTAAGAGAACGAGATGAAATGAAAGTTGACTTCCCGCTTGAGGAAAGTTTTTAGTCGTTTAAAACTGAAACCAATATCTAGGCTTATCTTGAAAATGGTTAACTCTACAAAAATGTATTTGACATAAATTGTGTGTTTTAACAAGATCAACATTTTTGTGTAGAAAGAGTGTGCCTACCTCTTACGGCTTACAAGTTATACAAAAGTCATTCAGAATGAAGTGATCTTTAGAGTTATTTCCACAAAATTCAGGACATATATTTCGTTTATCATGAAAATATCCTAAACATATGGCATTTTAGTCAAACTCGTTAGAGTCATTTTTGGGAACACCAACATTTTCGAAAAATATTTCATAAGGTGTATTTGGGGTGATGGATTTTCTTGAAAATGTTTGTGTCGCATCCCTGGAAGATATTGAAACTTAAATACCAAGTTTGGTATTTAACGGACTTTTCGTTTTGCAGTTATCCCACTCATCCACACACAAACACACACACACACATACACACACACATACAGATATTAACATGTTTCTAAAATTTCCTTTTTGGATTCACGGGTCGTAAAACATGTATCTCGGGTGAAATTTCGGTATTGAATTTTGGGGGTAATACACTATACTATCTCTGCCCATTGTGTACATATTACATACGTATGAAAAGAATATATTTATGTTGGGGTGGTGACTTAGCAATTACATGTTTGTTAATCATATTGTAATTTTTTGCATGTTTATTTGCATGTTTTAAATGTAGGATTTTAAAGAAAAACGTAATATGAGTTAATTCTGATACGTAACAAACCTGTTTTAGAATGTGAAGCTAAAATTATATTTTTTAAGGTTTGACAATGACAATGACCAGTTGACGAGCGGAAACCTAGCACCTCGACTCCCAGCGATGTTTTTTTTCAAGGGAAGGAGAATAATATACTGCAGACAACACTGATGCACAGTTCTCCCTGATAGCTCCAGGCTTAACCACCCGGCCACAAAAGGCTCTCTCTCTTTCTCTCTCTCTCTCTCTCTGACATCCCTATAGCGGGACCGGGGAACATGATCCTGCTAGAAGCTCGACAGATTTTCCTCTGAAAGGTCCGAGAAAAGGTTCTAATTCGCAAGCTTCCGCGGAATCTGTCCGCCATCAAGCGAACCGCAGCCCCATAGTCAACCTGTAATTTGAGGGGAACTGAATGAAAGGAACATCAAGGTAGGATACACTACTCCAGCTTTCGCCTTAATGACAAGAGGAAAACGAAGATGGTGACATCGGCTGGTTGCCGGGGATTGAAACCGGGACCTCCGGGGCACAAACTTTACAGTTTGAGCCATTCTGCTCGGTTTTAAAAGGTTAATAGTGAAATACAATTTCGTAATGTAAATGTTGATATTATGTTTATTTGTATATAAATATAAACCAACACAGATAGAAATAGAATATATTGATACACACTAAATCTCACATAAAACATTAACCAATATAAGTTCTACTCACAAGTTCAATTTGGATGTTCATTTTCTGATTGCCAATTTTCAAACTCCGTATTACGGTACTAAATTAATTGTATCTCATTCTTTGACCATTTCATTTTCATTTGATCCTCTTGCGAAACAGGATATTTTTAGATATTATTTATGTAATTTATTATTCCACGGTTATTCTTTTTATCCTTCGGGTTTGTTTTTAAACAAAGAAAAATAAGGAAAACAGTTTCCCTTGTAGAGTTGATTATTTATTATAAGTAATATTTATGATATGTAACAATATAATCATTTTCTGAAAGATGGATATACTTTCTGACATCTTTTGAGGCACTATGGTAGATCTACCACTCGCGTGCATTTTACATAGAATAAGATATGTGTTGTAATACGTGAAACGATGGTTGTTTCAAAGGGAAACAATTAAAGTATTGCTTAAATTATTCTAATTATTTTGTTAATTTCGGGGATATATAAGTCGGACATATAATTACCAAACTACACATTTTGCATATAAAAAAAAATATGTTTTCTGTCTACGTAACTTTCTTTACTTGATCTGCAAAGAAACTTCTGAACAATATTCTTCTAGTATCTAGTTCTTCCTGATCGAGATCAACATTAACAGAACGTTTCTATATAGGTAGAGGGAAACTTCGGAATACAATATTCTAAAGCGATAATCAAATGTTTTAAAAGTTGTCGCTATGCGATTGTCATTGAAATTCGCCCACATCGATGACAGAAATGGATCCTCTACAAAGTGCACACCCACTGCCCTGCTGCAATCCGCAGTCGCCTGCACCTAAGACACTGAAACAGATAAAAACGGAGTGATGTGTATAGGAATTAGAAGGAAGATTATAGTAGAATATCAACCATCTTGGGAAAACCACGAAAAGTCCAAGTGTGAGAATGGGTGGTGGTCGGCAATCGAATCAGGGGGCTTCCGAACTGTGAGTTGCACGCGTTACCACGGAGCCTCCTCATTGGTTTGGTAGTGACGGTTATCTAAGCTCCGTTCAGAATAATAAGCAAGACAGGAATTTCAAAGAAATGATAATTAAACTTTTCTAAAAGCCACATATGACACATAGTGAGAATATAATCCATTTGTGTCAACACTATAAAAGCATTCGAATGAACTATCAACAAACTCAGTTTTGAAATAGCATGAAACATGCATATTTTATCGATTCTCCTGTATCAAACGTTCAGTTCCATGCTATACAAAATATTTTATAAAAATCACATGTATAGCAAAAGGTTAAACTGTTTCCAAATAACATTTATCTTTAAATGGTTAAGTTCTGTTTTGAAAATATGCGAAATATGAATTCATTTATCTCATCGATGCACATGACAGAATAAACTACAGCATTTTTCAAAGATATATAAATAATACAAATGTGTCTTATATAGAGGCTTCAGCCGGCTCTTGTATAGAACCTTTACTGCCTATATAGAGCCTTTGCCGCCAGCGTTGCCCGGGCATGTCGTCAATACTAGGTAGCGAGTTTATCAGGTTTTGCCTCTTGCAGAGGACTAGCGATCGTTGGGTAGAAAGGCTGGATGTTAAAAGTTTTGAGGTCATCTAAGTGAAATAGGACTTGTATCATACCTTACCAATATTTACATTTGGAACATTCCCTTGCGCCTCGTAAACTCACAATCGCAGCATTTATACTCATAGGTAACATATTTTTCCAGTTCGGAAGTAGCACTCAGCCATGCATATTTTATGATCGGAGGTCACTTCCATCTCACGTGAAAAGAACGCACAAAAGTTCCTGCTGAAGAATTGTTCAGCACTACCCGGTACATTAACCTGTTTATGAAGTCGACAATGCATGCAGTCCAAGGTTCAATTCCGCAACTCCGCTTTAAGACAAGGGGCTCGCTGAAATAATATTGACGTTGTATATTTAAACTCACTGGCGCTAAAGGCCGAATGAATCTGAAGACTCCATATTATCTGCTCTATCACAATACATACTCTCCATTTTAGCTTACTTTGCCTAATAATTGCCTATCTCTCGTAAATTCTCTTCCCTTTTTAAAATCAAGCCTTTGGAGTTCAACTTATGCATTCAGGAAGTTGCCTTAAAAGTTTAAGCGTTGAAAATCATAGTTTAGGTGTAACTATGTTTAAAACTCTTTAATCTACAAGGCTACTATGCGGATGCAGTGTATCACCAGCTTCGACTTGCGTAGATGTATTCCAAGTAATAAAGTATTACGGAAATCAACAGAGGTCAAAGTTCTGTGTGAGCATGCTGATATAGATAAAATGCAGTGCGCAACTTTGCCTTCAGATGTCAACCGTGTCTCCAAATCTAAATACACTCTGTGCCTTGCGCCGTTAAAATCAAGGAAGATCCTTGAGCAGAAAGACACGTTAGATTTAAGTGTGGAAAAGGCGTGGCCTTAACCCGTCATCTTATTTAGTTAAATATTATTGTAAGAAAAATCCTAACCAATCAACATATTCACTCGGTTCTCTACAGTGACTCGCAAAACTCCTATTCGCATAAATACCTCAAGCAACACAGGATCAGTAATGATACCAGGAATTTACAATATTATAATATAAGGTGGTACTGTGGTTTTATGATTACTATATTGGCTTTAGAGACATTGGTTGTACAAGATATCTCTATCAATTCTTAAACCAGTTCTTGTTTAAGAATAGTAGTGATGTTATATCTCATCGTAATTTCGAAATTACGATTTGAGCTAGTGAAATAACTTCACATCTCTGGTTATTATGGATAGGAATAAGCTATTAAATGGAACATTCAGCTACGAATGCTAAGCGAATCTTGCTTTAAAATAATACTCCAGTTTACGGTAGTGCCATCCTTGAATCTGCTGTCTAGCCCTAACAGTTATTTCGACAAGATTTCTGAAGCTTATAGTACTTTTAATTCTAACACACTATAATAAACTCTTTAGGGAGACAATAATTTTGCACACCCAGCTCATATCTAAGGCTCATCCAGTGGATGTTTTGTGAACCTTTGGCTCCTAACAGACAAAGGAATGCTTTAAACTGTAGGTGAAGAGCAATGCAGAATGCCCACGTATGCTGTGAACATTGGAATTCCTATCACTACGCTTTCAAACGCACCCTGATTCTATTCTGTCTCTCCCATAGTTGGCCATGTTCTTAACAAACGGAGGGAATTCCCTCATATACCTCCCTCGATACTACTCAGATCCTGCAAATTAAATAGAAATAATGAACTACAAGAAAGATTGCTACACTCCAAAATCCGAACAAACCACCGTTAAATTTCGAATTCCCATGGGAGGGTCACTATTTATTAGCTTGTTCTTGTCTGTCTTGTATTTCTATAGTTGATATGAAATAAATTTTGAATACTAATTCATAACTGGGATTTTATAAAATATATTTTGTAGCGACAGTTTCCCTCCATTATATTAATTTTGTCACAGTGCTACTCCAACACGAAACAAACTAGAACATTAACTGCACCATTGCTGTTTAAGAATATTCGCCATTGAAAAGTTTTATCCAAGCTTAATACGGAAAACAACATCACTTTATATGATTATCCAGCATAGCTGTATTGCCTCACACCGAGCTTTATTGTCTAATTAATCACTGTGTATTACGCTTTATTTTTCACTTACTACTAAAATACGCATTGCAATTGAAATACTTGAAATATTTAGTGATTTATTGATGTTAACAGCCAAAGTTTCCTTCATAGCTATGAACATAAATAAAATGCTGTATCAATATACAAAGGTGATCCAGAAAGTAACTAATATTTTGGCATAGCTAAATAATAACGAAAGATATGAAAACGAAACTTTGTTTACACATTTAGAGTAGCTTACTCTATTTCTCAACGTAATCGCTATTACTATCACGGTATTCATTGTGACGTGATACCGGTGTTTCATTACCTATGTTATACTCTTCCACCACTAAAGATTTCAGCCAACATGTTGAAATTTTAACCGGTTGCGAAATCTTTTCCACCCAAAAAGTCATGTGTTGACCAAAGTGAAATACCATTTATTCTGAATTCTTTGCATCCACACTTGCTTTCAATTCCTTCAGAAGGTTTGATGAACTTCCACACAAGTCTTTGTCGGGCACACTGAATCCTCCTTGATTACTCGCAAATTATGCACCACTTCCTCACTGAAGACTCGTTCATTGCATTAATGCTATACTTGTGTGCCTATAAAATTCGATTGACCGAATACTTTGCTCATAAAAAAAAAAAAAAAAAAAAAAAAACGAATAAATTTTTTGGCGCTAGAAAAATATAACATCCACATTCAAAAACTGGTACTACGTGACAATAAATATCTTGACATAATGGAGATTGCGTTCACAAATAAGGTAAGGTACTGTAACTTTGTAAATAAATTTTTATGTTAAAATTTTTCGTTATTATTTAGTTATGCCAAATCTTCTGTCACTTACTAGATGGCTCTCGTACGAGAGTAATCCAGGCAGCGATTATCGTTTATGCAGCCATGCTACACAGATTATTGTCCGGCTTCTATTCAAGGTAAAATTATTTCCTCTACATATTTTGTCGTGTTGATTGAGTTTCATTGGAAACAAATTGTTGTGCCTTCTGTGATAATTCGAAACCCTGAAGCGAAGTATTTGATGTTGAAACTTGCAGAAATTTACGGATAACTAAGCGAAGTGAATGGAGAATGCACGAAAGAAATGTAAGAAGCTGATGGTTATTGTTGAGCAATGGACGAAAAACTCTCCTTGACAAAACTTGACCTGGTCATGCATTACTGATCACAGGTGACTTGAATAATCAGATGAACAACAAAATCGTATAAGACAGGCATGAGACCTTAGATGAGTTACAGATGTCTTTCTTAACATTTCTTGTTATTTGGTTGCTAAATTGTCTCCGATCATCTTGGTATCTATCTGTAATCATCTGTAATTTTATATTCATTAGTATATATTATAATTTTTATGGAAAAAATTTTTTGGAGGTAGTCTTAGGTAAAAATTTGTTGAATAATGTGGACATTAGTTGATATCATTGGTAGGAAGTTATGTATTTTTTCTTCGACCACATTATTTTCATGAATTATATTTTTATGAAAGATGTGTTAAGCTATATTATTCATTCTAAATTACATTTAAGAACTTATTTCTAAGAATCTCTGTAATCAATTTCAAAGGTGTATCATGCATAAGTTTTCATAAGGAGAACATAAAGTCTCTAGTAAAAATATAACCTCAGGATAAAAACAGCTGACTCATGAAAGTTACTTATCGGATATGTACAAAATGTGCACTGTGTATTAAGCAGACAGCAAGGTATATGAGCATGAAATTTGTTGAGATTATCTGTAATAATTTAAGAAAAATTAGTATTTTAGTAAAAAGACACACTTTTGCATATTTCAGTCACCTATCTCCTCTTAATATACTTCCACAGCTTACTACAATATGATAATTTCAAAGCTCGTCGCAGATATAAAATAGTTATATGGCATATGTGATTATGCGGAGAAATAAATTAAGCTTCAATTTTTAAGAAACATTTTTGTTAATAAAGTACGTTTTCTGAATGCATTAAGGATACAATATCGTTACTTCCTTCATAACTCTCGTAATAACAAGATTTCAACAACATCGTTACTTCCTTCATGACTCTCGTAATAACTGGATTTCAACAACATCGTTACTTCCTTCATGACTCTCGTAATAACAAGATTTCAACAACATCGTTACTTCCTTCATGACTCTCGTAATAACAAGATTTCAACAACATCGTTACTTCCTTCATGACTCTCGTAATAAGAAGATTTCAACAACATCGTTACTTCCTTCATGACTCTCGTAATAACAAGATTTCAACAACATCGTTACTTCCTTCATGACTCTCGTAATAACAAGATTTCAACAACATCGTTACTTCCTTCATGACTCTCGTAATAACTGGATTTCAACAACAATAATAACAATAATTCCAATGTGTGTTTCGGGAGTCTGCACCAACTACACTAGCTATGTGAAATTTCCAAAGTTGGGAGTTTTTTACTCTAGGAGTTATAACATACAAATTATAACCTTTTTATAATTAATCAATTTGTGTTTTGGGCTTAGAAAGGCCTAAGAGAGTTTTGAGATATTGAAGACTACAATATTTATAAAAATAAAACTGAAGCAGTAAGTTTTATTCAAAGTTTCATAGCAACTAATACTTAAATTATGCTCTGTGGCAAACTACAGCTTTAAGCCTTCTATGCACTGCACAATAATGCATATTTTTATATCAGTTTCACCTTAATATTATTATTAATTTCTGTCAAGTTACATTCGCGAAGTGTTTCACCGATATTGAAGTAAAATTAATTACGATGTAAATGTAAGATGTAATCAATATTTACCATACCAATTTTAGCTGCCCATTTCGCTAATTATACATGTTTTGAGCATTAGAGAAATGGTCTTAATAATGAACAGGACAGGAGACACAGGTAAATCAAAATGAGTATTCTATTCCATTTATCACACTATCAATTACGAGGGTTGGGGCAAAATTCACGGCAACTATTTATTTTCTTGAATATACCAGTCCGGTTGGAAAATGTGACATATACAGATAAAAGGACAATATGTTAACTACATGTGTGTGGACAATGAATAGCACTGAATATCGTAACACACCAATTTATTACGGTAGTATACAGGGCAATATGGCCTTCACGGTGCAAAAGAATGACAGCAGAGTACTCATACAGCTTACATGACAAACCTGGGCCTAAAGACCCTCAAAGTAGTCCCCTGCTACTTTCACCACATGCTGCCAATGATGTGGGAGGCGCTGGATACAAACTTCTGCAGCATTTGCCGCACCATGTGTAAATCGGGTCATCTGTACGCACACAGCATTAGCAGTATCCTCTTGTGTTGTAAACCGCCCACCAAGTTGTGGTTCCTTAATATTTCGAATGAGACCAAAGTCACAGGGCAAAATGTCGGGAGAGTACGGTGGGTGCTCAAATTCTTCCCATCCCCGACGTCGCAGTAGATGCCCTACACACTCTGCTTTATGTGGTTTTGCATTGTCGTGCAGGATTATTGCACTGTGCACAAGATCCGGACGTTTCTCCCGAACGTCTCGTCGTACCTGCCGCATCAGGAAGTCCCTGTAGTACTGTGCGGTCACTGTTCTGCCATGTGGAACAAAGTGGCAAACAATGACACACCTGACGTCATACGCGACAATCATCATCAATTTGACTGGGGAAGGATTGTGTGGAATTTCTGTCTCATTGGTGGTCCAGCGTGTCGCCACTCCGCGGACTGACGTTTCAGTTCTGGTTCGTATGCCCTGGCCCAAAATTCATCGGTGGTGATTATTCGTGACAAGAATTGATCGCCGCCCTGTTGCCAGCGTGAAAGGTGGTCGGAATGTTTTGCATAGCCTACCAACCTTTGAACTTCCGTCATTAGATGCAGTACCCACCGCGATGAGATTTTGCGTAGTTTAAGCTCATTACGCAATATCCTGTGGACGGTGCGTTTCTCGATGCCACTTGCTCTCTCTAACTCCAATAGCGTCCATCGTCTGTGTTCATCCAGGAACTGCTCTATGACGGCACGGGCCACGTCGGTCCGTACAGTGACAGGTGGTCCCGGAAGTTACTCATCACCGGATGACACACGCACTTCCTGAAACTTTCCTACCCACGGTATGGTAGGGTATTATTCCCAAGGGCTTCCACTAATTAACTGTGATATTCCATCGCATTTCTCCCTCAGAGAACGGCTATTTTAATGTAAGCGCGCTGCTCAACACGGGTTACTTCCATCTCGCACGACACTAACCAACTGACTGATTTCTCAGCCCTCGCTGCGCTACTACCAGCTATCACAGATCCATTTGTTGTTCTGCATACACACTATGCCTGTCGAACTTCCACACGACACTTATACGTTTGTGATTCCTTGACATATCTACAAGACAAAAACTAGTCGCCATGACTTTTTAAGCATGTTTTTGGGTCTTGGTGTAGAAATCTGTTAAACAGAAATATAAACGACAATGTACGCATAGGATAGATTATGCAGTTTTGTAGTTCGGTGTTGAGGACCTTAAATCTTCCTTATTCCTGAGAACATTGCGCATATTGTCATTTACATTTGTGTTTGACAGATTTCTACAGCAAGTTCACAAACATGCTTAATAACAGGTACGGATCTACAGCCAAATGGAGTATAGTAATATTGATTATGCTATATCTGTGTTTCCTGTTGTATTCGTTATTACGCCCCTAATTATATGGCCCACCAACGTGTATAATTACCGCTATAGGCAGCTAAAACCGGTGTGTTAAATATTGATTATACTTAACGTTTCCATCGTAATTATTTTTTCAATATTGGTGAGACACCTCAAGAATGTACGTACCTTGTGAGACAAATGCACCAAAAGCATCAACAGTAGTAATTTATGATAAAATTTCAGTCACAATTTCTGTATCATTTACCAGAGAATGTAATTATTCAAGTTTACAACATTCTACAGAAGGCTGTTTCAACTCTACTCGTCTGAGCTTGAGTACATCCGTACCTACTCAATCACAAAACTCGGAGCAGAGCTGGAGGGAGAATGTGATATCCAATAACTACTGAGCATAGGTTATATCACAATACCTGCATCCTGCCACGTTATTTCCAACACTTATTCAGCCATGACGATAGCTTATCCTCAATACTGTGTCGTATTGCTGGTAGACCCCATGACTCGCGAGTTCTGACGGCTCTTTTCGCCCGCACCCAATTTGTAGCAGCCTAATTTACGGTGCACAGAAGTATATTGAAAACAGGGAAACTGTACACATAAATCTAACTATGAAGCGGTAAGAAGAGAAGTTTCCCAAGTTCGGTGGTCGATTCCCGTTTGCCTTTGCCTTATATAAGTAATATACTGTATAGATGAGTATGAAATAATAGTATAAGCAGATGACACTTCTTTAGTTTGTGCTTTGATAAAAAATTAAAAATTAAGCCTTTGCATTATTAATATAAGTATATAATGTTACAAGTTGGACTGCAGGTGACGTTTGATTAAAGATGCAATCTATTTGAGCTTTGTGAGTTAATGAGTGTAAGATAGTAATACATCTCCAGATTTAGAATAGTTCATTAAATTGGTTTCACCAAATGCTTTGAAATTCATATTCACATTTCTCCCACCCATGACAACCATGTAGACATATCTGGTACAAAACTAACTCAGATTTAAATAAGATACTAATTGTTAGAAGAAAAGCCTGGACTACATTTTAAAATCAAAATACCCTATGTGTTTCATTTACATGACTTGCTCTACCTATTCTGCAAACAAACTAGGATTCTTACAAAATATCTTACCTTTATGGACTTCATGTTAATCGAGATTCTTTGAGATATTACTTGAGTCCTTCTAAGAAGAAGGAAAATACGAAAACACCCTAGGAAAATGCTATAGTCAACTCATTTAAAATGTTATCGCTGTGTGAGCAATTGAAGCTCGGTTCGCTTTACATGGCTAGAGTAAAATGAAATATGAAATAAAAGGTTATTTCTGGTTTGAGAAAAAATTTAGCTAGTTTAGAATTGAAACTAACAGCATGGAATATCTCGGAAATGATCAACTCTACAAAAAATGTATATGTGTTTTAACGACATCCACATTTTTCGTGTAGTAAGCTTTTGGCTATCTCTTACGGTTTACCGGTTACGAAATTTAATCCAGAATAAAAAGGTCTTCAGAGGCTGTTCCCAGAGAATTCAAGAAATACATTTCATTTGTCATGTAAATATTTTTCATATGTGGTATTTTAAACAAAATTGTTAGAGCTGTTTTCGAGAAACAAAGATTTTATAAAAAAATCTGCAAGGGATAATTTTATTGCGGAATTTTCTTGAAATTTTGGTGTCTCTTCCTTCCAAATTTGGTATTTAACGGGGTTTTTCCTTTTTAGCTATGCTGTCCACACACACACACACACACACATACACGAACCTTTTTCTATAGTTTTGTTTTGACTCAGAGGACCCCAAAACATATATTTCCGGTGAAATATCAATATCGAATTTTCGATGCAATACAATACCTGCTCTGAGCAAATAGCACGTGAAGAGAAAGTAAGAACCGTGAGTCAGTGAAAGAAACATTTAGAAAAGAGCAAATATTAACCGCGGTGTAACTATATGTATAAGTGTCTACTTTTCTTATAAAATAGAAAGTTAAATTTACGCTACTGAACAAACTTAATGACCCCTTTGACACTAGAGGAACAAATAAATTAACACAGAAAATATTTAATGAAAGTATCTAGTAATACCAAATGACTCGTATATTCTAGGCACTAATATGTACAACGAACTTCCCTTTTGTTTTAAATTACTGCAGGATGTCCTTAAACAGCTATTGAAAGCATACATCCTTGACAAATGCTTGAACGTGGTGATGCCGTGTCTAAGTAGTTAGACCGATCCAAGGGACGTGGGACCAGTGGAGGTCAAATGGGCCGCGCATCGGGCTGCTCAGCAATCCTGGCTACTCTCTCTTGATCCGGAGTCCGTCTTCCCAACAGAAATGGTCCTTCGTGGTCTAGGGATAACATGCTATCCTCTGGTTCCCGAGGTCGTGGTTTCAAATCCTGCAGAGGACGATGGATTTTTTCGGGGGTAAAAATTCTGAGCATGACTTTCATCGGAAGAGAAGTAAATCCGCTAGTCCCATGGCGTAGATACATGTCGTAAAAGAGCCTCAATCCTGATAAAGCGCCCCCTGAGTAACATTCAGTGGTGTTTCACGCACAATATAGAATGGGGCTGATAACTACAGCAGTTACGGATCGTTTATAAATAAAACTCAATTTTATTCGTTCCTCAATAGGTAACTGGCCCCAGACGCTTGCTTGTAACTCCTGTGGGGGTACAGGTCCTATGTTTGAGGAGGTTAAATAGCGGAATAAGAAGCTAAATTTGTAATGAGATTAAATGAATGGTGATTGAAATTTATTTTATTTGAAATGCAATTTGACGATTTCGAGTATTCGAACCGGAGGCCGTTCAAGATAGAGATAATATTGTGGGAGAGACCACACCTACCGTGGCGTTCAAGCAAGCGTGATACCGCGGTGGTGCTGCCGTTTCCCTTTCTTGGGGTAGTGATATACACCCAGTCCTTCCAGTGGGGGATCAAACCTGCAAGCTTGAATCGAAACCCGGTCCCCCGCGCCAGAGGCAGATGCGCTATCACTGCGCTAACGGGAAGGACCTCACAGGCATAGATAATGACGATGATGATAATAATTAATAATAATTACAATAACAATAATTATAATAATAAATAATAATGATAAACAATAATAATAAATAATAATAATGTGATGTTGAAAATTTGGTATGTGTAGAAATAAATACATACATATATTTAAAATAATCCATCAATAAATAAGTAAACAATGAATATTTACGTTTTGAAGCCGTTTTGTTAATTGATGTGAAATAGTACAATACAGTCAAATGTTTTGTAACATTACAAAGACTGGAAATATGTACATAAATAAGTTTTAGATAGTTGGTGGAACGAATGGAAGTCTTATACGTGATTTGAACAAGATCCCGCCGCCCTCATACAGAAGGGGACTCTACCAGGGGTAAAATTATTAATTTGTTTTTTGGATAGTGTTTGACGACCACTTTTACTACTGGTGACACCGCAGAGATGACACTGATGATAATGAAATGAAGATGGGGGAATGCGATGGAGGGGGAAGCCGAAGAATTCAAAGAGAATTCGCTTGAGATCGAACCCGGGCCGTTTATGTGAGAGGCGAGCAGTCGAACCACTCGGTTACGGCCACGATAAAATTAGGAAAATATTTGGAGATTGAAAGGTAGGTTTCCCTAACGCTCCAGATCTTAAAATTCATGATCTCTAAGGGGTAAACTGAAGGATAAAGTGCAGAAAGCAAGGCCTCAAAAATGGAAGAACTATTAAAATATACCAAATCAAATAATAAATGCTAAGTCGTGTCCAACTATGCATGTATCCGGCATGAGGGAGGACCAGGTTATCAACATCTATTGTCATTTAAGGTTGTAGGCAAAGTTTTACCAAGCGAAATCAGTGTAGAGGGGAGCACGGCTGTTGCACGTCCAGCCACTCAGAACCAAAACCCCATGCGTGTGGTGAGAACATATTCCACAAGTCCTGTGAATTAAGGCTTTAAGAGATAGGCACAACTTTTAACCCTATATTCAGGTCTTAAAATTCCATTCTGTTACCATGCAATTATAAGCAGCTACTGAAGATCGGCAGCACTTTAAAAGAATGTCAAGTTTTGTACAATTAGATCCATTAATAATAGATGTCTCGGAATTTGTTTATTTCACAAAACATTCTGTAAAAATATATTTCATATTTTATTGGGATCTTATTTCCTGTTTAGTGCTTTCTCGTCTAGCCCTTAATGTCTACCTACTACATGAAATTTGACAAAATGTCTTCCGAATGAAGAACACTTCACAGGCAATTCCCAAAAACTTCAAGATATAGTCTTAATGGCCTTTTCATCGAAATTGTAAGAGTCATTTTTGAGAAAACTAAAACTTTAGAAAAACGTTGTATATTAATTATAGTAAGGATTTGGGCATTTTCTTGGAAGACAAGCGTTACAACTTTGAAAGACAAAGACTGAGTCTAAATACCAAATTGGGTATTTATACAAATTCTCCTTTTGGAGTTATGCTGTTCATACACACATGGAAATGAGTGTCTAAACGTGTAATTCCGGTGAAATATTGATATGAAATTTTTGGGCTGAACACAGTACTTTGCCTACATACTATGTTCACTGATGTGAATAAAATTGACTTATTCTGCTAAATCGCAATGGTGCATATATTTCATTTGGTAAGTTTTTCATCTTTGACTTCATCCACCCAGTAGCATTTCTCTACATGACAAACTTGAAAAAGGATCCATAGACACAAAACTGAGCTAACGTACAATGCTATTTATGTGAAATAAAGGGCGGCTCGGATACAGCCTCTATGAAGGAGTTCATTTATGATTGGTGTACAAGGAAACGCTAGAGCAATAGTCACAATTGGGCTACAGGAAGGAGTGAATAATTATTTGCGTGAATCGTTAAAATATAATATTACAGCCACGACACTTATTTCAGAGTTTTGATCATTGCAATGGAAACGAAACAAAAATATTTTTCGTATGTGTTTCAAAGTTATTTTATTATACTATCTTTTATATTTGCGTATACATTAAAAATTATTGCATTAACGTTACTCCATCAGTAAAGCGTGGAGGTGTATGTTATCCTTTGGCATTTAACCTTATTTGGAGGAAAGAGTGAAATTACAATGTCAACCTAGTGACTAGAAATTATGCTCAAGAAAAAGAACAGCACGCGCTCAGGTAGCTCCTACTTTGCTATTACCAACATAATTAGCTGCGTTTAACTGTGGACAACATATTATAGACGTTGGTGTACGTGGTAAAGGAAGTAAAAATGGAGAAGGCGCTGAACATTTAAGTTTGGAGAACCTGGCCCAGAGCAAGCGGTATTACGTAGTGATGATATGGGCTCTATTACACATTTATAATTCAGTTCTTAAGGACTTACCATAACTTATAGGTAAATTGCCACGTATTCAGTTTTTTGTAATTTATTTTCACCAATCATTTCCTTAAAGGGGTCACACAAGTTTCTTGCTTTACCTGAGTAGGATACGTTCGTAGGGACTCCACACTAAACCTAAAGTTTATTGTGCCTATGCCGCATAAGGGCGCGTCCCTAGGAGAGAGGGATGAGATGAGAGGATATACCGGTTGACCGAAACCAAGAGCGACGAAATAGCAATAGCAGGGTTCCCCCAGTTTCCAGATTGAAACATCCCGACATTCGAACAGGCAGACTAGGGACCTTGGATAAACAGACGGGGGCCCCCGCCAAACATAGGACCCCAACGCCCCCTCCAGAAGTAGTCCTCATCCCAGAACCAGCCGGGGGACAAAGATAGTCACTATGAGCATCCTTCTTCCCTGCTACTGACAATTCCAAACCTGAAAATAACCAGCAGGACAAGGGATGATTAAAGAGACAGGAAATTCGGGGATGAAAGAAACCTATCATGCATTTGCCTGGCGACCCGGGGAAATCCAGAAAAAAAAACATGGTTCAGGTAGGCCGACAAGGGGAGGAACCTTGACCTCCCGAATGCAGACTACAGAGCATACCGCTCGGTTTTCCTGAGTAAGTCTACTGTATTTCTGGTATGGGAAGCTGCAGAATATATATGTTACTATGTGTTTCGATATTGCCTTTAAATAAGGTAAAAATGACAAAGTCAGCATTCTGAAACTTCCTCATGGATATATTTAAATACATCGAATCACTCAAGAGCTTGAGTTTATATTTTAGTAACAGAATCTATTCTTGGATAAAATCTCGTAATTAACAACATCTGTTTTACAAGTTTCTCATCTTACGATACTATTTTAAAATCCAACTGAGAATTACTTGTTTGTAATTCATGTTGATTTACAAACTAACTTCTGGAGACCATAAGCTTGCATGCTATCAAGCATTCGATATAATGCTCACTGTGACTGATTTAGTTAAATGAGTGTTTGTTCCACTAATGCCAAAGAAGGATAATGCGACAACGTATGGTCTCCTCTCGCTTTATGTGGCTCTCAGCATGTAAGTTCATTCTCATCAGACGCTCATAGTAGCAAGCCCCAGGAAGTCTAAAATGTCAACAAGTAAAAGCATTCATAATCGGTGAATAATATCCGCTTCTCATCGGTAGACACTCCCTATCTTTCCCAGAGAGAATGTCAGCATGACATGGTTACAGCTACCAAGGAAAATGGAAATAAACAAAACGAAAATGAACTAATGAGGTACGCTCCAGAAGCTTTACTTTCACTACTCTCAGTATGCAGCTGCAGTAATGGGCGAAGCGATGGGGTTTACGTGTATGGAAATTAAGACAAGAGATACGAGTAACAATATGTATCAAACAAGCTGGATTCTTGTCACAAACTTAAGTACTGTTAGACATCGATAACACTAATAGTAGTATTTGAAAGGACGAACGTCATGATGTTTAATATCGTCTGACCAGCGCATTCATTAATTCGTAACTTGTAACTTAAAACTGTTACGCTTAAGAATTTCTAGATGTGTGGGATTTCCAATTACGATACTGTTCACCACTGTGATCAAGGCTGCCTTTATTCTTCCACAATAAGTGGTTATATCCCTGGCAACAGAGTTGCTTTAAGGTTCATGACAACACTCATTTCTTGGGCTTGTCACACACAATGGGACTCGTTTTGTATACAATTAAGGCGAGTAAACCCAACTCAAAAAAGTCCCTCACTAGTTGTCAGTTATTCACTTCAGTTGGAAGGTTTTGGTCCAATAAAAACTTGGTAAGTGGATAACCTCAAAAGCATAACAAACCATTTTATAACATCTACGTTCAGTGCTGTCTTTGATTACGACTGATGCAGGATAATGCGAGGACAATAGACGTTTTTAAACCTTCCAGTTCGCTGATTTTATTAGATCTCGAACATTATTCTCTAATGTCATTGACGCGTAAGGGAATTGGGAATCTAAAATGTACACATCCGATTGGTTTAAATATTATTTGTTTTTAATTAGTTTAATCTCTGAAAATATTATCTTATGCCAGCGCATTAAGAAATATGGTTAATTATACCGGTGTTTGCTACATGAAACTTCGCGTTTTCAGCTCCGATTCTGGATTATGACTTCACTTTGGGACTACTCACTGCATAAGGTTCTAGAATTGAATAATGTCCCCCAAAAAGGAAAGGTGATGTCAGATCTACATACATTCCCATACAATACAATTCACGTCTTCTGTTCAGTCCATATGACAGATAATTAAAATAAAGTTACGTCTCTATCAAACGCCTCGTGTTTGCTGCTAGATTCTCGTTTACCCCAATTTCCACCAACTCTTGAGCTTTGCTTAACTACTGATCAACAGCAGAAATCGCTGGGCTATTTCTTACTGGTTTTACACTAAACAGCTCCTTAACGTGATTACATCCACAGAATTGTTAATACTCGCGGTTTGCGTATAATTCAGTTTTTAACATGTAGAACAGATTTAATAATTACTAACATAATTATTAGGCTTCGGTTGCAAACGACGTCAGGCTGAGAGCTACTGGCTATAGTCATTTATACTTCATGTTTGTTTTCAGTAAAGGAGGTAATAATACTTAAATATGTCTTGGCCAGTAAAAGGAACAATTATATTACCTCAGGTTTTAACGTTCATACCATGTGATTGATAATAAGCAAAAAAGAAAAAAAAAAGTTGATCTATCCATTTTACTGCAGTTGGAATATTTCGTAAAAGAAATGGCGTTTTATTTAAGGACGCCCTTTAACTGCTGTGGTTCTCAGCGTCCCATTCTATAATGGGCGTGAAAGATCGCTTAATTTTGCTCTCTATCAGGCTTGAGGTTCTTTTACGTGCCGTAAATCTACGACCCGGGACCCACGGCTTTACTTCCCTTCCGAAGGAAGCCATGCTAAGGATTTTTGCGCCCGAAAAAATCCATCGTCCTCCGCCGGTTTTCAACCCGCGACTTTGGGTATATTAAGGCAGCATGGTAACCATTACACCACGGAGGACGACTGGAATATTTCGTATATAAGCTACCTGACTTGTATGAGTATGTAACCTGAATAATTGAGAGTAAGTTTGCAGCAAAACCTTTTTTATTATATTATTCAAAATATATGTTTCTAAAAGAGAAAACATAGACCGTAAAACTAAAAGGTTCATTCCCATTGACCGTCACCTATACTTACAAAAACAAGTTAGGTTAATAACGGTTCTTAAGACTCGTGCTTTATTTGCTTCAGTTTAAATAAAATGTTGAACTAAACTGACCCATAAACAAATAAGATACTAAGTACATGAATATATAATCAAATTGCATCCATTATACCACAAAATCCAGAAATTACGACATATTTTCTTTGTATTACGCGTTACATAATTGGGGGAGCTCCTTTATTTAACAATATTATGTTGCTAAGTTGAGAAACGCGTGCTAATCAAAGGAGCAGCAGCGGCTCGGATTTCACATAGCTTGCGAGTTCGTATTCGCACCTCTAGCGTAGACAATGCTGGATGTAAGTTGCTGAAAGCAGTTGATGAAGGCAATATCAATCACGCAATTACATTTTGATATTTTTTTATAATCCGCAATTTGCCCTTATTAGTGCACATAATCACTTTAAGAATTGTCACCAATCCACTTAGGGCACAGCAATACAAAATGATGTTACTTTAGAATAATGGTACTCCAAAGATGTAGCGGATATCCACGTGACGACATTACCTTCCCCAGTGCTCAAATTGCGCTGCAGCTAAGGGATGTTCATCGAAGTTCCAGTCAACTTCACTAACTTGTACCCACTATATGAATTCGTCGTAAACAACGGGTGAAATTGAATTAAAGATTTGTGCAACGATTTTTGCGTGGCTTACCTCTTTGCAATTAGTGTTAAAATGATGAGCTTCATAGTCAACAAGAGCTATATCTTCCACCTCTATTTCCTTCAGCTCTATGTTTGGGCACTATTAACAACATTATAGACATTATATATCCTAAGAACAACAATAGCTGGAAACTTAACGATGCATGTCTTCCTAAAGAAGTGTTCTACCCATACTAACAGTTAAAATCAGACTGGTTTCCAAGGTGCGCTGAGCCTTAATGCATAACCTATCACCAACACAACAAAAGGCATTCTTATGGAGCGGAAAACTTCCGTCACATCAACTGTCGAAACTCAAACCAGAGATACACGCGCCGTTTACTGTGAGCTTGAACAACGTCGCTCAGTCCAAGGCAGTAGAACGGTCAATTTTGCGTACATTAGAGCAGACACCACCAATCTTATGAACGAGACCTACGACATACTCAAGTCATACTGCGAGATTGTCAAGTGAACGGCTTAGTCTCTATTAAATATTGCAACACTAAAAGCATGTGTAATGCATTGTTCTAAAAGTGGCTGTTTTGATCATAAGTGGCCTAATTGTATTGCTCAGTGATACAGCACTAATCTGTGTCGTAATGAATAATTTTTTTGCTGCTTAGGTAGAGATTTCATTATTGTAAATGTGTTTTCCGTGTGTGAATTTGGAAGTTCATAACGACCACTTGCATTGTTTCTGGTGTAGATTACTTGATAACTATAGAACTATAAGTGAAATATTTAATGTGGTTGGTGTTATAAGATATTGGCACTTGTATTATAAGTTCTTCGTCTTCAAAGTTTAAAATTAGTGTTAATAACAGCTGTTCATTCTTAACGTAGCCTAATATAATCTCAATAAGAGCATGATTCAAAGTATGTAAAATTGGTACTACTATTATTGTTTTCTTCACTTGTAGTTGTGGTAAAATTGCGTCTAGCAGGAAACCATTTTGGCACCACCAATATAAAGAAGCCATTAAACTTTCTTCGTTGATGTCTCATAAATTCTTAATGCTGTTCAATTAATATTGTTCTTATTGTCTCTACATCGTAAATAGCACATACATAGAGATCTTATTACATCCCACCCAAAATTGGAAGTCGAGATTTCACTGTAAATACACATTTTAGAGTGCGCTGAATAAAAACAAGTATTTTTAGAAAGAGGTCCATGTGTCTGTGAATTTCATAACTAAAAAGCGAAATATCAGTCAAATAACAAACTTGATAATTACGTTCAGCATCCTCCAAGAATGCGCATATTCTCAAGAAAATTTCCCTTCACTAAATTGAACCATTTTATTAAAACGTCATATCTTACAGATAATTGCATGAGAAATAAAATATACATGTTACATATTCTGGGAATAGCCTCGGAAGTTTTTTTCATTCTAAATTACTTTTGCATAACTAATAAGCATCAATAAATAACAAAAACTGCCATCACAAAAAAAACCGTAGATCTTGTCAAAACCATAATTAATATAAAATATATGTTTGTTTTGGAGCTAACCATTTACAATATATTGTTGATCATAAGTTTAAATTTTCAGATGCATAGCTGTACTTTTCTTAAATGAGAAGTTGTTAGTCATATTTTTTTTTCATGTTTGTCAGGCATACAGAACAGAATTTTAATATCATCTCATAGTGACGGCTTTTAAGATATTTGTAAAGTATTAGCTTATTGTATTTTATTATTATCGTTGTACAAAGAAACATATCGATCGTAATAAACCACTATTGCTAATGTTTATCTTGATATGTATAATGTAGAAAAATAAGTTTTTGTAACAATAGTTTGTTACAGCAAAGGAAGACAAAGTTAATTGATTGTGGCACATCAGATCTTTTCTTTCTGTACCATGTACAATGTACAGAATAGACAGAACGAGTATTGGATTCCACCCAAAAAAGCTAATGTGTTCTATTCACATAAGTTTCTCTGGCCGCTTTAAAAATACTATTATCTAAAATATCATTATTTTATCTGCATCATGAGAATCAATATAAGCAATACCAAAAATGTTCTTGTTACTTGGTCCCTTATAATTTGAAGGGAAATAGGGGAATACACTACACTGAAGCGATAGCAAACTGTTTTAAAAGCTGTGCCTATGCAATTGTCATTGAAATCTGGTTCCCTTTTCAAGGCTAGGAGGAAAAAATAGATGTGAAACGAACGTGAACTTCCCGTTTGAGAAAATCGAAGCCAATATCACAGAAATGGTTAGCTCTTAAAAAAATGTATATAACGCAGTTCACTTTCTGTAGCTTCTCATTGGAGCATACGGCATTGTTCCGATGTTTCCTTGATCGGATTTGAATTTCTAGTTCCTGAATTTGGCGTTATACGCCGTGGTGACAAGAGATCGACTTGACGCCCACAGATGGCACTATAGGACGAAATCACGATTAACGGACGCGAAATGGCTGAATTTTACCCAGAAATCTAATTCATTAAACATGATTATGATATAAATTGTGTGTTTTGACGAGATCTACGTTGTTTGTATAGTAGATAAGCTTTTGCCTAATCTTATGGTTTACCAGTGATGCAAAAGCCATTCAGAATGAAAAGGACTTCGGGGGCTATTCCCAAAAAATTCGAATTATACATTTTATTTGACATGTACATATCTTGAATATACAGCATTTTAATCAAAAGCGTTAGAGTCGTTTTTAGCAAATTGAGAATTTAAAAAACAAAAATCGTTACAAAGGGTAATTCAGGGTGAGTTAATTCCTTAAAAATCTACGTATTTGATATCTAACGGACTTTTCATATTGAGCTATGGACCTATACACAAGCGGACCTTTTTCAAAAATACGTTTTTTGATCCAGGTGTCCTCAAAGCATACATTATCGGTGAAATCTCGGTATCCAGTTGTTGGGTAGAATACAGTACCTTCTCTACCTACTATGTACATTGTACATACGTGCTCGATAAAGTAAATAGATAGCAAGATTTCACTGGAAATACATGTTTTGAAGACATCTAAATACATAAAAATGCTTTTAAAAAAAGTCAGTATTTTTGTCTGTGAACAGCATAACTCAAAAATGAAAAGTTGGTTAGCCTCTGAAGCTCCCTGTACATTCTGTATAACTTTTGAGTAACTGGTAAACACAAAGAAATAGAAAAAATATGACTGCACAAAAAATGTAGATATCGTTAAATTCACACGTTATATCAGATTATGATTATTATGATTATGATTATTATTAGTAGTAGTAGTAGAAATAGTGTTATCGTCATTATTATTATTATTATTATTATTATTGCTATTGTTATTTGTCGCGTTAACCATTTTACAGACATTCCTAGTTATTAGTGTAAATGTTTTATTGCCTAAACTTTTCTCAAACGGGAAAGCATAATTCGTTTTTTATTACCGAATTTGAATGTCATCACCTATCGACCCGATTTTGAAAGATTTGACTATTGGTTTAGCTAGTGTACTCAGTTATTTTTCTTATACTTATAAGGAACTAAGTAATAAGACCATTTCTGCTAGTGTTTTTCTCGTTGAGCATAACAGAGATAAAAGGATAAGCTTTTGTAAGAATAGTGTGACAGAGAAAGTCATGTGAATGGAAACATCAAATCTTTTCAGATAATTTCGTGCTCTATGTTTTATGTACAGTAATATAAAACATCTTCTAAGTCATTGCTTGGGCTACCACAATATAGTGCTGATGTAAGTACCTAATGTTGCTTTGCAGATTTAAAATGAGATGATGATGAACATGATATTAATAATAATAAAATAATAATAATAAAATAATAGTAATAGTAACAATAATAAAATTAGTAATAATAATAATAATAATAATAATAATTGTAATATAAATAATAATAAGAAAACGTTGAACACATTTGTAAATCTATAGTAATTGTTTCTCATTATACCGTTCGCCACCTACGAGTACTAACGTAATTCGCCGTGGGTATCTGTTTCGTGAGCCTCGTATATGGGCTAATGACGTCACCTTGTCGTTTTAACCTGCCTCCTTCGATTTGCTATGAAAGATTTCCCTTTCGCTTACTCAGTGACGGCTCTCCGCATTAGTACGTTCCAAGCTAACCAAACATATTGTATTCCAGAAAGTGAGGGAGATAGTTTTGAAAAAGAAAACACGGCGCAAATGTCTTTTGTCATTGGATTCCTGATATGATGTGAAACGACACCTTCATGAATACCTTTATACTGATTATGGTAGACACGTTTTATCACCTAATCAATTAGTAACACCATTTGAAGTCATAGTTTGAATTTAAATACTTGAGCTACTTGTGAATTGATTGTGTCATTCATATATTTCATTTGCAGGTGGAGCAAGATTACAGAAGTTGCAAGATGTGAAATTTGTACTTACAGTAGTATTAAAGTATCTTATACGTTTTCTGAGCACATTGCAAACAATATGAAGCCTTTTAATGAAGGGGAGTTCATAAAAGATTGTTGAATTATAGCAGCAGAGGAAGTGTGTCCCAATGTAACACTTCTTTTAAACCAGTAAGCATGTCTTTTAATACCGCGCCAAGACGCGTGGAAGGAATAGGGTGGAATATAAACAAACAGCTGCAGGACAAAATAAATCATAAGGTAAAAATTATTTCTCTATCGCTGGATAAAAGCACGGACGTAACTGGTAATAAATAACATGAAATTGCTGAACTCACTGCCACTGTTGCAGTCACATATTGCCATTTAAGTACTGCAAGAGATGAAATAAATATGTATACTTTAAAATATTTCTAATATAATGTATTATAAGAAAACTAAAGACGCAGAGTGTCATTTGACCTCAGCTAAGTAATCCAAATAGGTGGTAGGAGAGGGCCACTAACAGTTCCCGAAAGCAGCGGTATAATAGTGTGATACCGTTGGTTCATAAATGTGCAACGTGATGACTTTCTTTAATCACCGTTTCTGAAAAACACATGGAGAGTAGCCACTAGGCTACGATGGAGACATCATTGCATAGGTATTGCTGTGTGATATTTCTTTCGAAAGTTTCAAAAGAGCAGCCGTTGATTCTTGTGGTAACGTCTAGAATTTTGCTAGCAATTTTAAACGATTAAAATACAACCCCAATGGCAAGTGATAGTATAGTTGTAAATATGACCTACAGGTAAACTTTGAGTTATTTTACAAAGTACCATTTTGTTCCATGTAAACGTAATATTTTTGCAACACACATGTGTTTTTTATAGTGTTTATCGCCCGCTTTTACTACTTGTGGCACCGCAGGCAATGGCACTGGTGGTACATGAAATGAAGATGGAGCACCGGTGGAATGCGATGGCGGGGAAACTGGAGAATCCGGAGAAAATCCGCCCCTGCGCCCCTTTGTCCACTACAAATCTCACATTCGGTCACTTGGGATCAAATCCGGGCCGTCTAGGTGGGAGGCGATTGGTCTAACCACCCGGCCACGGCGCGGCCCAAAAGTGAGTTATTTTGCAAACAGACTAAGCACATCATTTTTAACAAGCATATTCATAAATATTGTTATTAGTAAATAATTTGTACTCCTTAAATACTAAAATCAACTCAACTTGTTATTAATCTCAACTATTTATGTAATCATAATAAAAAATCCCGCAAGAGGATATTGGGTGGATAACAGACTGGGGTATATAACATACAGTGACATACGTGAGATCTATTATGAATACAATACTGAGGAAGAAGGGATGAAGTGAAAAAAAAAAGAAAAAAAGAAGACATCTACATCAGTCTACAGGCCACAGAATTGCGCGGAGACTCGTTCCATCACTGGAACGGCCCAGAGAGAGCGAGAATTTCCCGTGTAGGCAGGCCAGGGAGACCAGGCAGATCAGGCAGAGCTGGTAGTCCTCCAGTATCCACGGGGATGACTCGTTCTTTAAGAAAGCATTCGCGCCATCTGTCCGGTATCACCACACACCATCAACCCTAGAAGCACAGCTAAAACGTGAAAGAAATGGGAATGAGTGAAAGGTAATCGTACTTGATGAGAACCACCCCGGCATTCACCTACAGAACAGGTATAATCACGAAGAACCCTAGTTGAAAGCTATCGAAACCAGGACTTCCCGAATGCGAGCCTCCCACGTTATTGCAGAGCCAACTTGCTCGGTTGCACGAGCATTGACTTTCGCGTTAGTGTTGAGTAATTTCAGTGGGAGAAAAAGAAATGGCATATTTGATTACATCCGCATCCAAGAATGCGGAAGGTAATGCTGCAGGGCACTTGGATTGCAATATCACTCTGGCATTTTGATATTACTTTTATATTTTATATGTGTATACGTGTATGATATTAGCGTTTCGAGACATCTCCGCAATTGAGTCAGACGTACACGTGATATGTTTAGCCAGTTATTGCAATGGAATTCATGTTTGGAGCTTTACGGTGTTTCCAGAGCCGTAAGGATTTCTTTCTCCAGATATGATATTGCTCACCGCCATAAACTTCTCTGAGAGAATATTTTATAGTCTTTGGTATATGTTTTAGTATAACAGTTCATCTCCTCGGTATTCCCTGAGGAATTTAAGATAGAGTTTATGTCTGACTACTGTTTGTGATTCCCGGCTAGTTCCTCATCTTAAAACCTTTAGTGGCGTTCATTCGGATAACTATGCTCTTACAAAGACCCGTTTTCCATAACAACCGGGGCTCGATTTTACCACTGCTTATTGTGTAATTTCCAAACACATAAAATCAGATACCGATTAATGCGCAGTTTACAAGTGTTCCGAGAAAATATGTATTTGTGCTTGTATGTTAAAAACAAGCAATGAATAAAGAATGCCAATAATGCAAATTAAATATTAGTTTCTGAGCTGGCAGTCAATACCAAATTAGGTGAACAGACGCTTATAATTTGAAAAAATTACAACTTTTCGTGTATTTCATTAAATTGTGTAGCTTTCTTTGTGGTATGATTTTATATTATCTGTATTATTTTATATAATCTAGTATATTATTTTGCAACAGACGGATCAATTTTATTGAAGCAAATCAACGTAGTGGGGACCAACAAAATGGCAGTCCTTAGTATAAAGTACAGGGCAATCTTACTGAATGAACGAAGGGGATAAACAGGAAGGCAATTTTGTAATACAACAGGCAGATCAACATTACTGAATCAACGGAAAGAGATGAATGGGATAAGCAAGCTGTCAATACATTAATATATCGAACAGGTTGATCTTACGGAATCAGCGAAATGGTACTAAGGGAATAATCGAGGTGCCAACCCTATACGTCTGAGAGCCCAACCTTGTGAATCAACGGAATGGGGTGACGGGAATATACAAGATTGTAATCCAGTAATACAACGGACAGGTTAAGGTCACTGCAACAACGGAACGGGATGAAGAGGCTCGGTGGGTCACTGATATTGAAGCAACGGAATGGAACAATGCAAGGGGATAAACGAGATATCAATCCAGTAATACAACAGACAGACCCATCTTGCTGAACCAACGGAATGGGGTGACGGGACTATACAAGATTGTAATCCAGTAATACAACAGAGAGATTGTGGTTACTGGAGCAACATGAAGAGGATCGGCGGATCACTGGTATTGAAGCAACGGAATGGAACAAACATAATAATCAACGAGAAATGTATATGGATGAACAGAAAGACAATCCCATATTGTGAAAAATAGATCAAGCTTACATATACAGAATGGGACGAAGTGAACAAACTGGATGCCTAAACAAATAAATTATAATGCAGTTATGCAAACTTAGATTCATTTATGTATACAAACTGCAAACTTAGATTTAACTACCTTTACCCCTAAATCAAAATGAACTGATTCCAGTTATACAAATGGGGCATATGACAGAATGCATCCGAATTATTAGCTTATAAAAGCAAAAGAGTTTTCATATGCATTTTAAAACTGACCTAAATCTGCCCTATCCAACCTTTTGGTTTGCTTAAAAGCTCGCTTATTTTTTTCACTGGATAGGAAAATGTTTCAAATCAGATGTTATATTTTGTTAAAACATTACCTTCTTTAAACCGCTAATGTCTGTAAAATGTTTGCATTCATAATTTGATGCATATTATGCTTTCATCATAAATATAGAAAAGAGTCATCTGTAAAGTAACAGTCACAGAGTCAAGTAATTTCTGTAACGAAAAGTATATAAATAGGACCAATGTTTTTCTTTATTCCTAAAAGTTTGAATTTTGGGCAAAAAAATTTTTTTAGGGAGGAAAGGCCTTTGTTTATTTTTACTCAATTCACCTCTCCCTTACTGATCCAATTCACCTCTCCCTTACTGATCCAATTACATTCATCACTAGTCAAATTCTCTAATGGAATGACACTTGTCACTTGAGTTATATTTTAAGTTGGGATATTTTACTACAACGCAATTGCATGTTTGCCAAGTAAATTACAGAATAGTTCCATGGACAGAAAAGAATAACTGGTGTAAATAATGGAGTACATTATCTTTATATATACAAATCTATGTATTATGCATGTAGGTACTTGTGTGAATGTATGTTTCTTATAGGCTTCTACATACTTGTATCAATCTCGATCAAACTTGGCAGAGATAGCTTTCGACACAAGGTATAATTTGAAGTCTAGTTTAGAATTCGGAAATTCCATCCCATTACAAAGCATTAATTTTTTATGTGATGCTAATAATACGCTCCCAACACAATTCATATATTTCGCAAGTAATAAGAATGATGATCATTACTGAAAACTTCACAAGCTCTCGCATAATAACAACAGCGAGTTAAGGTATTATTCATTTTATCCTCTCTGGCATGATCATGGAATATGTACTACAAAAATGACTACAATGTTCTACATACATATATATTATGTCATACTTAGGTCACTGTTGTGCTAGGGTTGTATATATTATGTGTATATGTCTTTTAAGTGTAATTATCTACTATAAGAGGGTGCATTTATGAAGGTGTACTCTGTGCTGTAAATTTAAATTGCTATATTTGAATATCTTTGTATCTTTATTTTCGGATTCACTCTTAGTTTTTATTGTTGTTTAATATTGCTTTTGACTGTGTATTTCCTTTGTCTATTTATTTTCGTGTTTACTCTTTTAATTCTTTGTTGTTGTTGTTTTAATATTGCTTGTAATGGGTATTACAAAAGCACGTACGGTCTGTGGACCCGTGCGACTGTTGAAATTCTATGTATGATATTGCTATGTTAATAAATACACTTATTCATTCATTCATTCACAATAATGCAGCTGAAGGGTATTACGTCAGACAATGATAACAGCAGCAGCTTCAACGAGATTAATACCATTTTCATTGTTCATTAGCCTGATTCATAAATGAACTTGCCTAGTAACATAAAAACAAATATATAAATTAAGTGGCTTTCAACTTCATATGATTAATTTTTCTGTGGGTTTTTTTCCCTTCCCCCTCATTAACAGTATTATATGTGTTGGTTGCTCATAATAAAGTCGTCCTACGTGGTGTAATGGTTACCATGTTAACTTCATATACACAAGGTCGCGGGTTCAAACCCGGCGGAGGACGATGGATTTTTTCGGGTGTAAAAATCCTTAGCAAGGCTTCCTTCGGGAGGGAAGTAAAGCCGTGGGTCCCGTGTCGTAGATTTACGGCACGTAAAAGAACCTCAAGTCTGATAGTGAGGCCTCTGAGCAAAATTAAGCGATCTTTCACGCCCAATGTAGAATGGGAGGCTAATAACCAAAGCAATTAAAGAGCGTCCATAAATAACACGCCATTTCCATTTTTTGCTCATAATAATCTCCGTTATAATGACTGTCTAAGCTGTTTTCTCTAAAATAGTGGCAGCCCAAAGATAAAGACGTTGATATCAGTTATATTCACAGGTAACTATTAAAAACTCCAGTACTTTTAACACTGCTTTTGCATAGTGGTTTATCAGGATTTTATGACCGCGCCGTGCCCGAGTTGCTAGACCGCTCGCCTCTCACCTAGACGGCCGGGGTTCGACCCCAAGCGACCGCATGTGATATGTATGGTGGACAAAGCGACGCTGGGGCGGATTTTCTCCGGGCACTCCGGTTTCCCCGGCCATCGCATTCCACCGGTGCTCCATCATCATTCATGTATCATCAGTGTCACCGCCTGCGGTGCCATAAGTAGTTAAAGCTGGCGTTAAACACTACAAACAAACAAACAAACAGGATTTTTATGTTGTATTTTTCTGAGAGTTTTATTCATTAAATGTCTTCTGGAATAATTGTTTAGCTCACAAAGAAAAGCAACATTCAGATTAAGACCAACAATTACTGATAAATCTTTACCTCCGCTACTACATATAGTAACTGGGGGAAAAACTGTATTCCACTTAAAAATTGGATGTCGAGATCTCACTGTAAATATTTCACGTTGCCTGAATCACACAAAAATCATTTTTAGAAAAACGTCTGTGCGCGCGTATATGTATTTTCGAAAGTGACAGGTCTATTAAATACCAAACTTATTATTTGAATTCTCTATCTACCAAGGATGAGAGACAAAGGTTTTCAACAAAATTCCCTCATCTCAGACTACCCTTTAGATGGAACTTTACAAGATACAATATCCTGTATTATTTGAGGTTTGACATTGAGTTAATTAAGAAAGGAATTCGTAAAACTTCCTCGCTCACGCTGAAAAATGTCAAAATGATCTCGGATCAAACATCCTCCTGCCCTTCTTCACCTAAGTGGTGTTAAGTGTTTCTATTCCTTAAATAATGAAGACAACATTATAGCTCTATATAGTAAAATAAAGGAAAGTGCAAATGCTTTGCCTTCTTACGAATATTTTTGTACCTTCTGTTCCGTTAGGATAAGACTTGCTAAAAGAAATAAAGAAAACAATCCTTGATTACTATTGCTGCAAAAAAAAACTATTGTTTTCGCCACTTATAGTTGAAAATCTGTTCATAAATAAATGTACTTATTTGATACCTCCGCAACAATTCAACCTTATAGTTTCTTTTCGACGTTCGCCGCGGCGGCAACAACTGCACGCTATGAACTCACTCAATCACTCCAGCTATATACTCGCAGTCGAAACTGAACACATTGCAGTGCTTATTGTCCTTTACATCCCTGTCGATCACGTGGCAGGAAGCTTAAAGAATCAGTCGCACGTGCAAACCATCACAGATGTCACAAACTCTCAAAGGTGTAAAAACGCGCGTCTTCGATGCCAAAGCACTTGTCGACAGCACACGTGTCCACTCACACAGGTGTAACGCTCGCAGCTTCGTTGGCAAAAGGACTATCCGACGGTACACATGTACACTAACGCAGGTGTAACAATGCACAGCAACAATCAACTATGGTATCAGAAGCAAACCGTTCACACACGCGCGGCGTCCACGGCCACAGGGCAGAGTCATTTTATTTAGGATTGATAAAGGAGCTTCATTCCTACTTAAAGGACTACAAATTAACTCTCAAAACACTTTTCTACCCTGCAGGTGAGGGATTTGATGTCAGCTCTACAGTATTTTTACTCTTATCCTAAAATGTATGACTTCTGAATTTGGTCGAAATGATGAAACGACATAGAGGTCGAAGGAACATTCATACACATTAACTTTATAAACATAGATAGACAAATTGGAAACATTACTTTTTCTAGACCATTATATCTCCGTGCAATGCCGGACATTGACAATAGTAATAAAATATTTCACCGGTTTTATTCAGGGTTAGTTTTAAATAATTCGTCACCTCAGTATGCATTTCAAACACGTCATCAATTTGAGTTCAAAAGTATTTTTGATGTGACATCTGTCATTTCACCTGAACAATGTTGGGTTTTACCCATATTAAGTACAAATATAGAATACGGCCTATATCGAGCAGGTGAACTCCAAGTTAATGGTTTACTACATGGTAATGGTGCACATAGGATTTCACTCCATACGATATAATACTTTCAGAGTATTCTATTTCTTGGGTTACGAACGATAAATTAGGATACTTGTACATCATCTATCGTCGCCCTCAATGCTAAAATCTAAACAAACTGGTACATCGCACGATACTAACGAAAAGTATTTTGGAGGTCGTAAAATATACAAAGATATGAAAAATAGAGCAATCAAAATAGCACCTATGGAATGAAACTATGTGCAGCTATTGATTTACTGTTATAGAAACCTTCAGTAGTGTTTTAGGAATCTTCATTATTCAGTTTCATTCCCTAAAATCTTGATGGTGCTAGTTTTGCGTTTAAATTACGAAAGTGTCGTAATTAAGTAATATTCCGGCTACACTACGTGGCTTTGGGGTTGCAGGTGTTACATCATTACTCAACGCACTCGAAAATTTAGAGAATATTGCATTACAAACTTAATTAAACTCTATGGGAATTTAGATTAGGACATATGTTCAGCACTCGTCGTTTATTAGTGAAAGAGAATTAGCTAAATTGTGTAAGCTTCCCACTGTTGCTTTCATTTCTTATCACGAAATCAATTAAATCCAGTCTGATGCACAGTTTCATAGTGAAAGGGGTAATTAATCAATTGACGATCTGGTGGAGTGCCTAAATTACATGAACTAAATTGTGTCGATAGAGGTGCCACAGTTCCATTTATCGTAGCTTTTTCGTCTCTCGGTGTATCCATTCGCTCACTCGTTCCTGCATTACGCATTTTACTGTAGCCGTTAACGTCACTGTAAAGCCAATTACATGTGTGTGCGCTAAGTGTCTAATTAACAACGCAACAATAACGCGGTATATAAAATACTTCGAAATATATGTCAGAGAAAATGCAATTTATCAAATTTACACTGTTAGGTACACTGTACAAAATAAATAGTTAAAAACCAATTATCTTATTTTTTGTTTCACTAAAGAAGGATTGCATTTGATATACCTTAGCTTAGCATAAATTTTACAAAGATACTATTCATAAAAATATGTAAACTCAACGTAATCAATTTATGGGAGACATATATAAAGTAAAATTAATTGTTAACTTGAGATGTCGGAACTGTCCCTTTCGAATCCCTTTCATACATATTTTGTTAAATGATCTGTCTTATCGTTTTATAATCTTCTCAGTGGCTAGTGAGGAGTTACAAACTCAGCAGAAGAACTTTTGGGTCACAATTTGTAGCACTAACAAAGGAGTTATTTCATTTCGATCGCAATGAACCGATTAAAAACATGCCTAAAATATGATTAGATAATAGATAATATTTCTGTGAAACTATATAGTCAAAATCAGGAGTTAAATTTACATTTCAGGCATCTTATTTCGGGAGTTTTGGCACCCTGATCAGAAATTTGCGTTATACTGGCGTCATTAATTGCGTTTTCAATCAGAAGGCAGTACATTTAACCGCTTGCATAAGACACGTTTAACCGAAACACCAGTTGTGGTTACATGTGCCATTTTAATTCATTTGGTTTATTACAATGTTAATATATGTATTTTATGTAATTTTTACAATTACTTTATGTTTTGTTAATGGAGGTTCATATTTAATTCAGAATTTATTATAGCAGCAACAAGAATCGTAATTGCAGTAATCGGATTTATTAAATTTTCGTATGAATTTGTGCCAGAATAATGTGGGTAATAACGCAATTTCGTTAATTAGTATTTACAATGTTGCTTACTACCAGATTAAGGTTTACAGTTATTAGTGAAAACTGTTTTTGGAGTCAAATTTTAATATGTCAATGACTCGTGCAAGTTAGGGCGCGAAAAGTCTTAAATATTTCAGGCCTGAGTTCTATGAGCCAACATTAAATGTTTCAATAATGTGAAAGCGATGAGAAATTGGTTTTCCGTGCCTGCTATATTGCTTTTTCACACTTGTTTAAGTTACCAAATCCCTTTCGCAGACCATAAGCAGATGATTTTCATATTCCCTCTATTGGTCAAGGAATGTTGTATAGGCATTATCACCATTGTACCAGTGATGCCATAATACGTTTATAGCACTGCAACTCTGACTCGTCCGTTGTTTTTCATAAACATTATAGGGCACGGTCTACCTACATTATGCTTAGAAATAAATATCAATCTCGTGCGTTGTATGTTTCTTTCAAACGCCATCTCAATGGATTAAAGCTTAACGTCGGGGTACATCATCCCGAGAGAAATGCAATATGGCACGAATGTCACGCACATAAGATATGGCATATGTAGTGAGCATTAATACACATAGTAGTCTCGCAGTACTGGTAACGTTAGGCGTTCCCAGGAGAGCCGTGTCAAATGAGAAATAGGCACTGAAATGATGCTTGAGTTATTCACCTTACATATTAAACTATACGTGTTTCCATAAGTACGTATAAGTAACTATCCAACTGAGCCACAAACAAGTGAAGTCGCCATGTGGCAGCTAAACAGCTTGTATTACCAATACGGAGTTACTCAGCATCAAAACTGGCCCGCCTCTTTAGTGTGGGCGTGGCGTGTTTGCCTTAAATTCAAAATACCCTGAGTTCGAATCTCGGTTAGGGTGGCTATACGGATAAGATTTGTCTGGGGTTTTCCCGCATCCTGAGAAGATGAAAATCCGGCAAATTTAAGAATGAACCTCGGGCTCTTTAAGCATTATTTCACCCATTTCATTCATCGTCCGATATTATCAAACAGATTTAAGGACGTTAAACTAAAAAACAAAAGAATCTAAATTACATCATGGGTGAGCTTAGGGATAATGGACAGAGTTATCTTATGACTGAATGAATGGATGATCAGGGAACGGAGGAAACACCTTGCGCCTCAACCCAACGCAAACCGTTATGCCTATCACACTAAGAAGAAACGGATGAGACAAAGAAATCGCAGGAGGGATTATGCCTCAGACAGCCCGACCGACATAGACGCGCGGAAGGTAAATAACGATTCCAAGCTTGATTACTCAGTCACCCTGGTGGGTTACTCAGAAGACATCCCTAGAGCGGAACAAGGACGAATTCCATCCACATGAGACGGTTCAGAGAAGACTATCAGCTAATAGAACCAAAAAAATATCTCCGAAGAGCATGCATCTGAGCCATCTGTTCTACACCGATTGACACTGCACACTGGTCAAGCCTAACTGAAGCATGTTAGAGGAAGCAAAATGGCAGGAAATAAGGGATAGGAAATCGGTGGTAAAGAGAATCAACCACCAGCATTAACCTATCCAAACACGTAAAGCCATGAATAAGCTATGGTAAGAGTGGCTAGCCCCGGGAATCGAGACCAGGACTTCCCGATTGTGAGCCTTGCGTGTTACCGTGGAAACATTTCGCTCGGTTCCTTGAGATGTAATTCTTCAATATGACAAGATCTATCTGTATTTGGATGAATTATCTGTAACCCCGGAGAGATTTTCATTTGGAGGAAAGCTTCTTGTGCGGAATGTAATTTTAGTGAAATACCGTTTCCCAAACTGTAATATTTTAATTTGTGCTTTGTTATGGTTTAAGTATGTCACGACCAGGAGCTATCCCTCCGGAAATAATCTGTCTGTCTCCTTCAAAAACGTTAACAACATGGCCTCTGCAGCAATGTTAATAAATGATCTAGATACCTGGAGAGATGATTATTTTCAATTGTAATAAGACTTTAAAAAACATTTTCGACTACCAGAAAAAGACCAGCTATAATAACAGTATAATGAAGGAAGTTTGATCTAAAGCACCGAGCTAATCTGATCGATTTTCGTTGTCCATTTCAATAACTTGTAGGTAAGGAATATATAAAAGAAAAAGAAGTTACATATGATTAGCAATATTTAGAATGGCTCACACTAGTTGCGTAATAGGTAACACGCGTGTCTAATTGTTTTCATCTCAATCAGGCTTTACCATCGCTGTCGTATATTGGCGAAATACAGAGTGTTTCAGAATCGCCGTCTACTTTTCTGGAATAAGCAACTAACATGACAATATGACTAACAGATATGGCATTGTATATTGTTTCTGAACCTTCTCGTATTGCGAGCACGATTAGCGTGTACGATGCGAGCACATTTGGCTTACTAGCCTTTAGGTTTGATGTTGCTTCGATTATCCGGCACCGAATTTGGTATTAATAGTAATAATATATTTCGTCACACATCCCTCACTTCTTGTTTCGTCCATTGTGAATTAGAAATACGACTATCTGTTATGTATCTGCTTTGATTGACATATCCGCAGTTGTGTGTGAGTTATTAGGGTCGCGGTTTTCTGAGGAAGAATTTCGAGAAATGGTAGGCGGTTTCAGCTGGAGTTCGGCGTCTTCACCACTGCATGAGCATGGAGGAAATGTCAACCGAAGTCAAAGGATAACGAACGACATTTTGAAGGTTTATGTTACACAGTCTAATATTCAATTGTTTAATGACTTAAATTTGAAACGCAAACAGTGTTAGATGGATGGTCCAACGTCAAATGCATTGCCTTGTTAGGATGGTAGTGGACTTTTAGTTTGAATTTTGATCGCGTAACAAATAATTAGTATTGTTTGCAGTACAACATTAATTGAATTCAATGAAACATTTTTAATTTGTTATTTTACGTATCCATGCAGACCATTCTGACAAACACAGAGCACAGCACTTCAGAGCTATAACTCATACCTGAGTACAGTATGATTTGTTTTCCTTTAAGCGCATGTAAGATATAACGCATAGCTTCAAAAAGTGGACTAGATTCGGGAACATTCTGTAAAGTGGCGTTAGAGGGCGGACGTGAAAAGTAGCGAAGCATCAAAAGTAGTGGAGTATTTCCTAGCACTCCCTGGCGAGGTACACATACGAAAGCTTTCGTTTTATCACGTCGAGCTGAAACGTGACAGATGGTATTCATACGTTGGGTCTCTTGCGAGGTTAAGTTTACAGTAAAGCTAAGGATATTTGTTATAGAAATTTGCTTTAGATGAGGTGACTGCAAAAATATTATAAGGCATATACAAAGTGAATTCCCTAGCATTCCTGTTTAGCACAAACGATACAGTTGACATTTCTAATATTATGTAACTGCAAACAGAATTTAATTTTTTGGGACTTACTAGACAAATCTTCCTGCTGATAGCGATGGAGCTCCCGCGGGAATACTCCGTTCCCGTTCTAACTAAAAAATACTCGAATTTAATTGAGGGTAAATATCCAAAACACGTAACAAAATATTTGTCAAATATCGCATGAAACTTTTGGTGTAAATTTCTGTATAATAACACTGATTAAGTAATCCAATTGAAGTGTACAAACTAATTACTTTAAAATATGACATACGAAAAAAATTACATATACAAAAATATAGCTATTTAAGACACAGGTTTTACATACTTTTTGGTACCAGGGATTTCCTAAATATCCGTTGTAATTGATTTGAAATTTTTAATACTTTTTCATTTTAGGTTTGGAAGGAGTTTTTAATTTTTTCTCAACATGCTATAAAAATAACTTGGAGTTTCAAGTCCAGTATATACCGTTTCTAAACATTTGTCTCACTACCTCTTTTATATCTATTAGGAAATTTATAATGAAGCATATATCAATTGACAAGAAGTAATGCGTTTCCGCAAGGGTAGCTTATATACCCTATGTCAAATATACAGCAGTGGGAATAGTAAGAGTTCATTAGTGAATGCATAAGATTTTTGTGTGCGGTGTGTGTCAGCAGCATAACTTTTAAACGAAATATTGCATGTACACCAAACTTCGTATTAAAGGGTTTAATTTATATACCATGCAGAGATCGACAACAACGTTTTTCAAGATAGTATTTGATACCCTTTACATTGGAACGGTTTGTTACATTATTTAAAATTCCTACTGCTTGATTAGAATACCATATATTTAATATATTTACAGACTAGTAAACAATTTTTAGTAATTGCTTATTTACACACATTCCTGTAATATATATATACACACTACCACTCAAAAGTTTTTGAACACACCTCATTTTTAGGATTAATTGAACCAATGGAATAAAAAAGACAGGTCGTACTCACAACAGTATATTTATTGAAAATCAGCAACAAATGTTAGAGTTTGTTTTCTTCAAAGTAATCTTCCCTTGTTTTAATTACAGATGCGCAAACTCTGGGCATCCTTTCTATTAAGTGCGCCAGCGTATCTTCAGAAATATCCCTCCATATGTTGTGCACATGACTCCACAATGCATTTATATTAGTGGGTTGTTTCTTTCTTACCTCTTTGTCTACATGATCCCAAAGTAGTTCAATTGGATTGCAGTCAGGGCCAAAGCATGTTCTTCAACACTTGTGTCTCTTCCAATTGTTCAACGTATCTTCTAGAGAGTATAGATGTATGCTTGGGACATTGCCCTGCTGCAGAATGGACCCCTTGCCAGTTAACCGCATCCCAGGTGGTTTGGCATGGCGTTGGAGAATATTGTGATAATGCTCCTTCTTCAGCATTCCTTCTATTCTCATAAAACAACCCCATACCGGCATCAAACTACCTCCATGCTTGACTGTAGGGGATATGCACTGAGGTGCAATGCGTTCACCTTTTGCACGTCGAACAATTTGGCGACGTTTGAGCCAAATAGCTCAAACTTAGAGTCATTAGTAAATAATGCCTTTTTCCACTGATCAACAGTCCAGGTTACATGTCACTTGGCCCATTGTAATCTTTTCCGTTTATTGACAGCTCTCAATAGGGAATTCTTTGCCGCAAAGCAACCGTTCAGATGTCCATCCTGAAGTCGTCCCTTCACTGTAGAAACACTCACAGAATCATCTCGCAACTGGTTCAGTTCTGCTGTCAACATGGGTGCTGTTTTGAAACGATCACGTTTGCTGGTCACTATTAGATGTTTATCCTCACTTTTTGAGGTCACCTTAGGCCTCCCCTTTTGAAAACGATCCTTATTGCTATTTGTAGTTACATACCTCTTTACAGTGTAATGGACATTTCCCAAGGAAACGTGTTCTTGTGTGGCAATTTGACGCATGGTGTGGCCTGCTTTATGTAAGCAGACTTTTGCGGCACGTTTTTCTGCTAAAAGCTTCCTTCTTTTACCCATTTTAGACTTTTCAACCACACATTAATGATATGTACCATTTACCTACCTATGAAGCACTGAAGTGCTGTTCGCAGCCAATAACTATGTACAGATGTCTGTGAACGACATCTAGGGAATCACAGACATTCTATGACTTCCAAAACTACATTGTAATTGTTTCTATAAGGGCCAACAAATGCTACATTTTCAATATGCACATGATTGACAAACAAAAGGTAGCCTAGTAAATTTCAATTATATCTACATGGAGTTCTACCACTTATAATATGACATTGGCTCTGTTTAGCGTTGTACACTTGTTAATTGCAGCAAACCAGGCTGTTCAAAAACTTTTGAGCGGTAGTATATATTTACACATATATTGAACAGTAGCAACCCTGGTTAAAGTTATCAAAACAAGATATATTATTATTATTATTATCATTATTATTATTATTATTGTTATTATTAATAATAATAATAATAATAATAATAGTGATAATGATAATAATAATGATAATACTAATAGTGATAATGATGATAATAATAATAGTGATAATGATGATAATATTAGTGATAATTATGATAATAATAATAGCGCTAATGATGATGATAATAATAATAGTGATGATGATAATAATAGTGATGATAATAATAGTGATAATGATGATGATGATAATAATAGTGATGATAATAATAATAGTGATGATGATAATAATAGTAGTGATGGTGATAATAATACTAGTGATGATAATAATAATAGTAATAATGATGATGATAATAATAGTGATGATAATAATAATAGTGATGATGATAATAATAATAATAGTGATGATGACGACAACGATGATGATGATAGTAATAATAGTGATAATGATGATGATAATAATAATAGTGATGATGATAATAATAATAGTGATGGTGACGACAACGATGATGATGATGATGATAATAATAGTGATGATGATAATAATAATAGTGATGGTGACGACAACGATGATGATGATGACGACAACGATGATGATGATGATGATAATAATAGTGATGATGATAATAATAATAGTGATGGTGACGACAACGATGATGATGATGATGATGATGATAATAATAGTGATGGTGACGACAACGATGATGATGATGATAATAATAATAGTGATCATGACGACAACGATGATGATGATAGTAATAATAGTGATAATGATGATGATAATAATAATAGTGATGATGTTAATAATAATAGTGATGGTGACGACAACGATGATGATGATGATGATGATAGTAATAATAGTGATGATGATAATAATAATAGTGATGGTGACGACAACGATGATGATGATGATGATAATAATAATAGTGATGATGATAATAATAATAGTGATGATGACGACAACGATGATGATGATAATAATAACAGTGATAATGATGATGATAATAATAATAATAGTGATGGTGACGACAACGATGATGATGATAATAATAATAATAATAATAATAATAACAATGACAATGAGAATGAGAATGACAATAACAACAATAACAATAGCAATAATAATAATAATAATAATAATAATAATAATAATAATAATAATAATAATAATATCTGTTCATAATGGTTTTGCGGGCCACAAATTGATTAATTTTCAGGTCATGAAGTTTCACGTTCTCTAATAACAATTAATTTCAATGTCTGAATTTTTGTTACTAATTGCCACTATAAATCTAATACATGCAGTTGAAAACTACGGTACAGAATATCAGAACAGGTTATTCGGTATGCTTTAAAATTAAAATAAGACCAAGATATTCTATTTTTCAGCATTTGCATTCATATCTACTGTTATTACATGCAAAATCATGAAACCATATTGTATAGTATTAGAATCTTATTACATTATAATTTATTAACATTGTAGCTTATTAACGTATTATATTTAAGTGATTATCTACAAAGAGGTAATTAGATGTAGGCAATAATAACTTAAAAATTGCATCTAGAGGAACACTGCAAAGGCTATTAAGTGCCTTAATTTAAAACTTAGAATGATGAACTTAACCTAGGACTATAAACCTTTATTTAACAAATTTAATTTTGCACAGAAATAAAAACCTGTATGCATATTCACAAAAATCAGATCAAATAATAAAGTTAAATTTTAAATATTCAAAATTTGAGGTTTTACTATAAGTTTCACCAATCGGTTCCGCAGCATGTGTATTCAGTTTACACAGTGAAAAGCGTAAAAACTATCCTTGGGATAGCGTTAGCATCCTTCGTAAGGAACACAGAATATCGTAATGTTCCTGTCTTTAGAAATTTTGAAATCACTGTTGTAACCAAACTTCGCCTGCTGTTGCTTCTTTTTTGGGTGAAATATGTCAAACAGCTTTAGGTTAGGCAAGAGATACCCCTGATATTTGACACTAATAGGTGATCTCTATATTGCCACTGTGGAATGCACAAAACAGGTTGTGGTAGGCGATAAAGCAAGTGGTTTCCTGCATACCAGCATTCCATTCAAGCAACATAAACAAATTCGCGATCTCTACCTTGGGTGATGTAAATGTGGGTACACCACTGAGAGTAATGAGGTAAGAAAATGAGGGTATAGTGTGATTCCTCGATTCCAAAGGAAACCACAACACTGTCCGTGAGAATTGTACGAGATAATCCTGTGCTATGCAGTTCAATTTAATGCGCATCAGTGGATTTTGACAATCCAGTGAGAGCACTAACTATTTTGAAATACTCTGTGTGAAGCACTGACCATTTTCTTGTCTAGTGCAACAAGTCAAAAGATATCGCTTTCGATATCAAGAACTTCTTATACGGTGGACAAATCTTTGAAAATTGTTGCAGATATGTTCAAAGTGTAAGTGGTAATGTTGCATTCAGTCTTTACCAAACGAGTACTTTGTAGAATTAATCAAAGTTGGTGGTGCTCCTCTCGGTGTGATCTGTAATATAACTGAAACTGTACATTAATTGCTTTTCACAAAAAGGACGGGTTGTAATGAAACAGACGTCGAAAAATCGCAATATCTCGGTTGTTAGTTACCAAAAGATTAGAAATGATGTTTCGGAGAAGTATACACCGTTACAAAATGTAGATGTAATGAATTTTAATACATCGTTACTGTCATTCATCTGCATGCCAGTTCGAAAAAATTAAGTTCTGGGAATTTAATTCTCACCATGTACTGGTTATCACATAATCAATATAATTCCATTAAGGAAGTTAATAAAGCATTATATTATTTAGTTTTATTTTAATTTGAATTAATTCTCCTATAAATGTGGCATAATATGTTTTCTAAACAAACAGCGCTTGTAATAGAAGACGAAGAGTGAAAATGACAGACAGCTGAAAGAGGGAGTGATAAGATAGAGGGTGTAAGAATGAAGTGAAAAAGAGATAGGGATAAGGAGGGAGAACTAGAGGGAAGGAGAAAAAAGAAGGAAGTAGAGGGAATAAGGAAAGAAGGAGATGGAGTGAAACAGTAAAAGATTAGGAGAGAAGGAGGGAGAAAGAGAGACACAGAATTAATGTTGTACTTAACACAATATCGCAAGCAGAGCGCAGGTTCTGCATACTGAAAAAATATCAGCGTTGGAATTAGAACCGTAACTATTTGCTGTCCATACTTTTCAGTATTCACTTGAATGCATGTACTGTTACTATTTAGGTAATGTTGAATAGGCATTATTTTGCAACAGAAGCCAGCGACAGCGTCATCTGCACGTCTAATTTAACTGTCATAGTTTGAACAGAAACACGGCTGAAAAATAAAGAGCACAAAAGGTATAAACTTACTCTCCTGAAAGACAGAATGTAATATCAATTAATCGTAGTGTACCGTAGAAAACTACTTCAGTCAGATCTTCCTTTTATTTTGCTTTCCTCTTTTTCCATATATGAACCATTATCTGAATTTTGTCCACCACCAAGTTCGTGCTACCATTCCTTCTTCTGCGTTGTAGTATCTTCGCATTCACTGACCCAGTCAACTTCGTCCCCAGCTTTTCTTCAGTCTTTCTGAAGTAGTTTCATTCTGAAAACTTTTAAATGTATATGACCGCTTTGAAAGTTCCACTTTTCCCCGTGCACACATTTCTAATGCTTTCATTTAGTTTTCCTCACAATATTGCTGCTTCCAATTTTTCGGTCTATGTAATGACGCATGCACAAAGAGTAATTATCTTAATATCTTCCATAGTTATTTCTTCAATGTTCAATAAAAGATACGTCTTTCTCTATTCTGGTGCCCTTTGTCATTTCTATTTTCTGATTTCTTGTTACCAATTATAACGTATAACCATCAATATTTGTCCAGTTGCTCCATTACTTATCCACTGAAATTAGCAGATATAGCTTTCTTTTGTTTTTCTTCCAACAAACATAGTACATAAATGCTGCTTTCATTTTCATCCAATGTCTTTAATAATTTCATTTATTTATATTTTGCAGAATCTTTCCCTCCCCCCACTTTCAGCTGTGTTATACAATCAAATATTATGGTACTTTTTCCTCTTTCTCCTATTTTCTCTTATTCGGGGAAGAGCTGTGCGCTAAAGTTTTCGAGTATACATTAAAGGGTTGGTTGTATGCCTCTTCATTTTTCATAATTTTTCCCCTTTCTTTCCCTGATTACTCTCCTCGTATGTAGGACCTACATCTCCAGGACTACCAAGCCAACTCCTGTGTTTAGACGTCTGTTGAGAAACAGAGGCTCTGGATCAGAGAGAAGCCAAGATGAATGATCATATCAATGTTGTATGAAAGTGAGGAATTGGATGATATGAAATAACGAATTGGATGAAAGGAAAGAATCATTATGGAGCAATGAATGAATGGCGGCGGAAACCGCAGAAGCCAGAGGAAACCTATTCAGACACAGCTTCGTCCACCACAAACCTCACATGCGGTCTCCTGGGATCGAACCCGGGTCACCTAGGTGAGAGGCCACGGTGCTCTCTCTTTTTCATCTTCTTGGGTACATATTTTATCCCGGCTTTGATTAGTTGCCTCATATACCTGGAGATGACAAACCAAATTGAAATAGAAATAATGACATAGAAACAATGACATGTACAGTATTGATGCAGGATGAGATTATCGTGCATCGTCCTGGTTCATTAATGAACGTGTACCAATGAGAACATGTTCTTATCCCACTAATCCTATATTTGTACATAGTAGACTTTTAATTATCTAGGAAATAACGTACTAGGTATTGTTACACTTTTGCTGAGCTCGATAGACGGAGGGCATCTCGAGGAAAGCGCGATAGATTGGTTAGCAAGCATATAGCAAGTGCTAACCTAGAAGAAAAATGTTGGAGGTGCTGGTTACTTACTCTTTATTACTTTCTATACATAATGCATGGTATTGCACTCCATCCAAAAACTTGATTTCGAGATTTCACCAGAAATACACGTTTTAGAGTCTCCTGTATTCAAAAGAGCATTTTAGAAGAAATGTCCGTGTGTGTGTGTGTGTGTGTGTGTCTGTGGTCCGTGTGTTTCTGAACACGATAACCCAAAACGAAAAGTCGGGTAAATACCACACTTGGTATTTAAGTTAAGACCCTTTTTAGATGCAACACTAAGCTTTTGAGGAGAATCCCCCGTTCCAAACTACCCGTTACATGGGAAAAAGTTCGAATATTTTGATTTTCTCAAAAATGTCTAACGATTTTGATTAAAATACCACGTGTTAAATATATTTACATGACAAATAAAAAGTATATCTTGAATTTGCTGGAAGAGCCTCTGAAGACTTTTTTATTCTGGATGAATTTTGCTGAATTTTACATAACTAGTAAACCGGAACAGACTAAAAGTTACTACACAAAAAAATGTAGATCTCGTTAAAACTCACAATAGATGTCTTTTGATGATACTTTTTCAATGGAATTGGCCATTTCTGAGAAATTTCTTCTTATTGGTTTCAGTTTTAAAATACTTTAACTTTTCACATACAGGAATTTCTCAACTCCTGAAAATGTAAAAAAAAACGGATTTCAACTAGATGGTAACCAGATTTGACTATCGCTTTAGCTTAGTGTATTTCCTCATTTCCTTCCTACTTACAAGAAAGCAAGTAATTATGATCATTTCTGCTAATGTTTATCTCGATTAGCATGAAGTAGATAGAAAAATAAGTTTTTTTAACAATAGTTTGTTCCAGAAGTATAAAAAATTTATGTGAATGGAGTAGATCAGGCTTAAAAAAATAAAATAAAAATCTTCTAATTCCGAATATTTTTTTTTTTCCATTCGTTAAAATGGAACGGACAAACAAGCAGACCGGAGATTTCACAGCTAATAAACTGAACTGGAAATACACATATCAAGTAGAATAAGAAAGGTTTTCCTTTTAAAGAATTTTTACGAAAACTCAGAAATGCTTGGAAAGAGTAACGATAACAAAAGTTAACATAGGAATATATGTTAGTTGTTATTACAGCGGAAAGAGCGAGTATCTCCAAAGGTGAGGACGGCGAAACTAATCTGAGAAAAAGCTTTGTCTCCAGACTGTTGACTGTTATGATTTATATTCTCCTTAGTGCCATGAATCTATTTGTTCACTGAAAGATAGCAAAAAAAACAGAATAGGGGACACGGATCTAAGAGAATGGATGTAAGAAATCTAACATAAATTTAAAGAGTTTGAGAACGTTGCGAGGTAAAACAAGGAAGATGTGGCATGCACTTATATGGACAAAGTAAGCAGATTAATAAAGTACTGCAGTACTATATATACCACTTGTAAGCTGTTCTAACGGCAAAGAATTCATTATCTTCAATTATTTTCTTTCTCTATGTATGGACTGTATGCATACTTGAAGATGATAATGCGTCAAATTTATTTATTAAAGGTATAAAATCTAAACGACAAATAAGTGTAAAAATGTTTATTGAAGTTTATTAGTGAAATAATTCCTAGTGCTAAGGATTTCCAATAAACAATAAATAACAAACAGGGATCAATAACAAAAGTGATATTTTGAGAAAATGCCTAAACATTTCATGTTAACTGATTTCAATACAAAGGATGTATTACATATTCGATTGGTAAACATTGCTATAAATACATTTGTTATAACTTTAGAACATTTTATAGTTATGTGTTAGCCACTAAAATTCTAACTGTATGATATTTTAACACTAGATGTATTTGATATTTTTCTGCATACAGGTATTACAAGCGATTTTCAGAAAAATATATTATTGAAGTTACACGTAAATATACTGAAATTTTAATATATGGAATATATTACTTAAATGGTACGGTGTAATCTTAATAAACAAAATCTATAGATATAAAAAGTGAAGTTCTATATTTTTTAAGCAAGATTAGCATTGTATTGACTTTAGTGTTGTTTGATCAGAGACCCTTGAGGCAAGCCAACGCAAAGGTAGTAAGAATTGCTCGTTCAGGTCAGTTACGTATGTCAGCTGTTTATGTGGCCCCCGGTGTAGCCATGCGAGTCCTTTTCTCCCTCCTCCAGTGCCAGAAATGACTCTGACCGAAAAATGGAACATTAATGTGTAATATTGCTTTCCTGAGTATATTGCGGATCCCGTAAAACAATTAAACCACTTTCCCCCAAAAAATATGTAAAGTCAATTTTCAAACCTAACCATTTCTCCAAAATGAAACAAAAAGTAATGGTAACAAATAAACTAAATCATAGAAATTACTGATTTAATCCAAAGTAAGCATACAAAATTAAGCTAGTAGGTTGAGAAATTTAGAAAATGGAGGTTTCACCTAATATATTCACTGCCGAGCCAGTAAAGAAAGTTCTCAGTGAATATGCTCAATATTACTAGTTTTCTATTCACTTTTTATTTCGTTTATCACTACTTTTATTTTATCGCTTTGTAATATTAAAACATTCCCCATTACCATAGTTTTGTTTTAAAACTTTTTTCAAAGAATACTGTTACAAAATGTGGTTATTTAGCTCCCTCAAAGCGTAATTTACTGTTTTACAAAAAAATATTAAACATTTAAAGATCAGAAATTCCAGCAATTAATTTGGTGTCTGTAATATTAAATATATGTGCATTGGTGGTTATATTTTTACTAATTTTCTATATGTGTGTTGATCAACAGTTTTAATACTACCAGCATGGCAAGCATTTTAAATAGAAAAATACAAGTATATATGATAAATTCAGAAAACGAATACAAAAAATCCAGATATTTGAAATCAGTATAAATAGCTGTTTAGAAATTGGTAAAAGCTTTAATTTGAATGTGATATCTAATTTAGAATCTTCGAATTTCACAAATGCATCACCTTACGTCCTAAGTATAACGTTAAAATTCAAACGTGCAGCATATCGTTTAAAATCCATTAATATTTGAAAGGTCCATAGTTAAATTATTGTAACTGTATCTATCATAAATATTTTAAATACACCTTAAAATATCTCATTAGATCTTAATCTCTCTGAGTTGCCTCATACTTTTGGGCGGACAGATAGACCAACAAATCGACAGTGTTTAAGTGTTCTGCCGCAGAAGTAAATTATTCAGGCATAGAGAGCTCTAGTATGAGTTACTCTAATGAATCAACTGTTTTAAGTATCTGTAGTCCACCACTAGAGTTCGCAATTATCAGTTGCTGGATGGAGAACCGCAAAATAAAACAAAGGAAGTATGTGCATTTACTGAGTGTGGAGAGCACAACAAATTTTGGAGAAACACCTTTTACCTCAAGGAAACAAGTGCTCACACATTACATGAGAACAGTGGTTTTATTTCCTCTCAGAAGTAAGTCATGCTAAGTACCTTTACAAACGAACAAATTCACAGCCCTCCATTGCCTTTGAGATTAGAGGCTAGTTGGAAGCGACTGCATCACACAACGACATTTGTAGTTGAAAATGCAATACAAGGTCCAACCCGAGAAGGGAATATCAAAATACTCATATTCACTTATAAGTGTGGTTTTCGATCAGAATTGAGATGAGCATCTTGGGGGGAAATTGTTTACGTTTACCACAAAGTAAAATCTTGTCATTTTTGGTGCTTTAGAGAACTAAATTAGCATTTTTTAATTTAATGTTCATATTGATAATACTGGAAAGTGTGCTAAGACTAAAAATAAGGTTGTTAAAAATAAGAAAGTCATATTATGTAAATAATAATAATAATAATAATAATAATTGTCTTCTCTAGCATAGTAGGCGTTAAGGCCCGTTCCATCTAGTTCTCTCTAGCTATCTAGACGGTTAACAACTCCATGCCTATAGGTGTGAAATTTAGGATATGGAATTTGAGTCGTGTATTAGTACGCGTTCTGTTTCTTAAAGTTCTGTGTACTATACCGCACATTTGCTGAAATTTATAAAAACATTTTTAGACCATACGTCATATCATGTGATACATCGCACCCAAAGTATTTAACAAGATATTCTGGCTCTGATACTTCTTTATTTATAAATTATATATATATATATATCAATAATGATTGAAAGAATACGTAATATTAAATCTTCATTTCTATGAAATGCAGCAATCAAATGACAAGAAAATATGAAAGTACGCTATCTTAACTTTCCTGTAAGAATCTTTAGCATACATAACTTTACAACAAAGCTGGAGTATAACAAGCCACCCAGTTGTGGAATATGTTGCTATATGATGGAAGCCCTCTAAGTAGCAATATATTTTCCTGCAGTCTAGATGTATGTGTCTCGTGTCCCTTGGGAGTAATAAGCTGAACTAAGGGGATTGCAGGCTATTCATACACAGTGTCTTGCTATTAATATGGGTTGAAATCCATTCACATAGCCATATATTTCAATTCCCTATTCCGAAATGAAACTGTAGGATGACATTCCGCAGGGACGAACTTGTCAATTAGTCAATATTGAACGGATCCATCGAGCCTAATGAAGAGAACAGGAGCATATCTCTTACTTGTCAGTGTTGCCCATACATCTCCCTGTTTGGCCACAGTTATGCTTGCTTTTAGTAAAATCAACTGTTCCTGGCATATCAACTATTGCTCCTTGTTTTATAATTGCTGTTGTAGCCAAGATAAGTAAACAACTTCATCCTTATGGTACAGACTTTGTCTGTGTGATTATTCCTGTAAAAATACAACTCATAATATTGTCTTGCAGTTACCAAGTTTTAGGGAGAGTTTCAGGCAGTGTCCACACGAAGAAACTGCCACTAACACAGCTTCAATAGTACTGTGTATCAAGTAAAACAGGCTGTGATGCAGTGAGACTTCAGATGTTCTAGATCTTGTAGCAAAGGTAGCACAAGCGTTGATAACTGAGCGAGTTATTTTTGTTGCAGAGTTATCCTGCCTCAATATCCACGCATCTAATCTGGCATTCATGAAACTAGGTTTAAAAGTAACCGCTAACATTATGGACATGAAGAATACTGAATTCTGCTAGAAAGCATTATTTTACAAGAGTTCAACCGCGTAGAGTGGACAAACTATTGATTTGAAAATTAAAAAAAAAAATAGCTGGGTTTTATTGCCCACCAAGTAGGAAACATCCGGCAATATGAAAGGTGAGGTTTTATTTGATAAAGAAATATGAATGCAGACAATTGAATGTCACGATATGTACATTATATTTTGAGAGAGAAAACTCAAGAAGTACAGCTGTCCTTTGGACTGCCATGAGGATACAGCCTACGTATTAATCAAATTGGACAATAATTACATGTGCACTTTGAGGTTGATTGGTGTAGTACAGGCCCTACCGCAGACATTCATTTACAATAATTTATTTGTAATGTCGGTGTATAGCTGGTTGTTTATAATGCATAATGAGTCTCGGGGTATAGGTTCTTTGATGTAGTTTATACATTGCTCGTAATGAGACATACGTTCTTTCAATTGGTCTTTCTTAATCTCAAACGTTACATTGCATAAGTTATCCATGCTGTTTTTCCTGCGGTTTATTAAAGGTATGCTTGTTCGTTTATGGGTTCCTGAGACTGGAACAAAATGTACTTCTTCATAAACGCTGTATCTATTTAAACCTTGTAGACAGAGAGTTATAGCAGGTTTTGGTCCATAATGCTTGTTGTTACGAATAAGGTGAACCCCTTCTACAAAAGCGAAGTACATGATCTTTTGTTACGATACCCGGAGCTCCTTCTATTGATCGTAGCATTTATTCGTACTACAAGGAAAATTAATCATGCAATCTTTGATTAAGAAAACCAGAATATTTTGGGCACAAATTACCACAATTTAATTGCAACACTTAATTATACGATTCAATTTACAAATTTATTTTCTTCATTCAAAACCGCGGGTCGCAATGTACTCTTATATGTGTACATTTATTGTTGTCTAAGCGTTATAGTCCACAAACACATTTGGAAGTTTTCGAATATTACCAAGTGGTAGTACTCTATTGGCAGGTACAACATATTCCGTTCTTAATGATTGTGTTGCAGCAAAATAGTTTGCCTGTGTGTACAACAATTGGTGACAGCTTCACTCTGTAGAACAGCCGCCACCGCAAAATAAAAGCTTCAGGTAACCTAGGTTGTCAATAAAGAGTCTGGAGGAAAGTCAACACCGTCTAGCAGAAAATGGTTATATGACACTTTAGAAGGATTCGAAAGCTTAATTGTTTGTAGGCATGTAAAAAGTATTTGGTAAAGTCATGAAACTTGACAGTAAACTATTTATGATAAATTATTTTAAAGATGCAGTATGTGCAGTATCCTTAACATAAATTAATACCTTCTCTTTCCAAACTTCTGGATACTTTATTCAAAATTTTACCCACATATATATATACCTATCTAAGAAATTAAGCATAGCAGCCAAAGTAAACATGTAAATTATATTTGATAAACAGTTCTAGGAAGAGAAGATAAGACTAGAAACGTTTACGAATTAAAATGTGAACTGAAATGTCACAGGTAACATTGACGCGACAATTGCCACCCGCCGGACCGGGGTCCGGCGTGACAAATCACAGTTCTGCCCACCGCGAACGCTCGGTAGTTATCGTGCGTTTCCAGCTTCACTCAATGAGAGAGTAGGCCTTGAAGTGAGTATAGGTATTTTCACTTGTTCGTACTACAGAAAGTTGCATATTCATTACGCGAGCGTATACACGTTGAAAACATTTTTCAGGGCGAAGAATTCGTGAGGATTTAAACTAGACGAAAATTTACGCTTAAATTTCCTAACAGACCACTTCTGTGTGGCAATGCAATATTGCACCTCGTGGATCAGTTTAACGAAACAACTTCTGTGAATAACAAGAAAACGCAAAGAAACCGTCACGTTCTTACTGAGGAAAAACTTGATGAAATTGATGCTGTCTTAGAACATAGTTCTAGGAAATCTTTGAGGTTTTTAGGACAGCATACAGGAAGCAACGGAATTACTCAAATTAAACCCTGCCTAATTACAGTATTTCACCAATCGGCTCTTCCATAAACAAATGATATTAAAGTACCAGAACTATTCGCGTTTTAGAGGCAAAATATAGGAATTCTCGATGTAGTTGCTGCTTGATAATAAATTCTAAACAACACTGTCAATAAATACAATAGTTTTCTCAAACTGAGGAGAACGAAAATGTGCATTGGAGGGTGCAAATACTTTCATCGGATAAAAACATAATTTTAAGCTCATTAGAGCACCAAAAGTCACACTAAAGCTCCGGATATGCCACCATTATACTCATGAATTTGTCTAAAATATTTTAATACTTCCTTCAGAGGCACTTATCTAATGCACATTCATTTTCAGTAGCACTTTCGTGGTTGTCTGATTTATAATTTTTAAATTTGATAAATATACATTGGCAGTGTCGTGTTAGAGTGGGTAAAGCTCTCACCTCTTACTAAGGCTTCCAGAGTTCTATTCCAGATGATTGCAGGTGGCATTTGTGGTGAACGAAGCGGCGCCTGGAAGGGTTTATCCAGGTCCTCCAGTTTCCCACACCATTCATTATGCCTATTATCCTAGCATCCACTTTTCTGTCATTGATTATCCTTTCCGCCTTTATATCCTCTACTTCCGCGGTTTCATGCCAGCCATAGGGTTGCGCCCCTATTCTTGTATATTCTTATTAGGTCCATAGTTCGCAGCTCCTGAACAGATATCGAACCCAATGCATTGGTTTGTAAATTCTGGGAGGGACGTGGGAGGTTTAAGTCCTCTATATGAGATGGGTAAGCAGGTAAAGAAGAAGAAGATAAATATAATCTGCGAGGAAATTTGACTCGTAGCATTAGTTTTTAAAATTGACATATCATCATTTGTAAATATAAATCCTAAATGCTTTTTATTTATGACGAACTATTTTGCTTCTTAGAGTCATTAACTATAATTTGTGCAGTCAGTGAAGGCAGAGCAGTGTAAAACAGTCACAAATATCATGAAAAAAAACATGAACCTAAAGGAAAAGGAAGACAGAGATAAGACTTCGACTTTGAGTACGTAATACATAGCCCGTCAACCTGTAAATATTTTGAGTTCATGTGACTTCTGTAAGCACTTGAAGGTGGTGTTCTATATGAAAAAAAATCATAAATGTTAATTTGCATAATTGCTCTGTGAAACGTTTAAAGTGTATCATTAGTATATACAGCGGTTTCAACGCAAAATCTGTTTTATTCTGGAAAGGCAGTTTTTTCCCCGAAAATGCAATAATCCTCTACAATGAGTGGTTTAGTTGGTTAGGCACTGGCCTTCTGATGCTATGGTCACGGGTTCAATCCCACCTAGACAGTTGGTCTTTAGGTGGGTTTAAAAGCGACAGCCCCACATCAACAGATCTACTTGCATGTAGAAGTACTCCCGCAGGACCAAACTCCGGCAACACATCGGCGCCTCTGATACCATCCAGGCAATTGACATTGTCGTTAAGAAACAAAGACTTTATTTTATTTTTCTAAGATGCAAAAAGCACCTGGCTTCACGTTGTTGTTTTCGTAAAAATTACAGCATAAACATAATTTAAATTTAAAATAATATGTCGATTATGGAAATTACAGGTTACAGAAAAAGATGAGGTTACTTCTACATCAATTACTTTTGGAATGCTGATACCATATCATATAAGTATAAATAATTTTCGGCAAAATAGAAAGAAAAATCAGTTTGTAATATATGCATAGAAAACATTCTTATATGTTTTAGCAATAGGAACTATTAATGGTTTTTCTTCATTTCATTGAACATTCGAATATGACGTTTAAATAGACGAGGACAGGTGTGTTCAAATATCGCTTGAAGTTACAGAGCTTGATATTTAACTGTTCTTTACGTTTTGTCTCTTTAAACTTCCACATTATACTGTTTTAATTTAGAGACTTTAAGTTTTTTAGTTTACATTCTTTGAAAGAGATTAAATAAATGTGAAGAATTTTTATTACTAATAAACGAATGTTTTGGGTTTAGGGTTTGATAATAATTTAACGCACTGATTTTAGAAAATTAAATATTGCAAATGTTATTACTTTTATAGGAAATAGGCTAAAACTACATAAAATATAAGCATTTATTTATCTCTATTTGAGGAGTGACATGCAAAATTTAAGCTTCAAAATATAAAACGTCCGCTAAACATGAGTTAACTTTCATTTCATGAAAGTTTATACATGACCACGAAAATTAATGTTATGATATAACTGATAGAAGACATTTCTGATAACACTTTCATCTGAATCGAGTAAAGATAAGAACCCCTTAATTGAGTGCGCTTAGTAAGCCTTGAGAAAGCATGTTCAGTTCGGTGTTTGAAATTACCACTCATGCCTGTATGATTAACTGGTTTCTGATTTTGTGTAAAAACTTTTAAACAAGTATTACCAAAGTTTTAGGGAACAATCTGGGACTGTTATTTTCTAATTTTTTATCATGAACAGTGTGAAAGTGTGCTACGGTGAGGACTATCTTGCAATTAATACATGCTCAAAGTTTGGTTGTGTGAGCGTAAGAGCTAGGTAAAGCTAGTGCCTCTTTATTGAAAACTTTTAATATGAAGAATTTATATAACAAAGCAAATGAATAGAATTCATCAATTTGTTTTTAAAAAAATGTAGAATATGCGTGGGTAAATCTAATGCAGAAACAATTGATATATGCCGCAAGTGTTTGAATCAGGCTGAGACAATTAGAGTGCCAGTTTGAAAGGTAGAACAATTGAGTTCTGTTTTTTGTTTTCTGTTTTATATAGTCTGGTTTTGAAGGACTACAGCAAAATACTGTTTAAAGATTAAATTTCGCCAGGATAAGTAATTTCCCCTTTGGCCCAGTAACAGTAACAATTCATACAAAATTGGGTATCCTATCATAGTTACGTGTACCTAGTTGACGTTTTCATACCGGTGTAATATTAGCCCCTTAATAATGTTACCAATTTATATACATTAGGTAAGACAAGTGCTCGAGAATAACTTACCTGAAGACACATATGTCCTCTTTTGCTCCCATGCCTTGTGCTGCATTTTATGTCAGAATCAGTATTAAATGTCTCTCTTGAAGGTAACTACGGGCTATTTTAGGTTTTCCATATTAATAATAATAAGAATAATGATGATAATAATAATAACAACAACAAAGTTAATTTATTGAGTTTATCCCCAAATACTGCTGACCCAAACGCTAATCCGTGGCAGCAGTTAGCCAAAATCTATTAAGGTGGGCATTGTAGAGTTTGAGCACCGTTTGCATCCTACTACTTACAAAAGTGTCATGTTCATATTTTTGTTTACTGATTTTCAGAACTGTTTGTACAGCTAAACATTTCAAGACAATAATCATCAATAAACATCACCAGCAGGTTTGTCTATCACACATCATTGCCAGTATAACATCAAACACATTTACGTTAATCTTGGTGAAGATAAGTTTAACATTTAGTTATGTTGTGGATGCATATCAAGTATCGGATATAAAGAGCTTTCAAATCAGATGGAATTAGGTAACGCACTGTTTTGAACATATGAATATTTTTGTGTTCAATAGTCTTCTTCTGTGTTCTGTTTTAATGGAGTTGTTATTTGTTCAAAAATCAGCGTCAGTATAAATAGGATTTGCTCCCGTGACTGAATACCCATGGTGTAGTTGCTAAATACTTATCCAGCCTAATCCTGAGTTCATAAGGAAGACATCAAGAACAACATGTTATTCGGACACACCTACCCGACCTTTTTGGCGGCTTCACATAACCAGCGTCATGTTAAGTGCAATAAAGCCAACATAGTCATACGACCTCTAATGACAATTTCGCTAAACTGCGTGGATAATTCTGCCTTATACTTCAGAAATGTCTTAGCGGCGGCCATTCAATCCTGTCTTTGTACAGACCATTCCTCGTCTACGCTTTGCGGCTTAGGGTCCGACAATGTTGGCAATACAATGACAGTAGAAGTAATGTTTCCATTATGTCTTGGTAATGTGAGCCGTGGATGAGGAAAATAAGTGACAAAATTGAAAACTCATGTAATAAATGCATTAAAACATGCTACGTATAAAAAGATAAGTGTTATTAGTGTGTATTTCCCCACATTTTGACAATAAGGTACTATCACAGATATGTATGTGTTGTGTATATAGTGAGTGGTAGTGGTATCCTCTCGTATCCGTGCAATCAACAGCCAGAAGAACTGAACTTCATATCTTACTCCTTCAGTGACGGTTTGGTTGCTATTTTACAATTTCATAAATGAGCGCTTCCCCATGTATTTAATTCACTTGTTCTCATTTTGTTCTTTTTAGTACTTAAATCTACATTGGTTATTTAACATGTGCATATTTGACTTAAAATAATGGGGAATTCTTAAAGCTGCAGTTTGTGCTGTATTATTGCATGATATTTTTCGTTGTACACCACTATAGCAGAGTGAATCACCATCAAGCGCCCAGCTCCCTGCCTGCAGTCTCTCTACCTCCTATCTCATCGCGATGGGAAACTCGATGAAGCGTGGAAGATTGTCAACTCGTGATGGATGAAACTTGTGGTTAATCAGCTTTGGGCTAATTTGTTGGAGTTTAATGGAACATCGAGGTGTTAAAGAATGGAAAATTATGTGCTGGCTGGTTCACAGCGCCATAATGAGAGGGCTTAATAGTTGTTTGGTTCAGCGTCATATCTCTTTAGCTAAACTATATCTTATTAAAGCAAGTGTGTGGCTGGTCATGTAACCGCACTCTCTGCTCTCTGGCTATCCTGTCATGAGATCACCAACTCCCATTATTCCTGTGCTTGTTCCTTAGCTGTTTGCTTAGGCTGCAATTTCGAATTCTACTCAATTATATTGAACAGAATAAATGTTAATTAAATATTTAAATGATGTATGTAATATGCTGCTTTTCAAATGAAAGTATGCTTAATTTTTAATACACAGTTTGGATCATACCAGGAAATGACTGCCCGCATTATAACAAAAGTATAACGGGAAATTTTCGTCTAATTCTCGAGATTAGATGAAAAAACGTTATAATTTTATAATTTTTATAATTTATATATTATTTGTTCTAGGATACCTAGAGTTGAAACGCATTTTCAACCATTTTGGACTTATACAATTTTAGTATCCTGCTTTAACAATCAACAGTTATTATGAAACATGATATATGATGTCATTCAAATCCAATTAGACAATGTGCTTTCTGTAGTTTTAATTAATTTCTCCAACATGATATTTCTAGTCCTTGCTGGTGTCACAAAACCATTTTCATAATGTTTGCCAACATATTTACAAGTTGTTTATGTCATTCCAAAATATGCACATAGGGCAATTATGCAAATAAGTGGGCTATGTACGCGTGGGTGTAACCATACCAATGTGGATATGAATGTTTTGGCAAATACCGAGCATCGCGAGACATTTGAGGAGCTGCTATATGTACTATACGCACACCATTTCTTGGGCGCTCGGGTCCTTAGTATTTTTCGGAAGCAGAGCATAGTGACAACATAAGACATGTACGCTGTACACTTTGAATATAGTGACTTGAATGCTAAGGTTTCATATTGTCTGAAGATTGTAAAGTTTGCGCACGTGCACGTGGGCTGTGTTTCGTTTAATATTTAAGCTAGTTCGCGGTAAATTAGATGAGCTCTTCACCCTAAAGGCTGAGGCTCTCAAAGAAAGAAACGTATTGGGTTAACAACACTGCCGAAAGACAGACGGACATCTTCTGTCTTCTTCCCCCTGGTCCTCACTACCCGTAAATCTAACACCCAAGAAAACGTGCGCGCACAGTAGGGTGACGAAGGTATGCGAAAGCTGGAGAAAGAATGTCGCTACCCACATCGGTGGATGTGCGTTCGCCTCTTCTTTAGTATTTGGACGTGAGGTCAGCAACCAGGTTTGTACGCTAAGATGCAGTGTTTGTGTATCACGAATTTAAGTTTTCCTTAATACTAATAAGGTTGAAGGTGATGTTCATTTATCTAACAGTTTTTGCAAGTTTATGACTTTGTTGTGATTAAGACAACAACAGTATAAGTAATAATAATCATTTTAATACATTATTAATAATTACTTAACAATGTATATTGTTATTATTAATACTAGTATTAATATTATCAAAATTGTCAGTATCATCCACTATAAAACCTTTATGGATATAAAAGGATAATCATACTGAGGGATCCATGGAAATAATAGCCTCTTTTCTGATCATTTTTCACCGACGGGATATAGTCCTTCGAAGCGTGTTGCACACTTTAATAGCCTTTGCACCACTACATTTCTATGCGACGTCGGTAACAATTTTAGGATATGTTTCTGTGTCTATCTCAGAAGACAATTTTGGCATAAATATTGTGAGTGTTCTGCATTTTAACGCTAAAGTTAATTAAATTTCCACACCTTAAGAATTAGAAAAAGTAAAGCTGAGGATGGGTGATCTTAGCGCGGTAGTAGCGTTGCTGCTTGCCAAGCGGGAGACCTGGGCTCGATTCCCAGTACCGGCGTGGGGATTTTTCCCCAATGGGAGACCTGTACCGGGGTGCATCCTGTGGGGCCAATTGAGGAGCTCCAGGTCGCGAAGACCGCATTAACTGGCCGGGGGGACCGAAGTGCTGACCACGTCTCACCCCCCAATACTGCACCCCATCCATGACGTCTGTAATGTACCGAGATGGGGGACGCAGCGTCCGGGCTCTTAGTGAGCTGTGCCACGGAGTCAAAGTTGAGGATGCGCTGGCTTGAGTTAGAAAATATTTTAATAACTCTATAACCACATGAAACTTTGCTAAGTCACCTCTATTTATTTAAAGCATTCACCCGCGTTTTTCATGACATCGCTCACTAGTTGGTGATTTGATTGTTTTTAATGAAAAATGTTTCACGCTTGCCATAGAGAGCTGTCATAAGGACTGGATGAAATTGAGGTTGATAAGTATTGATACATTATTGAAGAAGTAAACAAGAGTTGTAATCTAGGGGACTCTGCGCTAAGTTAGTAGATGCGTTACAATAGTGAGTTATTCCGGTGGCAGTTACTGGCTACCATGGAAACATAATTTCGAACACGTAACAAACATAAGCAAAATTTTAATTTTGTTTCTTGTTAAATCTTTCACTCGTACTTTTCCTTAATTGCAATTAATATCCCTATAAAACTATCTTATTGATTTTGTATCACCACATTACATTTGCACTCCACAGAAAAAATAGGGTATTTGATAGATGCGAAGAGATTTGGAGATCAAATGAAAGAGTGGCGAGATAGGGAAATGGGAAATATTGAGAGAGAGGTGGACAATGCCAGATAGAAGAATATGATTAGCTAATGCAACTACGTGACCGGAGCTGCAGGTTGTGCTACTATATTATATTACTAATTTCCTATACTAAATATCTAATGGGACAGTAATAGATAGTTTGAAAGGTTTCCTCAGATTTTCAGGTATTTACTGCCCCTTTCCGTTGTTGATACTTATACCTATCTTGAAATATGGAAGGTTTTGTTGATTTTTCATTAGCAAAAACAAAACCGAATTTAAGTAGGAGAACACTGTAGTAAAAGCGAGAATAAGCGTTAACATAAAACACAATTTCTTTCCATGGACATTGTTGCTGGAATGCAAATATATTTTTCAGAGTACAAAGAGCAGTCTTAAAAAAACAGTATGACAGTTTTAGCTTTCAATCAGAGCATTAATATTTTTGTTTTATAGAAAGGTTATATTAGCATTCTGCGGACCGTTTCATTTAATAGTATGAAACTGTAAGTGGAACATTTTTCATATTGCCTGAAAATCTAACAAAACGACATTTTGGCATTGTGGATTTTGCATTTGGTAGACTATATGGAAAAGAAATTGAGTGATTTTGGTTAAAAACTGGATCATTTAGGAATTTCATAATTGCATACCTTAAACTTCAGAAGTTATACTCTTAAGTAATATGCAGCAGCGCCCCGTCGTGATTGAGCCGTAGCGAGGGGTATGTCGCTCAACAGTTAGGTACTGCTGCCGCAGCTATTACAATTGAAGAACGCAACTGCCGTCGGGCGGTCTAGAAAACCAATACATGAAATGTAGCACTAAGGAGCTGTTTCTTTTGGTATTTTCTGCACAGTTCCTGCTTGCCCAGGTTAATTTACTGTAAGAATATGGAACATGTAAACATTCGTTGGAAAATTAAACGCTTTCACCCAATCAACAGGAGAGGGGAATGAGAGGGAGGAGCAAGACTTGGTACCTAGAACAAAACCGCAATTTTCTACGCGCCAAGTACATGTTTTATTTCTGAGCATATAATTTCTTGTCCTCTGTTTACACAGATGTAGAGCAACAAGACAAACGACTTACTCGCCACTATTGATCCGTGAGAACAGTGCTCGAAGACATTGGTAACAAAGTTTCCTGCTCTCAGAGTGCGCTCAATCATTTTCCCAGGAATTTTCCAAGGAAGCCTGTCAGGTATGCTCTCCCTTCCTTTGTTTTAATATAATGGGTATACAGCTTCACGCTCTGCATTTTATGAAATTGATTATCGTATAATACCGTTGAATACTAAGTTTTCAGTGATATAATAAAGAATCGATTATGTATAATTGAGATTACTATGCACCTAGTGTTTACGGTACGTGCTTTATAGGTCCATTAGGCGCTTATATTGTTTGTAATTCTATAAAATTTACTCACATTTATATTTGTTAGCCTTTTTTTAAATTAGAGCAATTGATAGAATTTTTAAACAGTTTCGTCATGTGCTCCCAGAAGAAAATATATCTTATTGAAAACAACAGGTTATAAGGTGAATACTCTGAAAGGCTGAATAGGAATTGAGTTTAATGTGTTTCCCTACAATAAAAAAATGATTGATATTACAGTCGGAAAATGGTAAATAATGCCATACATTTTCATGTAATGCAGTAGATTTTTACGAATAGTACATAGTTTACCTGAATAAATATATAATCCATATGAAAAATTTTGCATTTTTCCAATAGAATAAAGTTCAAAACATTGAAGACAAAGGTTAAGTACCTTGGTATGAACATTTTACAAAGTAATGGTATGACGTTAGAAGCCTAAAATATCCTTGTCGAGTTTCTATAGTTTAAAACATTTCACAACTTCAGTGTGGATAAAAATTAACTTTCGGCGAACATTGAAGCATTCTGTGAATCTCTTAAAATTTGGCAATTCTTCTTTACATTTCCAATCAGTGAGCTTGTTTTATTAAGCAACGCTCTTTGAGAAAAAGAAAGAAATCAAGCACCTTTTGTGAATGTTGAAAAACAGTATGAGCAAATACTTGCTACAATAAAATAAAGTGTTTCTATTTAAACATTTTGGGCTCGGATAAGCATTAATCCGTTCTTGTAAATGATAATTTTAACACGATTGTCAACAGTTGTTTCAAAATTATATAAAACGTGTTAAATTGTCAGATTTTAGAAATAATGTCCTGTATTCGGATATTTGTATATAGTGCGCAACATTGGATTTCTAAATAGTCTATTATATACTCATCATAAATGAAAGCTTCTATCCAATTGCATGTTCGGTGAGATCAAGGAGCAAATCTATTCTTGCTTGCGGCTCTCAATTAGGAACTGAGGAGCACGCGCAGGGCAGGGAACTTACTATGAACGGTGGATAAGTGGAATAAGGGAAATTATGATGTAAGCTTTTACTATGTGCGCGTAGGTGTGTGTGTGTCTTATATTTGAGAGAAAATCTTCTTTTCTCCTTCCCTCGATGCCCCTTGCTCTCGAATTCCAGAAGCGAAGTTACGTCACGTGACTAATACATTACATGTAATTGGTTCTATTCTGAAGATTCACCAATAATTTTTGGTATATGGGTTTAAAGGTTTAGATCAATTTTACCAACGTTTAGACTTACTTTAAGGGACATTGGGAGTGAAACTTTGACTACAGGGGAAAAAATTTAAAATACGTTTTTATAGTTAATAGTTGTTGGAGATTTTGGGCATTTATAAATAATTAACATGTAACTGTCCTTCCCTTGCTTCGAGCCGTACAGTCATTTAAATATCGTTCAGCACATGTGTCCTAGCATACTCTTTCATTAAACGAGGTTTTTCTCAACACTACATTTTCACAGCTCTAAATGTTGCACACGTCTCTGCTTTTGTTTAAATACAACTAAAATTCCCTAGAATGTGCAGCAATATCCAACGTAATATTAAAATGATAAAATTACCCCAACACCAATAGCGTTTTTTAAAAAAAAAATGTTATGAAAGAAATAATTAATTTTAGAGACTAACGTTTCTTACCTAAAAATAATAACTTAATTGAAATATCCCCAGTTAATGGTTTTCTGTTTTTGTTTTGTTTTTTGTGATTCAAAGCTACAAATAGAAAATGTCAAGCACTTTTCATAAATTTTGTTTCGCGTAGAACACTTACATAATAACATTTATAAAGTAATTTTATCTTGAAAATTATTCCTACATAATAGAAATGAAACCATGTTAAAGCCTCCAGAAACATTTATATAGAAATAAAAAGAATTAAATTTACTTCCAGTATCCCTCAGTGCAAACAGCATTCTTTTATGCAGAAATATATATCAAATTATATGACTATTATGTGTTAATCTCTCTTTTCTTTCTTTATTAGGAGTAATAGATAGGAAATCAGAAACTCAGATTAAGAATATTATACAATTTTCCCCGAAACATAAAAACCATAATCTGACTATTAATAAAGCAAGTATAATACTTGTATAGTAGTTACACATTTAAACACTGTCTCTGTCTCCACCCCAAAGCTGAGCACTGCAGACAAACAACAGCGGGTGACTGAAATTTTTACAAATCTCTTAAAATTGTGCCGAAATATAGTGTTGTTAAATAATTAGACATGGAAATTACAAAGCTATGACGTATCTAAATGTGTGCTGCAAAGCTTTTAAAATATTTAGCAGAGAATTGTAAATGTCTACCGTATACTTAACTCCTCGTTTTCTGCATATTAGGTGAAAGTAACACACCATTTTTTGCCATTTGCTTTTGCTGGCCACCTGTTTACGGCATTCAGAGAGAATATGGAAACTCATTTATTGAACTACCAAGGGAAACAAACTGGAAAGAATATTATTTCCATTTTCCGGAATTCGCTGCTACTATCGCGAATATAGTAGCCTTAAAGCTCAACATTAATACTGGCATACTTTTAAGGCATTCTATTTCATGCTCAGTGTATTTAAGTAGTACACTAGAGTGCTGTTACTGTCTTAAATGTCATGTCTTATTCCTCTATGAATGCCTGCCATAATCAACTTGATTTGTTGTAAATTTATACAGCATCACCTTTCTCACCTAGCATTGTTATGTGAGTTTGTAGACCCACAGTGGTTTTTATATTGCTTTCATCAAAGTGCATAAGACCATTTGGAGCATAACATTCGAAAACAACAAAAAGAATAACAAATGACTAAGTAAGGTGGAAAGAAGAAAAGTACGAACGAGTTAACAGGCATTCATAACAAGGAATCATACAACCGTTCTCAAAAATTCGAGAAAAATAAGATTTTCTAGTCGACTAAACACTCCGAATTTCGTCATTAAAGTTTTGAAAATGCCTGCCACATGTAGAACAGAAAAAAAAAAACACTGCTACAGTTTTCTGTCTAAATTTGAAAACGATTAATCCTAAGACAAGCTGCAAAACTTTTGTTTTCTAAATTGCTTTTAAACAACCTCATAATTCTAGTTTGATAAAGCCTCGGTTACATTCGTTCAAGTCCAGAAATACTTCTAATATTATACAAATAAGCCAGAATACAAATCTGATGTGTTTCATTCATATGCCTTTCTATACCTGTTCTGCAAACAACCTATTCTTACTAAAGATTATTATTATTATTATTATTATTATTATTATTATTATTATTCTGTCTATACCATGCTAATCGAGATAAACATTAGTAGAAATGACTTATTCCTTGCTTGCTTCTATATGCCGAAAATATGCCCTATTAAGTAGATTTGCATGCCTATTATTCCTATTCTGCTGTATTGATTTTGTTGGAGTAAACACCCAAACACACCCTACTACTTACACTGAAGTTTGGTTGTACTATTAAGGAGGATTATACAGTTTAATATTCTAAAAATTACTTTTACAAAATATTTTGTTTTATAAAATGATTATACATGTAAATTTTGTTAGACAGCATATACTGCAAATACGTACTAAGTATTTTAAACAAGGTGGATTTTCAAGCACATATTATCGATAGTGCATTAAACTTGCAGTGGAAAAATATTTCCATTTATGGCAATAATGTGTTAAACGTTATACATAACTATCACTATCTCTTGATTACTTTTAATTTATGACGTAAACCCATTGTATATATAAAACTTTACCTTCTAATGAACACTTAAAATTAATGTTGAGTACCACATTTTTGTAGAAAATACAGTATATTGTAAATATGAACAGCTTTCAAAGAAAAAGCTTATAAAACAGCAGAGTGTACAAGAAAATGCTGTATGCCTGCAAAGTGAGCAGTAGCTATTAGACATATTCCTTTAAGTGCTTAGGCGCCACATTTCATAATAAGCTATGTTTTAGAGTTGACAATTAAGATTATTTTATAGGCTATAAATTTCTCTGGCAAGAATGATAAAGAAAACAATAATGAAAACCTACAAAAATAGTTAGTTTATGCTGTGTCATTCTTACTATACTCAAATGAATATTATCTGTACACATATTAAATTGCAAAACAACCTTTTCAAATGCTCTTGCAATTTATGATTCTTAGAGATTCGTATCCTGCTCGTCTGAACCAAAACTATTTAAAATGAAACGTGGTGGTGAAAGTTACATGACGAGTACGCTAGAAAAACACGAAAGGGGTAGCGGAAAAGATTGATAAAATGCAGCTTCCACCATCCACCATACTCATGAAAATGCAATTATAGAGGACTTAGAATAGTAGCGCATAAAAACAAACAACCCACCATGTCACAGCTCTGTGCTTTGGTGCTAACGACATTAGCATTCTTTCCTGATGAGCTAAATTTATGCTGTACCAGAGTATTTTTATTCTCCTTGGACTTAATATCCGTTTTTTCTCTTCTTCCTGGCTTTTCCACATTAGTTGAAGACAAATGCCGTGAAATATTTGGTTCCCGAGCTCATTCATCATCTCATCCTGCACCAAGCTAAAACTCTGCACCTTGGTTTTTTCGACTTTGTGATGTGAATTTAGATGCAAGAACCTTACACGAGGAAAAACCGCTAACTAGAGCTAAAATTAAAAGTTAAATATTCTGTTAAAGTAACAAAAAAGTATCTCGGAGCAGATAAGACATTTTGTAAAATTGTTCTATAAAACAGAATGACGCAAATAAATTTCTGTACCAGTCTGGAGTTTTATTTACACATAAATAGTTTCAAAATATATGAATCTATTTAACGGCATTCACTAATGAAGCCACCAATTTCTACAACTTTAAACAAATTTACCTGAAACCGTAAAAACATATTTTATTAAAATAACTGTACGATAAGTTTGACCTCTTCGTGGTCGAGATGTCAGCGAGCTCATCTGTTGCCCGGAGGTCACGGGTTCAACTCCAAGGCGGGGAGGGGAATTTTTCTTTTACCACTTATTCCCTATTCCCCTCAGTGCCTGGAATTATGCATGTGAGTGAATGTGCGAATGTTTAGTGATATAAAATGATTAACATAATGCTAATAAGTTGCATTAATTATAAAATAATGCTAATAACTATTATATGCCTATTTGTTTATCATTTTGAAACAATTAAAATCCTGAAGCATAGGCATCCGAGTGGTGAATGTTTGAAAGGCTTCTACTTTCTGCTTTACTTCTAAATGTTAGATATTGTTATTTCAGTATAATTATTTGCAATCAAACAACCAAATACTAAATTTTGTATCCTCTCCTGAATAAAATAATAAAGTGTGTAACACTATTAATATTCTAGAAATAAGTTAAATATTACATTATTAACGCTCTAAACTCTATACAGCACTGCTTGAATCAGTTCATTACAGTTTAGAGATAGCGTACACAGACATGACATACGAACTTCTGAAAGAAATCCAACCAAAATTGCATGGTGGTAAATATTTTAAGCTAACAAGAATGTAAAAAAAATAAAATAACTAGAACATTAGTTTTCAAAATTTCAAGCCTATTTGGACACAGCTACGTACATACTCCGCAGAAGACTAAATCTGTAGGTACGGGGGCACACGGGGGGCACACCCTGACCTCCTCGATTTGGGCTCCTCTTTATGGTAAGGGAGTCAGTCAGAACGCCCACCCACGTGTCGGTCAAGTGTGGAAACCAACGTGACTGTATATCCGGGTGTGTTGAGGGTTGCATACCTGATCCACTGCGTTTCTGTTCAGTCAGTTTTCAAGAAGGGTACGCATTTTCAATACACTACTTTGGTTTCTGTGTCAACCAAAACGGCAGGCTCGGGGCTGAACATGTTAGTTTTAAATTATCTAAATTCATAAATACTAAAATACGAAAATCAATTTTGAAATCCTTCATCGAGACTACCTTCATCTAGGAAGTAGTTGATACTACTACTTCAGAAAAACTGCTTGTAGAAGAAACATTCAAGCTAGTTGCTAATACTTCGCAGAAAACGTGTATAAAACAAAATTCAGCTACATTAAATTTTATTCCAAGAAAATGATATAAATAGATTACCATGGTATAACAGTTAAGCAAACAGAAGAAAAACCTTAAAATGGGAGAGTCGAACGCGTCTGTAATCATTCGGATTATACGTTAAATATATTTATTTAAACATCATTTATGAAATAATGAGACACCAACAACATTTAAATCCTATAAGTACCTATATTCCAAGCAGTATAAGTAATTCGATCACAATTCAAAATGAGTGAAGCAAAATATACAGCAAAACAACAATTATAGGTCGGCTGATAACGCTACAGCACGCACGCGATATCAATAGAAATTTTAATAATTCTCGTATTAGAACGTTTTTCGTTATTTCCGTAGTACTTTGTAATCTGTTAACAAGGTATGATAAATAATTGAACAAAGAGAAAAACTTCTAATATTTTGAATAATTTAACCGACATTTTCTAATAACAACAAAAAAACTTTGTTTTTTCTGGATTGTCACGTGCTGTGTCTTTTTCAAAGCGATTTGCTTCGTAGCTTGAGACTGGGGAGTCTTTACATTCATCAGCTTCACAAATATTTTGTTGTTTATGTCAAATAATTCTGCATTATGAGAAAATATTCTGTTATATTATTAAGCATCTACGGGATCAAAGCCAAAAATTTAGCATTTCACTGATTGTAATTATTTAAACATGATGTTAATAATATTTTATTTTATATTTTTTTGTGGTTTATGGCTATTTTCTTCAAAACGTAAACATTTATTAATAACTTTATTATCTTTGCAACGTCGGGTAAGAGAGGCAGCTAAAAATAATAAATTAACAAGAGATCCATATTTTGTCAAAAACGGGAAACTGTGCTTTCCTCAAGGGGAATTTGAAGAAATAAAACTGTAATAAATTGTCCTGAGGAACATGAAAGCATATCTGAAGTATCATTTCAGTGTTGGCGATTTTTCTCCTAGAGAGAGAAAGATCTCCGCGACAATGTCGATAAAGAATCCTGTAGGTTAATATGACGTACGCCTTAGACAAACAATGTCTTTTCACTTTCCTTTTGCTTATTTGCTTCTTGCGCGCTTTGTCGGCGTGTTGGTGGTAGGCATTTCGCAAGAAATCAAGTTATAGGCCCAGCATTGAATTTCAATTAAAGATTCTTGGTTTTTTTATTAAACAGCATCATCGTTAATAAACGTTCAGCATTCAACGGTATACACACTTTACACAATAGGTTAACCTGTTACAGAAGCATAAAGCAGTATCAGCAAAACAAACAAAAACGACAAGAAATAAGAACAAACCAAATATGTACGTACACTTGGCACGAACCTAAAACCACTGGAAGAAGCATCAACGGTAAATGAAGTGAACCTCAATCAGAAGCGCATTCAATTATAAAACACCGTAGTTATGAGTAATTGCTATATTACTATAATATGCTTTAAGAGACCATTACTTGCTTTTCATTCATCAGATGTTTATTCTTCGGATAAATTTGAAATTCAGTTGATGAAATCATTAACAGAAGTAGATTCAATTACAATAGTTATAAATCTGTGGTATCAACGATTTAACATCGTATTAATATTATTTGTATTAATCAGCTAGGCACAATACAGCATTCTGGTAGGATGGGAGATCACCAATATAAAGAAAAGGGTGTACATTCAAAACTACATGCAAGTTCTAAGAATGGAAAAACGGAATGATGTATGCTGAGAAGGCTCAATTCTGGATGTAGCTGCCGTTGAGGAAACTCTTAGAGATGTGATTTACAACGGTGAGTGTCTTGTTTTTAAGACTTTTCAGTGATTTTCGTCAATCGGATGCTAGTCATCCTTTTCAGAATTGGCGTGGATTAACAACGTATGAGAGACGAGGAAATAAAGCAATGACATTGCTTCTTAGAGGGTATTTCCTTTACAATTCAAGCAGTTGGGAAATCGTTAGTAAGTGAGGTCATTGTTGATAATAATGCAGCCCTCCAGGAAATTCGATAATCTAGGTGATGTAATATTTAAAATGGCTTTTGGATGAAATTAGCGAGGATTCTTTAATGCTAAGCACTTTAAAATGACGTGGTTAAGTCCAAAACATCTGTTGTATTTTTACTTTCAAATGTTAGACATTTATTCTCTGAAAACCAAACAGCTGACGACTTGTTTAGTGCTGTGTTCTAAAACTAAAATTATAGGATGTGTTTTAGAACTAAGTAAAGAAACATTACGAGTATTTCTGCGAATATTAATGGAATGAATAAAAAATATACAGATAAACGGGGATTGATTATGTAATTAATGGAGAGTTCCAGGTTTATGCAGTGATTTCTTTACATATCCATGAAGAAGGAAAAATACGTGAGCGAATTTGTGAATTAAATATTGAAACCTGGAAAGCAAGAGTATATTATTAAGCGATATTACTTGACATGATCAAGTCCAAGAGAGTTCTTGAACACGTGAAAAACATATTTTACAGTGGAGGTGTAGATAATAAAGAAAGAGAGCTAAGAAAGAAACGGGATTTCTATTGTTTTAAATTTGGGCAAGATATGTTCCAGGATTATAAATAAAAATATATAAAAAAGTCAGCAAATATTCTACATATTTTAGGTAATCTCAAGCAGTATTAGTTCCCATGTTATAATGATAATATCACAATTTACTCACAAAGTGGTCCCGTTTCAGAGATATCCGTTTAAAGGAGAAAGGCAAGAAAAGTGACGTTGATAAGTTGCTAAGCGGTAATGACTTAGAGCGCTCCCGACCTCTCTGTGTAGTTGATTTAGCCCGCAATACTGCTATGGAGGTGCTGAAGATGCCAATGAATATGTATCATATGGTGTGGGCGCAACACTTTTAACTACCCATAGAAGATTCTAGTATAAAGTGTTGCGTCGTGAAATGCGAGGAGATGTGTCACATTGCACACTAGTGACAGAAATAACGACCGTAGTGAGATAGTGCTTTAAATGGTCGACTTTCGCGCTGGAGTGCTGAGGAAGATTGATGTGGAGAGACTTATGAAAATTACTGTGAAGGTAATCACAATTAGCATAGCACAGTCAGGAAGAATGTTTGTATAACAATATTTATCAATCTAAAAGGTAGAGTAGGATTAGTAATCAAGAGTCTACTTCAGCCAGTATATGTACAGGAGGAGGGTACATGAAGTGCCTATATATCACCCCATCCAGAATATCTGGTAGTGTGACGTAATTACGAGAATAATGCAAGAGAAACTTCAGTACAATAATGACAAATCCATTGTCATCATCTTCTTGTTAAGATGTCTACATTCAATTGTTGAGAGCTAGCCACATCCTCGAGTTGCGTGTTCACTATTCAGGTCCCCAAGAAAAAGAACGGATGTGAGGAAATTAAAACCTGCAAGCTCTGCAACCCCTGTGGTTACGTGGAGTTTTAGATAAATGATACTGTAATTGGCAATGATAATTATGGCAGTGGAAAACGATTTCAGCAGGACAAGTGTCGAAAACTCCCAGTGTTGTCTGAAAAATGATGTATCAATAAATGTTAGACATGAACCGCATAAAAATATAGAAGCACTGTGGTTTTAATAAGCTTAATATCCGGGAAGGATAATTTCTTCATGGGATATAAATTGCGCTTCAGAAATAACAGGAACTATGATGTCAAGTCAATATAGGACTCCAGAAGCTACTTATGCATTTGATAAATTATTTTTAATGTCAGCAAAGATATGAAAAGACTGATATTTACGCGCCCTCTGAAACAGTGTCAAACTGAAGTTACTAAGTTGGGATGTTATCTTAGGAAAACAAGGGCTGTAAACGTGTGAGAACCGATTTTATGATGTGTGAGATAGGTAATTCTAAACCAAAATATTTCGGGGATATGAAAATATAGCACATGTATTGGCCAAAGTACAGTAAATTCTAAATTATAGCAGAAGCAACGTCGGAAAAGTATTTGCAGAAAAGGTGCGGCCAGTGTGGCGACGTCACTGCGCAGAATAGTCAAAGTCGTTCCAATTGGCGTTCTCGAAGACGGGTTGCTTTGCTATCTTTGGTACAAAGATATTCATAAGGAGAGTTGGGGCCGACGCCCCAGCACAATTCAGACCTTGTAAATCAGTGTGTTTGCGTTTCGAATATACCGAGTAATGACTAAGTTTCCTGTATTTATCGCAGCGGGAGGGAACCAAAGCTTCACCATATTACTGTAATTTTGACAAGTGCACGGAGGAGCTACAATAGACTTAACGAGCGAATGATCTGATAGCGCCAGAAATTTGGGGTGCTGAAAAATTCGCTTCACGTGTTCCTTTTCTTTCAATTCAACCGAAAATAGCGACATAAACTGCTTTTAAATATAAAAGAATTACGTCACTTAATTGTCCAGAAATTCTGCTACAATTAACCTATAATAAATCTCATAATTGACTAAACAGAGTGGGACATAATTAGTAGAGACAATTTTAATTTCACCTGCTTGTGTACTGCTCATATAAATATCAATATGAGTAAAGGGTCATTTACAAAGAAGTTTAAGCGTCAACATAAGGACGTAGGACATTAACGTAACATAATTTCTTTCACAAAGAAAAATAGAAAAAATAAAGAGAGATAGAGAGAGGGAGCGGGAACAACAAAGAAGTTACTGTAGTGTTGGCTTGTGAAGTGAAAACAAGGTAAATAGGACATAAATTAACAACTAGATACCGGTAGCAAAAAAAAAAACGGTAACATCACAAAAATAGAAAAAAGCTCAGTTTCGATGTAATTCGGTTTCCTTATAATCCTTGCATCAGTTTTAATCATATCTCATATATTTAATGCCCCTGACGTTGAACAGAAGTACTACTGAAGATTCGCCACATGACGACGAAAAATATCACATTACAGTATTTTGTGACTTAACCTTACTTATGAAAATGTGTAGCACTAAAGACTCCATCATGAGCCGCGTGCAAAAGAAATATTGACATTATATCACCTAGGTTATTGAATTTCCTGGAGGGCTATATCATGATCAATATTGATATGACTTATTACCGATTATCTAAAATAATGTACAGGAGGAACTTGGTTTTATTCCAGGTTCACTATGGAGTAGAGAGTGTCCATAATTTTCCACTAATGCTTTTATATAGAACCGAAAAATTCACAGATCAGTCTGAGTGATGATCAACTTAAAGGAGAGCGTTTATATCACTTTTATACAATGAACCCTAAGAATAGTTGTAATAGGCCAAAGATATAGAAAGCTGTTCGCGAAGACACTCAACGTCACACCGGGACATTTACTCAACACTATTTAGTTTCGTTTTATTATACACGGCACCAATGAACCCTTCTGCATTTCGCACTTCCGGCGGTGACAGGGGTACCGGGTTCGTAGCCCGAGTGCAGGTTTTGGGATATTTAAGGAATGGTGTAGAGATGTGGGTGCCCTAGCTCAGGATTTTGTTGGCATGGGATCTCTTTTTAGGTGTGGTAAGGCACAAAGGATTTTCTTCAAATTCCAGATTATTACTGAACTCATTTATTCATTTTGTTTGCCTTTTCTGCCATCGAACACACACGCATTCCTCCTAGATTTTCTATTCTTAAGTTACGCTTTACTCAACCGCAACTATTTTTACTTATTTATTGACAGTCTTTTGGTGCAGTGTTCCGTCCGTATTCTCGTCCATATTAAATTAACACTATTCCATCACAACCAAAGATAGCCCATTCATTACCACCACAGACCAAAACATCACATGTTAACTCCGCGGATATTCCATGCTAAGTATCAAAAGTGTCGCTCAACCAGCGAAAGAATTGTTTCTGTTTTTCTTGTTATGTTCCCCTTCGGGCATTGGAACCTCGCCCCTTCGGTTCCATGCCCTAACCTTAACGGTACTATCCTACCTGGATCGCTTGTCAGCTCGTGACAACTGTCTGTCCTCAGCTACCTAGACGTGTTTATAATATTTCTTCCCTGGCCATTTGCAATGTGCATTTGTCCCCTCTTAGTATAAATAGCATTATATTGGCTATAATTTATATCTCTCTTATATATCACTTTCGATCCCGTGACAAGACTGTCTCATACTCTAGTTCCAGATTAAAATCAATACACACTATTCATTTTACTTGCACTCCAAATACATCCACAAGTCCTTTTCCATGATAATATTAAGTTTTAACGTCTTTGAAAGTCTATGCTTTGATGCTGTTTTTACTAGCTTTTCACCAGGTAATCCTTTGTTGCAGGTCGGAAATTAGTTGTACCTCTTCCTTGGAGACTTGGAAAGTGCCTCCTCATTGAGTTTTCTGCACTTTCATAAATGTTTCTGAGATGTAATAGCTCATGCATGTGTAACAAGGTAAAATCTCTTGTTTCTTGCTTGCAATATTTGTCCCTGATTCGTTGTATCTGTTTGTCTATTGTGTTCTTTGTCTTAATCAGCTATTTACCTCGTTTGTTTTGCCGAACTGTGAGTAATGCCAAGAGTATGGAATATCAGTCTGTTACGGCACTATTACCAAAAATCCACCGACTGTACAAAAAATATCCAGATGCCCTAGTTATTGCTAATTTGAAAATAACGCAGAATCCGGAAGGAAATGTTAATACTTAACCAATTCTTGCCAATATGGTACTTTATCCATGTTCAGATTAATAGATTGACACTGATGTGCAGTATGTATAAAATAAGCCTGAAGCCTTGTTTAGAAATTTTCACAAAAAAAAAAAAAAAAAGAGTAAATAAGTCCAAAGTTTCACCCTGCAAAATTTGTAGGTAGAAAATACAATGCGCTTTTAGTATTTACCGATAACCATTAACTTATGTTAATCTTTGAGATTCCTGAGTTTTACAACATTGAACAAGGCACTTCAGGGTATGAGCAATAATATACCCTAATTAATATATTAAAATATTCTATCACAATTTTGCCTCTTTATAAGATATTTCTGTAGAAGTTCTCTAAACTGTTCAGCAGTACACAATTCTACAACCCCTCCTTAAGCTTTTTATGCGGGCGTACAATTAACTGCTCGTGATAACCAATTCACGTTTATGTTAGGATTAATAGAAAATATGGCATAAATTATTAAACGGTAGCCCTATTCAAAAGTTATATGCAATAAAACTTGTGAGAACGCATTACTCATATAGTTTCGTAATACAAGAATAAAAATTACTGATTTATTTGTAAGACATTGCAATTGTTTGATGCTGCGCCACATTAAAACATTTCCCTTCCCATTAGGGAACGTATTTATATAAGTGTGACTTAAGTATGCGACCTTAACTGTAACAAGCATCATCGTAACAAATGCCTTGTCTATGCGTGTTCGAAAAGTTATGATTATGTAATTAACTTAAAACATGCTTTTCTATACATTTTTTCTGTATTACAAAATTGATATTATTTTTTGTTATGGCATTACCTTTGTTTTGTCTTATTGTGTTTTGTCCTGTTTTTTTAATACCATTCCAATACCCTTCACGTTACGATATATTCAGGTAGTAAAGTGACGGATATGCACTACTTTATAGCCTGGCAGATGGGAATACAGTAGCACGGCATGTCAATTTTATGCAGAAAGGTATCCTAGGAGACAGCTTGTATAAAAGTGTTTACACGCCGCCATCAACACTTGCGCGGAAAGATGTTTGAAAAGAGAGTTTCAGATTATGGGACGCCATGAGAGGTAAGAAACTGGGCACTTGAGGAGAAAGTTTTTCGTACTGTGGACGAAAACTCAAAGAAATATTACAGGAAGAATTGCAAGAAGAAAAGGCGATCATCAGGAAAATCCTGCATGAAAACCTTATGTACCCGTATCACCTAAAAGCGTACGTGGATTAAATGCAGAAGATGTTCAGCCAAGAATAGCTTTCTGTCAACGCATTTTACATTAGTCTGTTATATGCAGCTCTTCGAATTTACGTCATGCACTTACGGGGTTTACTTTACGCGTATTGATAAATTACATTATCATAACAATTACACCTGGGCTTACAAAAACCCTAATAAAGTACGTTACGACAGAACAGAGATCAACAGAGTTTCAGCCTTCATTATCAAATTACTGATTCCTATTTCTTCCCGTAACGTATTACTCCACAAACAAGGCACAACTCCTCCGAAATTAACTGCCCCAGTACTTGAATACGTATCTCTTGACGTCATTCGACGAAGTGATTTATGCAGGGTTGTGCTGCACCTCACTTTACTCTTGATAGTTGACCACCGGTATCGTAATACCCAGTTTCTAAATAGATGAATATGGGGGGGGGGGTCTACAGCATGGCCTGCCCGATAGGGTACACTTAAATCCTTAGTGTATTCTGTGCGTATCCTTGATATAGAGTCAATGTTCTGAGAGAGAGAGAGTATCCAAAATGGATTAACCAAATACGAGACACAGCGTACTTCCTTTATATAGCACGGAAAAGAACGGAACTATGCCTCACAATGCATCGACGTAGGATGATGACACTTTGGGCAATTTTTGTAAATCTACATATATTATTAAATATTTGGATTGGTTCTAAAAGCGCTAATGACAATTTTGTGTGAAAATGAGCTATACACATCTAAGAGCTTAGCTCGGTCTGTTCATCCATATTCTAAAACGGCCAACCTCTGCTGTAATTGTGGAAGATAAAAAGACTTCAGATGCCATTGGCATAAGTTCTGTGTAACAATCTTGTTTCTATAATGGCCAATGTTCACATTAGCCGTTTTTGGTTTAACAAAATTTTACTTATATAAAGGCCAATTTTGACATTGGGCCTTTCTGTGTTATATTTTTTTTTACCTATGAAGGATTATGTGGACATAGGCCTCCGCTGCATTCTCAGCCATTGCCAATTATGGTTTTAAACCTTGATTCCGAAGGTAAATCCTTAAAATGTTAAGCAGGGGAAAGTAAATGTTTTTAATGTGTGTTGGATCACAAAATAATTTACCAGGTAAGATATGACAAGTGTTCTAAGAACAATTAGACCAAGTCCAAAGCATGATATTCTGACATTATAATCCCTTCATAGAGCTAAGATTTTTTAAGCCCTTACTATTTGTTTTTACATGATAGTGCTTTAGGTGTAATTATTGTTTTGTTTGACTACTTGCTTAACAAAAACATGTGGAGCTTTTCAAAACGATCGACTAATAAGTACTATCTCATTGTTTTCAGATACTGCCGAAAACCCTACTATTCAGTCGGGAAGTGAAAATATAAAACTGGTTGAACCTCTTAAAGCAGCTTTACACCAAGTGAGAGCTCATATCGAACTATGATGAAGTGTTGGAAAGTTCTGATGAGTACTATGTACCTGAAGCTACTTCAGAAGAAAGTAGTGGTAGCTCAATGATTGTGGAAGTACCAAAACATAATACGCGTTTCAGAGTGTTACAAGAACAAGATAATAGAGAAGAGGCTAGCACAGGTGACAGCGTTTCTGAAAATACAGAAAAGAGAAATACAGGTAGAAAAAGGCAGCACGTGGTAAATACTTCTAGAAAGAGAAAACGAGATATAAAACTCTGAGAAAAGAACAACAGAAAGCAGCTAAAAACCAGTGGCAAATAAAATACCATAATTAAAAGTAAAGTGGTTCCTTGTAATGATTTTAAGCCTCCATGCAGCTGCAGGATGAAATGCTTTCAAAACATAAACGCCACTGCTCAAAATAGTTATCTTCATGGACTATTATAAATTGTCTGCAGAGAGTCCGAACCAATTTATAGAAAATAATGTTTAGGAGTGTGAAAAAAAATTCTAAGACTAAGGCTGGACCCTGACAAGGGGGAAAGTAGGCGTAAATATACATCAACATATAATCTACAACATTTGGGAGATATAAAAGAGTGTGTATGCCATAATATGTTTTTGAACACGCTTTACGTGACGTTAAAAAAGATAAGCACAATTGTTGAAAAGAAACGAAAATCTGAAGGAGGGATAAGCTTCGATGATATGAGACGAAAGCATAACAATCATCCAAGGGTGTCAGAAGAGGACCGTCAGTTAATAAGGGTACATATTGGAATGTTTCCTGCATATGAGAATCATTACTGGCGATCTCACAGTAGGAAGAAATATTTGTTTATGATCTAAGTATTTCGCAAACGTATAGGCTCTATGAAAAGTTTTGTGAACAAAAACATGTGGCACCAAAAATGAATCTTTCTATAGAAAGTTCTTTGTTAAAGATTATATTTATCTTTTAAGAAGCCAAAAAATGATAGTTATGGGAAGTGCGACAAGTATACTATGTTGCTAAAACAGTTAAAAATGAAGATGAGCTACTTAAAATACAAATTGAAAGAGATGAACATCTGAACCCAGCAGATTCCGGCTACAGAGAGAACACTAACAAATGTAAAAGTAAGATAGATGCAAATAATACCCCAACTATTGTTTTTGATCTGCAGAAATGCTTACATTCGCCATGTTTACAAAGTGGTATAGCATTTTATAAAATGAAGCTAGGTACTTTTAATTTAACAATTTATGAAGAAAAAAAGACATCTGCTATTGCTTCTTATGCAATGAACCAATTGCAGGTCGAGGAGTACAGGAAATTGGTACATGCTTTTATGAATTTTAAAGAAACTCCCTGATAATGCTACAGAAGTCAACATGTTTAGTGATTCATGTTCAGGTCAGATTAGAAATATATATGTGACAGTGATGCTGTTAACTGCACTGCAAATACTGAAAGAATGGAAGAGATGTTACTAAAAATCATACATTTCTCGAAGCTGGGTATTCTCATCTAGAAGTGGGCGCAATTCATGCAGCCATAGAGAAAAAAAAAAAGTAGAAAAAACTCAAATTTTAGTATTGAATTGCCGAGAGATTGGCAAACTTAATCCGCATGGTGCAAAGAAAAATCCCGATATTAGTTGTTGCATTAGAACAAAAACAGTTATTAAACTTCAAGGTACTTCTAAACAATCACTACGTTTTCCTAAAGATAAACACAGGCAATGCTGTAGCTTGGAAAAATATCAAGAGGATGCAGTATCGTCTATATTTTGCAAGACAGGTTTTCTCCTATTCATCCGAAGAAAATTTTGAAGCACTGGATCTATGAAGGAAGAAGACGAGGCAGTTATCAACTCCTCCAGAATTAACTCCAATCGCTAACGCACCACTTCCCCTTTCAGCAGCAAAACTAAAGGATTTAAAATATCTCGTTCCTTTTATACACACAAATAGCCGCTCACTCTATGAACGATTCATCCACACACTAACTGAAGATCCAAATAAAGAAGACCCTATATCTGACCACGAAACAGAAGATGATACTTTATAAAATTAATGCCGTTAAGTAATAAATGTATAACTTTAAGTTCATACTTCAGTGTACTTTATATTTGTAAAACATTTTAAAACAGGACCCATTAATTGTAATTCATGCTTTAGCATTTATTAATCCATTCATTCAAGTACAAAGATTACGCTTTTTGAAAACAAGTTCATAGCTGCAATTGTTATACTATTATTCATGTTTTGCAAGATTAAAATATTGAAGACCAATTAGCCATTGTTTGTTAAGCATTCAAAATATTATATTTCTATTTAAACATGCAATTATAATTAAAGTTGAAAAATATTTTTTTTAGTTATATTATCCTTTGATTTATTCTGAGATAGCCTAAGTAGTAGAATTGGTCTTGTTTATAAAAGGCCCAATATCAGGTCTATCTCTGAATGCAGAAGAGATTCGAAGTTGAAATTAAGACAAAATAGGCCAATTATAATCTGCTTCTTCCTATAAAAATAATATAATGTATAAATAAAGCAACATTGTAAAAAAAGTTTGAAGTTATATCAAAACTTTAAATTCGTTTTTCTCAGAACTAGCATTTTTGACATTGGCCCTTTTAGATCGAAGTCATATAAATAAATCCCAAGTAACGTTAACAACAAACCGTTCTCCCAAACAAGGGTTTCCAGACCGATATTTATTGAAATATTTTGTAATATATTGGTGCAATGAACATACCCTTATATTTATGAACACATGTATACACGCCTTGTGTAGAGTACACACATACTTAGCGAATCGCTATCGACTTTGATCAAATCTACATGATAACATCAGGGATGATTAGGTATTTCTATGTTATCATGTTGTTGCGTAGCAGTAGTTGCTTCCGTTTCTGCTACTCTATTCAATATCGTCCAGGTTCGGATATTGCGTTCATGCAAGTATACAAATATTTTGGCTTGCTGACATTTAGAGTAGAATTTTGCATTTATCCATAGTTTTCATTTTACCACCTATCAATTATATATGTTCGTATAGAACTCTGCTTAGAATGTTTATAATACGAATACAAATATCATATTGCATATAATAATAACAACAATAGTAATTATAATAATAATGATGATAATAATAACAATAACAATAATAATAGCAATAATAATGGCAATAATAATAACAACAACAGCTTTAACATTACCATATTTCATATATATTAAAGATTGACAAGAAAGTATACAATGAGTGCCGTAAGTAACCAGGAGGGAAGGATTTAGTCTTTCGATTCAAGTGCTCTCAACGTAGAGTTGATAGTGTTTAGTCACCCTCCGTGGTGTAATGGTTACCATGCTAACTTGATACATACAAGTCCGCGGTTTCAAACCCGGCGGAGGACGATGGAATTTTTCTGGCGTAAAAATCCTTAGCATGGCATCCTTCCGAAGGGAAGTAGAGCCGTTGGTCCCGTATCATAGATTTACGGCACATAAAAGAACCCCAAGCCTGATAGAGAGGCCTCTGAGCAAAATTCAGCGGTATTTCACAACCAGTATAGAATGGGATGCTGAGAACCGTAGTAGTTAAAGAGCGTCCATAAATAAAACTCCATTTACATTTACATTTTTGATAGTGTTTAATAACCGCCGTTATTCCATACTCCATAGTAGGTGGTGGACAATATAGAAACACGAAATTTTGTAACAACTGTGATAGAAAATTTTGAAAGGAAGTTTTTCAGGCCTAAATTTGCCACATTTGCCACTGATCAGAACTGAGGAAAGGCTGGAAAGACACGCGTTACGGATGCTGCTCCTCGGGGAGATATGCTCATCCATTAGTATTCTTTATGTCATTCATTTCTCCAGTTTGTCTACTTTCTTCGAATTTCATTTCCTCTCTCTTCCTTAACACCTCTTCGTATAACACTATAGTTACCTTCAAATGGAATTGAAAGTCCCGCGAACAAGTTTCACAGGAGATCTAAATACGACCGCGCCATGGCCGAGTGGTCAAACCACTCACCTCTCACCATGGTGGCTCGGGTTTGATTTCAGACGACCTCATGTGCGACTTGGGTGGACAAAGTGGCACAGGAGCGGGTTTACTCTGGGTTCTCCGGTTTTCTCCGCCATTGAATTCCAGCGGTGCTCCATCTTTATTCCACGTATCATCAGTGAAATGTAAATGTCGTGTTATTTACGGACGCTCTTCAGCGTCCCATTCTAAATTGGGCGTGAAAGATCGCTTAATTTTGTTCAGAGGCCTCTCTTATCAGGCTTGAGGTTCTTTTACGTGCCGTAAATCTACGACACGGGACCAACGGATTTACTTCCTTCCGAAGGAAGCCATGCTAAGGATTTTTACGCCCGAAAAAATCCATCGTCCTCCGCCGGGTTTGAACCTTGGGTGTATGAAGTTAGCATGGTAACCATTACACCACGGAGGGCGACTATCATCAGTGTCATAACCTGCGGTGCCATAGTAGTAAAAGCGGGCGTTAAACACTATAAAACAGATGATCACTAGACACTGTAAAAGTACTGTATTCGCATCAGTACTTTCGGCTTTAGCTTCCTGTATGTTGATTTGCTAGGGGCAAATAGATTGAACTGAATTTAGCGATATTTTCCCCATTGTTTTTGGGAGGGCGTCTATGGATATCTTCACTACAAAAATACAAGCCAGAACTCCATAAATTACCTTTGACTCATCTTTCAGAACTTAGGCATAAATTTTTGCTTTGTGGGTTAATATTTGGCAACATTGTACCACTGAAGTACATGTGACACCGTTTAATGTGACGGACATGCTGCTCTGAGTCAGCATTTTCTTGCAACAACGTTTTCAGATGCGTATTAACCCACGGAGATATTTTCGAGCACTTAGTTCATTAGAAAGGTCCCGTTCGGAATTTTTATTCACCGACAACTTGATGCAAATAGAACTGTGTTAAACAAAATATTTTTCAGGGCTACAACAACATCTCAACGCGATATGACATTAATAAGCACAATGCATTTCCTTTCACTTCATTAAAAGACGAAATTGTACCTTTACTGATACAACCACCAAGCTAAAATGTGATGGTATTTCCTATTCGTATTAGAACAGATATGTAGAATTCTTATCCCATCTTCACCAAATGTACCTACTCATATCCCTTTTACCAGTAATAAAGCAACACTACGCAACAATAGAATATTTAATACAATTAAAAGAAAGAATAATCACAAATTAATACAATATTGACAACCTTAATACGTCATTTGTTTTAACCAAATGTGCTTTTAAAAATATCAACATATCAAAAAGAATAAAGAAACATTACACAATAATATAATAATAAATAAAATAAAAATAATATCAAATTAAAAGTATTTTGACAGTATTTATAGAGTATTAGTTTGAAACCACAATAATTATGCAGGTTACTTCACATTGAAAAATAAGAAGGTAAAGGCGTTAAGAACTAGCTTTACAACATATGGATTTTCTATCAACTGCATCTTCGTTTTAAATTAGATATCTAGGAGCTTTGTGAATTTTAAAAATACATAGCAATTTTTGCATTAAAGGACAATACCACAACAGCGGCCATCATAATTTCACTTAGTGTGCAACCAAGGAACACTCAGTTCTATAAGATAAATTTTCTATTAGAAACTGGATTACGAGTCTAATAATGCAGAAGAAATATACGGAAGAGCTGATATGTCTTAATTTCAAAATAATTTTAACTTATAGTGTTTCTAATAAACCAAAACTCAGGAAAATGTGTTTCACACACACACACACACACACACACACACACACTTTTATTGCATAAACGCATGCCATTACACTTATATGTTATTCCTCTTCTTGTTTGTATTACTTCGGACTGCTTATTTTGTCTACACCAGGCGTTACCAACTCCCTTGATAAGGTGCTAGAACAAGACGGCTTACTCGGATTAGGCAGGAGTAAACACGTGATGTGGTTTCTGTTACTTTCGTAGTGTGTAGTGTGTCAGTTTGTAACGTCCAGAATAGAAAGCAGTCTAACGCGCAGGCCATCGACTCATACGCTTATGCTTGCCTAGGATAAATCTTTCTTATTTAAGAAAGTCGTGAAATAAGTGTTCAGTTAGCGGCAAAGTTGAAATTTCAACTTGCAGTGTCTTTATGCAACCGAAGCAAGTGAGTATGACAGGGAGAAGATGTTTCTTTCTAACTGCGTTAGACACCAATTGATTACGAGCACCCTGTACATATTCGTATTCAATGCTATAAGTGTGAAATTTTCTCGTTAGAAGTTATCGTACTGTTACCTTAAAATGTGAGAGAAAGGAGTTGACTAAAATAGGATTTCTTGTATTACTATGTTAATACCATAGTAATTGTCATTTATTTGTTCTATAGTTTTTCTTAAGAATACCATGACCTATGAAAATACGCATGTGTATCTGGAGTATAAATACTAATACAACAGACAAAATGAAGCAATCGTTCTACCAATAATGAATTTAAAATAGGTATACTAACCTATTAAAAAGATTGATAAATGTAAATGATAATGCTAGAGAAATCTTGGTTAAAAGGTGCTGTCTCTAAATAAAGGTACAGAAGTATTTAACTAAAACAATTGTGATGGGAGGTAACTCAACAAATTTTAAGGTTTCAGTGTTAAGGGCAAGTATAACTCGAATCCATCACTACTCAAGTCAAATCAAATTATGAAGGTGAATTACGTATTTCAAACGCAAAATGTTGCTCATTGCTACCACACTGAACAAATTATCTGTTCCCTTTTCCATGAAGCTGGTGACGCAGAGCACAGTAGACAATTTGCAGAAGCGTCGAACAAAGCTGGTTTCTCTCTCTCACTCTCTCTCTCTGCGACAATTTTGGTGACACCTGGGCCACACAGAGCCACCACACCCTCTGCTAACTTACGCTTGGGCTGTGTAGGGTGGCGCCGTCTGCAGAAAGATTCAGAACTTATGACCATTTCCAAACACATCCCTCGCGCAGTGATCCATGCTCTATGGTCCTTTTGAAACACTTACACCATGGGCTTGGCATTTTGGCTCTTAAGGGGCCGCAGATACAGAAGCACTTTCATGAACTTCCATATGCTTCAGTTGCAGTTTTCTATTAATTTTACACACCATTACATATTCCTATTGGGCAGTCGACTGCCACAGCAGATGTTGCTATAGGCATCTACTAGTGCAGTTAGCTCCATATGAATCTGCTTCATCAACTTGTCCGCAAAACACCATTCCGGTGCCAATATCACCAGTGAATGGCCCGAATATGTTGACCTCCAATCCAGCTAGTGCCAGTAGTGACTTTCTTTTTGGGGGTATGTTTGTTTGTTTGTTCTGCAAATTTTCTTCTATTTCAATTGTATTTTCTTGATGTTTTCAACCAAATTTATATAGCTGCAATGGTGCTGATCAATTAATATGAAATTATACTAAAAACGAACAAAACGTTCAGGCAACGAATTTGTGAACGAACGTTTATAGTGGGGAACACTTTTGAGCCCCATCTGATCTAACAGCTTATGTGATATTCCACTTTCCAGTCCTTGATCCTTTTTTCTTTTTTGAGCAGCAGTAATCACATAACACAAAATACTACTCTCTCTCTCTCTCTCTCTCTCTCTCTCTCTCTCTCTTGCCCCTCTCTCGATATCTAATAAGATATAATGATAAAACAGAAGGACGTGTGACCTGGATCAATAATGTTTATCACGCAAGGACATTATTTGCAGGGGTTGGTGCATTAATCAGGCATTGGTTTAGAAAAAACCACACTCCAACATCATCTTCCCCAGATGCACTTAAAGCGATGACGAGCGCTGAGTCACGGTACGCCTGGGGGGGTCTCACAACGTTATTGATAAACGTCCGGGTTTCCTTGCAAAGGTGCTCTTCAACCATGAAGGCAGTCTCTCAACAAGGGCAGTGTGAATCGGCAGTGTGACGCATATCGGAGAATTGAACCCCGCACTCGATGCAAACAGCAGCGTTGGGGGTGTAACAGAGTGAAAGCATAAACTCGAATCGTATACGACAAAGCTATGTCTTTGGTCACGCACTTTGTACCGCATGTTCATCTTTACTATATCCAGAAAAGTAGTTGAGATTTTGTGCAATGATTTCACTGTTACTACAGTACCTCTGTAACATGATATTCAATTGAAGTCATACACATTCTTTCGCATTTCTATGCGCTGCCGATGCATTTTGGTAACTAGATGCGCAGGGAGTATGTAAACGCATTGTTTGATCTTGAAATTTAAGCTTCTAATGGCATTAAAATAATAATGACTTACTCCTATATTCAAAGAATATGTAACAAGTCCAAGTATTTGTAATTTTTGATGTAGTTGTTTCCTAAATAAACAATTTATTTTACCGTTTTCATATAAACTATCAAATAACATTTTAATATCTATGCAGTATATAAGGTATACGATTTGCTACTAAATGTAGACATCGGTGAACTAATAAATGATGTTGAATTGAGCAAGAAATATTCTTTGTAACATATAGTATTAATAATAATAATAATAATAATAATAATATCAAAAGCAATTATCTTCATGTAATGCACATTTTGTCCAGTTTCGTAAATTCAGGGTATGTGTTTAGCTTAAGTTTGCTTGTGTAGTGTATTTGAACTCTCAAATGCTACCAGAAGTAATATTATGTACTCCATAAATATAGTGCCTAGAATTTATAAAGATATGATACGCAGCGTTCAGTTTATTCTAGCGAAGTTACATAAATTCCAAAACACTGAATTTTGATTAAAAAGAGCTAAACATACGACGAAAAAGAAGACCAATACAAACATATTCTTACAAGCAAAAGTATATATAATTAAATTATACCATGTTTTATTGCCCTAGAATATACAAAAAGCAAACGATGTTTAACTCTGATATATCTGCTTTGCTTAGTATTTTAGAAGGTACTTTTCCATAGAATATTTTGCATTTTATCACCATTATCTGCACTCTGTTCACAGTTTAATATGGTAAACTTTACGCCCATTTTAATCTACAGTTACTTTTAGATAGACAGTTGGAATTTTAGAAAAGCATTTTCAGTTGTTTTAACCCATAACATTATCTTGCTTAATAAAAAGAGAAAAATAAAATTAGGAGTTCATACATGAAAAAGGGAGGCGAGAGAAGTTCAGCGAACATTTGCTGCAGAACACTGAAACCGCAAAGCGCGTCTACATGGGACAAGAACAGAAACAAAAATGAAATTGAACAGAGTGACGTTTAAACTGATTCGTAAATATGCAGTGTACTACACAGAAAGCTAAACAAAATAGTTAGAGGTTTTTACCGCCGCTACCTGACAGAAAGAGCATTGTGTTCATTTACAGTGGAAATTGCTTGTTACTCGCTCTATTATGGTTTTTAATACAATGAGCAAAAATTATACAATGTCCGTATAATGCAAATTAGGAACGCTGCTGTTGTCTAAATTGTAATATTACTCGGAGGCAGCTCTTGGCCCTGTGATATCGCTACTGTCTGTGTGAATGGGTCACGGTTTGATTCCAGGTACGGAAGTGTAGATTTTTGCCTGTTGAGAGGCCTAATGCAGGATACACTCGGCTCATTGAGTAATTCGGATTTAATTGAGGAGATTTTTTATGAACTAGAATGGCTCTGATTAGAAAATCCATATCTAAGCGACCGGTTGGGGGAGCAGTAGTGCTGACTACATGCCATCCATATTACACCGCATTGTCAATTATGTTAGAGGCAGAGGGTTCAGCGGTAAAGCTCTCTGCCTTGGCTTTATTGGGCCGTTCTTCGTCAAATTGATATGATATTCTAACGTCCCAAATTAAAATGCACAGTCTTTATCTCTCTTGACCAGGGATGATAAACAAACTCTTAGACAGTATCATTTCTGAAAACCAGAATTCGAGTCAAACTGGAGAAGTTTGAAGTAGCGCAGTTCGTCTGATATGTGTTAGAATTGGTGGCAGGCTGCGACTAATAGGTATAGTTTTGCTATCATGTATCTTTAATCCAATGCAAAAGACTGAACTGTGAGAATAGACCTGTCTCACTGAGTGTACACAAATCATGATGCACTGAATTTCGTTGGATGTTTTTGCGAAACTGGGAGCTCAGACTGAATCGATTCGAAGGTTCCTAAAGAATAGGCAGCAAATATCCCTGAAAATGAATACATTGCACTGGGAACAATTGCACTGCAAAATAAGGAAAGTTTTAAATTCCACCACAGACAACCAACCGACAATGCAAATGCCACTAGAATCTGGAGCACACAGGAAGGCGGATTGTGCAGCAGCATTCCTTTGAGTAAGGTGATTTGTCAGTGCAAAATGCGCGAAAGAAAGAGAGTTTATTATCTCTGTCTGTCTGTCTGTCTGTCTGTCTCTCCCTCTCTCTCTCAGCCCAGTGGCTTCTCCGAACTGTTTGCGTGTGCTTCTAACTTTAGTTACCATTGAGTCAGCACAGTTGATGTAGGAAAACCTAAAGTAAACACGTGGTAACTTATTATGTAATATTTACTAATTTGGGCCAACACACTGAAGCGATACGCAACACAATAACTCTATAATTTTAACTCTCGAACGAGTGAATATTCGAAAGAGTAAATTCTCATGTCCCCCTAGTGTTCATATGAAGCTGAAGGTCCATCATAGCTTGATATACTCTTTGCTGCTTTCCAAGCGAGTTAGACTCAATGAAATCAGCGAGTCCCATTAAGTACTATGTGAAACGAATGAGTAATATGCATGTCCTTGACTTTCAAGGTTGTTGTAGATAATTAAGTAAATATTGTAGGGTACCCGATGGTCATTTCGAATAAATGATATTTCATTTAGCAAGAGGAAAGTTTGTACTAGTTTCAGCAATCGAGATTAGTGGCAAGATATCGTAAATATTGACACAGTCTTGTCCTCATAAAGCAATGCTGATGTAAGGATGGTCTTAACTATAATGACTCCGATAAATAGGTCCCAAGAGGCCTTATACAGGAGCTACAGATCCTGCCGGACGTTGACAGAAAGGGCAAATTACTGAACATAAAGCACCTAACTTTAAGAATATCAGAATGTACGAAGTGTGTTCTGTTCAATTAGGGCAATCTATTGAATTTGTCCCTTAGCGCGCTAAACCATATAGTCTTATGAATTCCTCTAAGTCATAATAAACGCACTGTTGCTCCTCGCACCCTTGGAGTACTTATTTTTAGCACCCGATCACTCCCCAAACGTATACTCTGCACCTTAAAACCTGGGGCCACCTGTTTCCCTCTACGCATGCGTGAGTACTAGTTCTACCCTGAAGTTACTACCCTGTAACGATGCACAGTGATAGGGGAAATGCGAAGATATTGTCTGCCCCGTTGTCATCTAGCATTATATTTGCCTCACTACTCAGCGGTAACAAAGGATGGGACAGCAACGGAGATCCCCGTGTGTGGTACACATTGAATAGTATTAAAGAAATACCTAAAATTATGAGTTTATTCATTGTAGTGCAACATTTTGAATAGCTGACAAAGAATCATTGCCATGAACACAAGCGTTTACACTCTACCTATGCATTCTTTAAGAGCTAAGCGTCCACTGACGGATTTCAGTTCCAATAATTTATTGCTCGTGAATATTAAATCAGTTCCGGGATAAAATGTTTATTAGGACATGTTGAACGAGCTCTTCATATTCGGACACTTTGAACAAAGAAAAGCTACATAGTGTTTATGGTGCGGGATCTTTATCTCAACTGATGTGGATTAAGTCTCGTGGCTTTGAATAACTGCCTGTCTGAGTCTCATTGGGTGTTCTTATATACGTACAATATTTTGCGCATTTTGATTTTCTCTGAATTTTACTATTGGTCGCCTTCGACTGGGGCTTTGAAGTTTGTGAAAAGCTTCCGCGTTCTTGTTGCTTCTTATTTTTTGAGGGCAGATCAAGGGGTCACATATAAAAGAAACTTCCCCTACGTCCTCAAAATCACGGAATTCCTCCGGCGTCTTGAAGTTAGATATCTCTTGCTGGTAGCTCTGCGCAAGCTGTGGTGTGTTGGAAGATCAAGCTGAATTTTTACTGCCTCAGTAACTTAAAAGTAATTGTGGACATTTCATTTATATTTTATGTACAAGAAAGATATCAATCCCTAAATATCACTATTTACGTGAAATAATATATAGGTAAACATAACAGCCAATAATAGCAATGAAGATAATACCTATACGCATGTGAGAATCGGATAATATTGTACCAGTTTTTATACAATAAAATCATAAGAAAGAAATTTCTAGATTTTAATTAGATAAAGAGAACAATTGGTTTATAAAATATTAAATTTACCACTTTTTCAATTTGAGTTACTGAAAACAAAAATATTCGGCTACACTACTTCATATTGGGAACACAACAATTTTTAAAAACCTAATTACCAAAGTTCCACTGTAAATTTCTAAGTAATCAGTTATAAACTCCACAGAACATTATAAACAGTAAACAATTGTGTAAAAAGGGAGCTGAGTGATCAGCATTTTAAACATAAATGCAATGCCTAATTGGGTAAGGCCGATGAAATAGCCATATTTGACATGATTTTCTGTATTCAAAACTAATGTCCTAGCATGAAATTACATTTCATAGGTATAAAAAACGGGTGTTTTCAAATTCCACAATAATAATATTATTAATAATAATAATAAGAAGAATAACAATAATAATAATAACAATAACAACAATAATAACAATAACAACAATAACAATAATAATATAATAATAATAATGATAATGATCATAATAAAAAGAAAACGATTAGCATATTTCACCGATGCATCGCCTTAATAAGATACAAATCAACAAACATGAGAACGTATTGGTTAATAACAAACAAACTCCAATGGAAAGCCGATAATACTTGAAATCACCTTGATATTAAAAATGCGATAGCAGGATATCAAAAAAAAAAAAAACAAAAAAAAACAATAAATTAAGAACACTTTATGATCACCATTATTATTGTTATTATGGTTGTTATTGTTGTTATCATTGTTATAATTTTTTTGCGACAGTAACCCTAAAAGGTTTTCATATTAGATTCGTGCGGTTTTATATTCTAACTGATAAACTTCATCATAATAATAGCTGAATATTTATTGTCCATAAAAGAGATTATTAACATCCACATTTACACTTCATACTTTTTTGGCTGCAAAATACACTTTTAAAAGTTTTCAAATTTACGCAACTCAATTTTTCAATAAATCCACCAGTATGAAAGACACTCAGTGCTTTTCCATTATGCGCCCCTAAAGAAAATGATGGTTGAAGCTAACGAAAAGGCATAGTATGCTTCAATTAATATGCCCTTGTTTCTCTGCTGTGAGTAGTAATTTAGATAAATATCACTGAGAGAGATTTCATTGTTGTCGCTGTGAGCTTGCATCTATTATGCAATTCAGCACCAAGGTCAAATGTTGGAAGTGTACTATTAACAAGGTTGACTCCACTCTTTCGCTTTTGGGATATCTTTAGGATTTCACAATTACCTGGTTGAGGTGGTGTGCTTCTCAGAAACTGGAGCGGTTTTGGTTCTAAGTAATATTTAAAGAGCATTTCAAGCGTTCAATTGTTGACCAGCTGTGTGTGTGTTCGGGTGCCTGAAGCCACTCACCAAGGCATTAGTCTCTTTTCTTCCTCTCCCTCTCTCTCGCTCTCTCTGATATGTTCAGATTTTGATCAGTCGTCTGTGTGTTGGTGCCTGATGCCACTCATCAAGACATTAGTCTCTTTTCTCCCTCTCCCTCTCTCTCGCTCTCTCTGATATGTTCTGATATGCTCAAGTTTTGAGCAGCCGTCTGTGTGCTCGGTGCCTGATGCCACTCACCAAGACATTAGTCTCTTTTCTCCCTCTCCCTCTCTCTCGCTCTCTCTCTGATATGTTCTGATGTGCTCAGGTTTAGAGCTGTCGTTCGTGTGTTCGGTGCCTGAAACCACTCACCAAGGCATTAGTCTCTTTTCTCCGTATCCCTCTCTCTAATATGTTCAAGTTTTGAGCAGTCGTATGTGTGTTGGTGCATGATGCTACTCACCAAGGCATTAGTCTCTTTTCTCTCTCTGTCTCTCCCTCTCTCTCTCTCTCTGATATGTTCAAGTTTTGAACAGTCATCTGTGTGTTCGGTGCCTGATGCCACTCACTAAGGCATTAGTCTGTTTTCTCCCTCTCCCTCTCTCTCGCTCTCTCTGATATGTTCAAGTTTTTAGCTGTCGTTTGTGTGTTAGGTGCCTGAAACCACTCACCAAGGCATTAGTCTCTTTTCTCCCTCTCCCTATCTCTCGCTCTCTCTGATATGTCCTGATATGTTCAAGTTTTGAGCAGCTGTCTGTGTGTTCGCTGCCTGAAACCACTCACCAAGGCGTTAGTCACTTTTCTCCCTCTCTCTCTCTCTCTCTCTCTCTGATATGTTCAAGTTTTGAACAGTCATCTGTGTGTTCGGTGTCTGATGCCACTCACCAAGGCATTAGTCTGTTTTCTCCCTCTCCCTCTCTCTCGCTCTCTCTGATATGTTCAAGTTTTTAGCTGTCGTTTGTGTGTTAGGTGCCTGAAACCACTCACCTAGGCATTAGTCTCTTTTCTCCCTCTCCCTATCTCTCGCTCTATCTGATATGTCCTGATATGTTCAAGTTTTGAGCAGCTGTCTGTGTGTCCGGTGCCTGAAACCACTCACCAAGGCGTTAGTCACTTTTCTCCCTCTCCCTCTCTCTCTCTCTCTCTCTCTCTCGCTCTCTCTCTCTGATATGTTCCGATATGCTCAAGTTTTTAGCTGCCGTCTGTTTGTTCGGAGCCTGAAGCCACTCACAAAGACATTAGTTTCTTTTCTCCCTCTCCGTCTCTCTGGCTCTCTCTCTTGAACTTCTCACATTCCTACGTTCCTTCCATAAGCCGTGCTCAATACCAACCAGTCAAAATTTCAAGCTCGTAAACGACTCAAAATATAGCGCTCTGAAACAAAATATTTAATTTTGTGTAAAGCATACTATTTCAGCCACTTAGCATGAAACCTTAAGTAAATTACAGTTTTGAAAATTAGAACGCTCCGGTGATGTTATCATTGCGTTCTAGGTTTTGCTAGAAACTATATGCGTTACAGAACAGGTTAAGTGTTGGCAAAGACGCTTCCCTCTCTTTTATCCTTACTTAGCCAGGCATTCGTGAACTGGCAGCATTACTGTTTACAGCAACATATCTATATACTTATGATTGCTAATCATTAAAATCACGTTTGCAGAATTTGCGCTTATCCTTTTAATGGCATGAGCACCATATATCAGTTTAAATGATGTTAATGGTTACATGTTCTAAAGAGGTCGTAGGCATGCTTAAATTGGATTGATCAGACAATTTCTAATGGCTATTGCCCTATGTTGTATGTTGTGAAACAGGGGAGTTTACAGGATCAAGCATCACATTCATTCTCCTAACTGTTCAATTTTAATGTAATGTGCTCTATACGATCAGAGGGCTCTCTCGCCTCAGAATGGTTCGACACATCCCAATGTAGTTTTGGCACGTTAATGCAAAATACCAACTCGTTTCCATGCAATTTCTAGCATTACTCGTTTAACCTGATTCGTCTCGGGTGGGTCAAAATATTTCTTCCCACCTTTTGCATACTTGGAATTGCGCAAATATTTCAAAGGTTCGTGCAACTAAGACGGTTTTCTATCATGAATAATATGCTGTCAATTTTAAAAATTATGTCATAATATAATGAAATTGGTTAAATAAAATAAAGGTCGCATACTTACAAGTAAATAAGATCATATTATGGTGTGCAATCCATAGAATTTCAGTCGTAAGTACCAAACTTAAACTTGACTAGGTAATTTTGTGATGAACTCAATTGCGGATATGAAGAGGATACTTAAAGGAATAATTCATGCTGTTACACTTTACATATTGTTACAGCGCCGTCTTATGCAGTGGTTTGTATGTTCACCTTCGTATGTGAAACGTCGCAACTGGGTTGCCTAAACGGCAGGGAACAGCTAAGCTATTTAACAGGAGCCTTTGGAACGCGACTTTCAATTCTTCTCCAAGCTTCGTCTTCCAGTATCTTGGACAAGTTCCCAGAAAGTTTGTGACGTTATTTTCTATCTATAAAAGGAGGAAGGATTGCACTGCAGTTTTGTATTGTGTTGTGAATTGTACTGAGCCGTAAGTGACTGCAGTGTTGCCCCGCAGTGCTGCGAGGGCCATGGATGGCGTGTAGTCATAAACTGTCTACAAGTCGAAGTGTCGAGTGAATTATTTGCAGCAGGCTTTATTTGTAGTTACATTTTGAGTTAATAAATACATTTGTTACTATATATCTGATTGAAAGTTAATTGAAGCCTTTATAAAAGTGGCTATGGAAGAACCTGGAGAGTAGAAAGTACTGACAAAGAGTTACATAACGGAAACAAATAAGTGTTCGTCAAATTTTGTCAATCACTGATAATTCGGAGAGACTAGCGGTGCATCAAAGACAAAATAATATTTGGCATCAGGTATATTTAAGTACCAAAGACTAAACAACCACTTTAGTCACACCCCAAGTCCATTATCTTCTTTAAAGTCTTCTGGCACACTAACATTTGAATTTTCGCTTACCAAGCTATCGTCAAATGAAACCTAGAGCTGCTTACATATGCATTAGCCCATACTTCGTTGAAAAGAGTGTGAATATCCTTTTCACAATTCATTTTCTGAGTAAAATTCAGTTATGCTCATCAACCGTTGTCGTTGCAGTTCTTCATTAAGCTCTCCTACAAAAAATACAATATATAATAAAGTACCGTGTGCTTTCAATATGTAATACTCTATCGGAGGAGTGTTTCATCAGTAATATGGAAAGATGCTTTGCAATGAAAATTCACGATGACAAATTGTTTTTACCACAAGCTATTAGTTTCTGCAATTTAAACTTAAAATGATTTTATACGAGTAGCATTTCACCTCACTTACTCAAGATTGCATTCGCAAAAGTTACGACTTGTTATGTTACTCATAGTGTAGGCATTAGAAAGAACGTAGAATTGCAATACGCAAATAACCATGTACCACATTCTTTCGCAGGGTTGCCAATAGTCGGTGCATCAGAATCCACGTGAAATTCTTACTCACAACAGGTGATCAGCCGATACTTGAGAATTGGAATGGAAAACATAGTTACGTCAGGGACAAGGCAGGATATTTTTAAATACAGAGCATGGTTGAGAGACGCTTCGCCGAATCAGAGCTTTACGTTAAAGATACCCGAATAATCGCGATAGTGTAAGTTTGGAGGAATGTTATTTTGGAACTGAAACTGCATTAAGTTTTTATTTTTTTATTATTATTAGTATTATTATCATTATAATTACTATTATATTTATTATTACCATCAATCATAATCATTATCCTCTTTTTAAGATTTAATTTTTGAAACAGTTTAAGATAACTATTAAATTCATTTATCTGAACATCCATCATAAAGTGTTGAAAAAAGTAAAGAAGATATGGTAATTTCAAAGCATGTTAATATAAAATTGTGGGAAGAAACTGCAACATTCTAACAGAATAATGAGTCTGTAAATCCGAGCAAGCACTTTGTACTGTGGATATCAATCTGTTGTAAGTGGAATTATAATTTAACATTTTTGTTTAATTTGTATATATAATCCCCTTTAACTGCAATGGCCATGGGAGCTATTAGCTTGTGAAACAGCTGTATATTAACTATAGGTTATTTATATTATGTAAATAATTTTATACCCTTGTGCGCACAAAAAATGTACTCCAACATTGATACTTGTAGACTCTGTTGAGGATAGGTAACAATTCCGGTTGAAGAAAAATTGCCGGCCCCATCCGGGAATGGAACCCAGGACCTGCCTCTCAGCTGTATGCTCGCTGACCACTTGACCATGGAGGCAGTAGTTTTAACATCTGTGATGAAATATTTAATGGGGTAGGGGAGGTTCCTGGAGATTGCTATATCCTGAATCCCGGAACTTAGCACCTCTCCATATGTTGAATGCACACTATATCTTTTATAGGAACTGTTGCAATTAAAATAACTTTGAACTTTAAAATTATATTTAGTTAGTATAGCTTTGTGGACTACCTTAGTGGACTTAATTTAACTATCTCCTAGATTAAATTCCTAATTCAGGTTCCAAAGTGAGCGTTATTACAGAAAATTATAATTCTATTCAAACAACTTTATTTATGTGTTCTAAAAACACTCTTGTTAAATAAAGTTATTATATTATCTACATTATTCTAATCGAGATTAACATTGGTAGAAATTGTCTTATTACTTGCTCGCTTGTAATTATAAGGGTGGGGCAGTAGGCTTAAGCGATAGTGAAATTTTTAATAGGAGTCGCTATATGAAACATTTGAACTTCGGTTCCCTTTGCATGACTAGGAGAAACAGAATAGATATGAAACGGAAGATGATTTCCCATTTCAAAAAAGATGACTAGTTTAAATCTGAAACCAATGACAAGGAGTGTCTCGTTAAAGGTTAACTCTACAACAGTCTGTTTTAAAGATATATACATTTTTTGTGTACTAAGTTTTATCTATCTCTTACAATTTACCGGTTGTTCAAAAATCATCCAGAAAGAAGAGACCTTCTAGGCTACTCCCAGAAGATGTATGATATACATTTCGCTTGTAATGAAAATAACTTAAATATATGGTATTTAGCGAATGTCGTTGGAGTAATTTTTGAGAACAATTGTCCATGTAAAGGGTAGTTGAGGGTAGGGTGAGTTTTCTGAAAAACTTGTGCCACAGTTCCCTTGGAAGCTACTGAACTTAAATACCAAGTTCGGTAATTAATCGAGTTTATGTTTCAAGCTATGCTGTTCACAGACATGCACTAACCATTTTCTATTTTTTCAGGGTCTTCAAAACATGCATACCAAGTGAAATCCCGTTATCAAATTTTTTTGGATGGAACATAATATCTATCTCTGTGTACTATGTACACCGTTCGTACGTGCTAGAGAGAGTAAAGAGGGAAGTACTCCCGATAAAGTCTAGATAACGATTTGGTGATGCAAAATTTTTACTTTTTCTAGCATATGTGTTTATACAATGTACATAGTAGTTACAGAAGGTAGGTAATGTATTCCACCCAAAATTTGATGTCTCAACCGCACTGAAAATATGCGTTTTCGAGGTCCCCCGAGTCCGAAAAAGCATTTCGGTGTGTGTGTCTGTGAAAAGCATAGCTTAAAAACGAAAAGAAACCTAACTCGCCTTTATATTTAAAATCTTCCAAGGAATGCGACACAAAGACTTAAAAAAAATCCACCCACCTCAAATTACTCTTTACATGGAATTTCTTTTTAAAATATTGCCTTTCTCAAAAATGGCTGTAACGGTTTTGACTAAAATATCATATGTCAAAAATAGTTACATAACTAGCCTCTGAGACCTCTTTACTCTGTATGGGCTTTGCACAATTTTGCAAAACGGTTAAATCGTAAGATACAGTCAAAATCTTAATACACAAAACTGTATATCTCATTAAAGCACACTATTTGTGTCATTTACGTTTTTCTTGTAGAGCTGACCGTTTTTTAAGATATTCCTTATTATTGGTTTCAGTTTTAAACTAACGTTTCTCATTCGAGAACATGCAAAGCGAACCAAGCCTCAATTATTTCACTTAAAATATTTAACAATCACTGTATTTTCGTATTTCTATTCTACCCATTATGAAAAACGTAATAATGTTTATCTCGATTAGCACGACGAAGATAAAATAATAATCTTTTGTAAGAGTTGTTTGTATTTGGAACAGCTAGAGCAAGTTATGTGAATGGAGCACATCAAATGTCTTTATATGTGATCTTAAAACACAGTTTAAAAAGGCATGGAAATAATTTCAGCATATATCATTATTACGCTGTATTCCATGTCCGTTGAATGACAATACATTTTAAAGCTGACAGAAAATATTGTGTTGAGCAATTTGCTTTCCAATCACTGAAGAAAATCCGTGTTTAAAAATTTAGCTCTGTAAAACTGGTATGAGATTGGTACAAAAAAGTGATGTTCTAAAGCTATAAAATAAATAAATATAATATTAAAATACACACAAGGCGTTGTCATTAAAAATTCACTTATTGGCCTGTAGAATTCACTACATATTTTGTTATGCCTACATATTTTGCACATATTTTAACTGTCGAATTTTGTTACTGTTGTTATATTTTGTAATTGTTTTACACAGATCAACTCAGACCTGTTTCTCCCGTGATAACGGCGATTATTGTATTTTATGAAGGTGCTGGTGATTGTTCACATAGATGCAATACCTATATGTACACTGCAGAGCAAGCTTTCACAAGCATATCGCTTCTAGAATTTCTCCATTCTGATATTCAGAATAAAAATGCCAGCCAAGCAGGTTAATTAAGCTCAATTTAAATTTTGCCTTCTACATATGCATATGGTTTCCGACGGACGCTGATCCATGGTGTTGGCTGTTTCAGCATAGGCAGAAAAGTTCACGATTCATGGCCCAAATTTCAATTGATATGGTTTATAGTACGGTGGTAGCGATTGTTGAATAATTATGAGCCTTTTCAGAGCTTCCCTTTTGATTGCATTTTGAAAGGGACATGATGAAAATAAGAGCTATATATTTTGGTGGGCCATGGAGACGTGTGTGGTCGAAAGCATTAGCTTCTTATTTTTATTTGGAATTGTCTGTTGCACAAGCCTGTGTTTGCGATTTTCATTAAATAATAACTAACGGACATAATTCATTAATCTTAAGCGACACAGTAAATATACCGTTACAATAGCTAAATCCTTAGGTTTGTCCGTGTGAATGTCTTAGTTGCACATTTTCTTTCAAATTCAGTTAATCTTCATATGTAGGAAGCTGAGATTAATTAATTCCAAAATAATCCCAGCAGTAACGCTTTATTTTCAAATGTAGTCGAAAATCCAGCACAGATTCATTACAATTAATGGTCATTTCATAAAACTGGAAGCAGATAATATCCCTAACTACGGTAAAGTACAGGGTGATTGAAAACTTTTCAATATGTTTTTTTAGAAAACAGGTGTCAGATACAAAGTGTTAAGAGTAAACGAAGACCTTAACACAATGCAGCTACACAGTTCTCTCCTCCACATGACCACAGTGCATTCTTACATACAACTCTTTGTCGGTGCGAAGTTGAGCAAAGTGCAGGGTGCATTCTTTTAGATGATAATAGCGTTGCCTGTATTACTGCCATTCTATGTATGCCTGAAAAATCGTCTGCAGCTGAGATCTGAAGAAGCTGTCGCCCGAATGCGGCTTTTACTTTCTCTAGCACATATGTACAGTGTAAATAGTAGGTATAGAAGGTACTGTATTCACCCAAAAATGTATGTGTGTATGTATGTATGTATGTATGTATGTATGTATGTATGTATGTATGTATGTATGTATGTATGTATGTATGTATGTATGTATGTATGTATGTATGTATGTATGTATGTATGTATGTATGTATGTATGTATGTATGTATGTATGTATGTATGTATGTATGTATGTATGTATGTATGTATGTATGTATGTATGTATGTATGTATGTATGTATGTATGTATGTATGTATGTATGTATGTATGTATGTATGTATGTATGTATGTATGTATGTATGTATGTATGTATGTATGTATGTATGTATGTATGTATGTATGTATGTATGTATGTATGTATGTATGTATGTATGTATGTATGTATGTATGTATGTATGTATGTATGTATGTATGTATGTATGTATGTGCGTATTGGTGTAGGTATGTACGTATTTGTTTCTGCAGACAGCATAACTCAAAAACCAAACGTCGGTTAAATACCAAACTTGGTATAATTTTTTCCCCTGCTGATCCATTTACTTGTAACTATTGGACGCAGGTGTTCAATTCCCAATCCGAGTGATTTGGGAGGTATATATCCTTTCTATAGGAAAACCCTAAATTCTAGTTCTTTCAGCCTAAAATCCATTTCTGATCCAGTGCAGCTTGTAAAAGAACAGCGCTGAGAGGTTATTTCAAGGCAATGGGATAAGTAAATGCCAGCAAAAGAAGTGTAGAAGTTAAGACGGTTAACAAGACAGGATGCAAGAAACCGTGATATGCAGTCTATGATAACACATACCTGACCAAACTGTGCAGTCTATTAGTTCGAACACCCGCAAGTACCTGTCAAATTGCATTTCAAACAGCCGATATTTTAGGTGTGCAACTGAAACTTCATCGTGCAAACCGACTTCGGTCAGAGATTTATTATTGTAAAGTTTAACATATTATATTTTACTTAAAGTACATTTTGGGAAAATTTACATATTAGATCAGTCTCTTAACTTTTGGTTGCAAAGTTAACCAAATCCAAAGAATTAGAAGCATGGGGTTTTAAAAACTATTAGAATAAATAGTACATAGTGTATTATGTAAATAATGCATTCACACATCAACTTTGACGTAGCCAGTACTATTAAACTCTACTAGGAATGCATATTAATTAAATTGGAAATGCAATTAAATATCGTTTCATTGATTTACAAAATGGTCTAGCATTTATTCTTTCAATTGTGCCATAAGAACCCAGTTCACTTGAATAGCTCATTTGCCTAAGTCTGAATGAAATTAATTAAAATTTAACAATTCCCTATATTTTATGATGTACCTATAATAGTTGGCTCAATTTCAGTGCAATATCCTTTAAGACTTTGGAGATTTTTTTAAATAGTATATTTTATGAAGAGTCCACATGCGACGCAGGTATATAAAACTTGTAAAAGTTGAATATATAGATCAAACTTTAGTATTTCTCTCATTAAATTAATAAGATTATACATTTTTATCACAATAAAAAACAAGATTTAGCTTTAATACAAGATTACATTATTTTTAGTTAATGTTATTACCAATAATGCATTTTAATTACACACAAAGGTAGCTTTAAATTTTTCTGTTAATGTTTATTCAAGAATTTTAACCAACTGGAAGATAGTTGAATAAAACGTAAATGACAGCCCCAGTGTCTGTAATATATTCGAAGGGTGAAACAGCTTAAAAGCAAATATGTCGAAATTAACTGTAAATATAATATAAAATTAAAAAGGAGGCTGGGTATTTAAACCACGGTTCAGAGCATTTTATAATTGATTTGCAGATATAAATAGCTCACAAGTGTATAGAGTTTAAACAAGTTTTCATGAATAAACAATAAAGTGATATATTTAAAGATTTAAAAAAAAAATAAACTGAGTGTTGTACTAAAGGCATTTTCTTATTGAAAGCAATATGTTAGCAATAAGATGGTCCTTAGTACACTTAAAGTACCTGTTAACAAAATTTATGTTAAACACTTTGATTTGGAAATTACAATTACACCTGAAATAAACCAATATAATAATGGGTTTCTATCACCTATGTGATAGAAATGTGTGTAATTTTGAGCACCAAAAAATTCTCTTCAACCTAAATCAATATTTTTAATTGAATCCAATCCAATTGTTAAAGGTTTAAAACTAACTCCCCCAACATCGAGGTCACAATCTTTCCTTTCAATAAGAACTCTTAAAAAAAATTATGCTGTTATCCCTAAGGTAATTTAATCTTTTAATCATTATCAATGGATCATTCAACTAATCATTATATTAAATCTTAAAAAGAGTTTTACTTATCTTTTAATCACCCCAATCAAATAAATTTTACAATAATTTAAATTACTTATTAACCCAACCCCTCTTCGAATCTTATAAATTTATCAATTAACTGATTAAGAACCTTTATTGGACTTATACTAATTCCAACCTCAATATGCCTTCATTAAATTTATTAGGAGAAATTGGTTTATTAAATAGAATAATTGGTTGAATGAATTCTGCTATTGATATTATTCTCCATGATACTTATTATGTAGTTGCCCATTTCCATTGTGTACTAACTTATTATCAGCCATTCCTTATTTAGGTATTGATCTAGTTTCTTTATGAAAATAAAATATGAAGGGATGTCATGTATTTGAGTTCATACTGCTCTAAATATAAGATAAACGAGATTAGAAAATATTAATTGACTAATCACTTAATGTAGTTGCACATAACTAATGCTCTGTTCGTGCAAACGCTCGGTATTTTAAGCAAAGCTTGATATTGGATATTGACGGTTTGTTGACTAATGGTAGCTCTATGTATTCAAATTTATTTTATTTTGTCTTTCTTAGTTTTGGTTAAAATTAATGTACTTAATAGGTTCACTATTGCATACATTATTTTAATAAGCTTTTTTGATTAAAATGTTTTCAGGAGCTGTAGGAGGGCAGATGTTTACATAGCTTGAGAATAAGGCGTGAACTAGACAAGCAAGGTATTCCAGACTATTCGAGATATGTGGCCTAATATAACCAAGCCCTTATTGGCGATCGCACACACCTTAGCTATTGATTTTCATCTGGATTTATTATTCATAAAAAGCTGAATGAAATGGAAATATTGTTAAAACAAGGACAGAATAACAAAGAGAAAACAATTTCCAAAAGAAAACCACGAAATACCCATAGCGTTAAACACTGCATTCTTTTTTAAGTTGCCAAGAATAGCTCCATTTTCTGAGCTTATGGTGAGGTATCTTTGACCTTGTCCGCTATCAGAGAATATGGCAACTCTTTTAAAGCGCTAACGAATGTTTTACCTACCTGCAAGCGTTTCATTATTTTTATTCACTTTTTCCACATCCAACAATCAATTTTAGCGTATATTTCTCATTCGAGCAAATAAATACTTCAATTCAGGAACGGGACTGATTAAAGCAGAGGTATTTGCTTTTCCAACCTACTGACATACGGTGTAGACTTTCACAATGCCTTCGGGACGTATGCCCGGCACATCGGCATTTTATTTTTAACCACCGCTTCCAATAGCGAAAAGGTTATGGGGTTTGCTCACAGATTCCTATCAGGAATCAGGCGGCAATGTCATAAAGAAAAGCGACAAGTACATCCTAATATGCGCAAAGAATATTACTGGCATCCTAATATGCGTCAGCGTTGCACTTGCTGAGTAATAAGGAGTACTTCCGCAATAAATGAGCTGGAGGAGTAAGTCATTTTATTTATGTGAAAAAATCTAAACCACAATGACAATTTATTCTAAACAAAAGTTACTCTTTATATTTATAGAACAGTGAACATAATTGTCAATATTTAGAAACACAAAAAAATATGCAGGTTCAAATTACAGACAAGACACTGAAGTTGGTAAAAGCTCTTATTACTTTATCTAGCACGAATGTACAATACTCGTACAAAGCAGGTGGAAGGAAGTGTTTAACGCCCGCTTTTACTACTATGACACCGTAGAAGATGGTAATGATGGTGTGTGGTGTTAAGATGGAGCACCGGTGGAAGCCAGAGAAGCCGAAGAAAATGCGCCTGCGTCGTTTTGGCCAACACAAATCCGTGGTGGAGAGGCGAGTTGTCTAACCACTTGGCCACGGCGCAGCCATAGTAGGTAGAGAAGTATTTAATCCAACCAAAAGTTCAATACCGAGATTTAGCCGGAAGTACATGTTTGAGGACCTCTGATTCCAAAGCAAAAGGTTTTATAGAAAAAGTGCGTGTGTGTGTTTCTGTATGTGTGTGTGTTTGTGTGTGTATGTGTATGTGTGTGTGTTTGTGTGTGTTTGTGTGTGTGTTTGTGTGAGTGTATGTGTGTATGTGTGTGCGTGTGTATGTTTGTGTTTGTGTGTGTATGTGCGTGTGTGTTTGTGTGTGTGTATGTGTGTGTTTGTGTGTGTTTGTGTGTGTATGTGTGTGCTTGTGTGTGTATGTGTGTTTGTTTGTGTGTGTGTTTGTGTGTGTATATGTGTGTGTTTGTGTGTGTGTGTGTTTGTGTGTGTGTGTGTGTGTTTGTGTGTATATGTGTGTGTATGTGTTTGTGTGTGTATGTGTGTGTGTTTGTGTTCCTGTATATGTTTGCACAGCATAGCTCGAAAACGAAATTCGGTTGAATACCAAATTGATATTGAAGTTTAACATCTTCCAAGGATGCGACACGAAGATTTTTAGAAGAAAAAAAATCCCCCACTCTAATCTAGCATTTACATAATTTTTTTTTTTTTATTTTTTTTTCTGAAAAGTTGCTCAAACGTTTTCATTAAAATGCCGTGTGTTGAAGACGATTACATGGTAAATAAAATGTATATTCTGAATTTCTTAGGAATGACCCCTGAAGTACCCTTTGTTTTGAATGACATGTATAACTGGTAAACCATAAAGGATAGACGAAAATATACTGCACAAAAACGTGAAACTCGTTAAAAGACAAAATTTATGCCATATACAGTTTTAGAGTTAATCGTTTCCGAGATATTCCTTGTTATGGGTTTTAATTGTATACTACTTAAATGTGTCTCAAACGGGAAGTCATCTTTCGTTTCATCTCTCTTTGTTTTACTCCTGGCCAAGCAAAAAGAAATTAATGTCAATTGTTTCACATAGTGACCAATTTTAAAGAATTGGCAATCGCTTTAGCCTAGTGTATTCTTTTCTTTTCCTTCTACTTACAAGGAAGCAAGTAAGAAAACGATTTGTTTTTTAGTAATATTTATCCCGATTAGCATGTAATAGAAGTATATTATTGTAAGTATATATTTGTTTCAGAACAGGTAGAGAAAGTTATGTGAGTGCACTTTATAGTTTTTTATAGTAATGCATTCTATTGTTCCAGTTCTATAAAGAAATGTGGGTCCCAAATAACCATATAAAGGTTGTGAAATGGAAACGGCATAAGATTATAACATTAGGAAAGGAAAAGACCGAAGATGTAGTGGGACTACTATGAGCACTCATGTACCTTTACAACCATAAGGCCATGTTCTCAAACTTATGAAATTTAGAAGTAAAACAAGGTCAAATCGAGCAAACAACTGAAAACAACAACTGTAACACAATGGTGTTACAAAAACCAAATGAAGAAGTTATGAATCAAGTAAATATTGTGACAATGCCGTCCTTGCATGTGGATGCTCTCATGTTCACCTGTGTGTGTGAGTCAACACATTGGGAGACCTTGGAATGTGTAACAATAGAGGAAGTGCGGCGCGACGTAATCAGAGCCTTCAGAATGTGACATGTATGGTACACTCGAGATTCCCCAGAAAATTCTGTGACATCATTTTCTAGCGTTAAAAGTACAACAATTGCAAGCCCGTATCTGTGGCGAACTGTAATGAATCATGATTGAGCGCTCAGTGGCGTGCAAACCGTCAACTGTCTACGAGTCGAAATGTCGAGTGAATTATTTGTAGCAGTGAATTCAAGACTTTACTTGTAGGCAATTTTTAAGTCAATAAAAACATTTGTTACAATTCATTAAAATGTAAACGATCTTCGGGGTAGATGAATTTACAAATGAAACGTTAAAGTACCGTAAATATCAACTTTTTGAGTTATTGAGATATACATATATCTATAGTTAATTGAGAAAATAGTTTATTATTTTGGAAAATGTTGAAAAGAATGATATGGTGCTATAACTTACATTGCACTTTTGAATTTTATACATATATATAATAACAAATATTTTATATCAGGAACATTTTCGAATACGCTAAGCAAAAATTCAAAAGTGCAACGGAAGTTATAGCACCATATCATTCTTTTCAACATTTTCCAAAATAATAAACTATTTTCTCAATTAACTATAGGGTTTCGTGCCAGGTGTAAAACAATATAAAAATATCAATTTGATTTAAAAAAAAAAAAAACCAACAAAAAAGAAATACACAATACAAGCTATCTTATAGGAAATTACATCCTTATCAAGGCAATACACCTAAAAGAATATGCAGCTGCCATTCTTATTGATCTCACCAAAGAAGTCAACTGTGTAAGCATGTATAAATTAATCCTAAAGTAGAACATCATGGGATTATGGGACCTCTCATTAAAGTGGAGAACAATAATACATAATTCAAATGGAGGCTAAATAAAATCAGATCATTCTCTGAGAAAGTTACTCACGGAGGATCTAAACTCGGCCCTTACCTATATATAAACTGCCTATTTAAAGTAATGAAAGAAGCGATGGATTAGCAGTTGGATGTCCTAAAAATACCACAATTATAGTAAAGGGAAACATAGACAGTGACGTACAAATAAATCAAATTTTATGCTTGAAAAAAAATAAGTAAGGGATAGGAAACTAGGTATGGCGATAAATATAAGTAAAACAGACTGAATAAAAATCACGTTAAGTAAAAAATCCCAATTCAATATTTAATTACTATTAGGTAATTAACAAATACAACAAAAAACAAAACAAGCTTCCTGGAATTAGCAATAGATAAAGTAAATTGAAATATACATATCGAAAAAAATGGCTGAACAAATAAATATGCATTATATATTTTAAAACACTCAGCATAACAACAAAGGTATAGGGAGCTGAATACAAATATACTATGACATTATATATTCTCATTTAAGCTATGGGACTTCAGTATGTTCTAATTCATAGAAAAAAAATGCAAAGAATATTAAAACTAGGGTATTATTCTATTTGAAATATATATAAAGCCAAAAATGGACACCTGTATAAATGCTTATAAAGCACTAAATATTTTAGCATTTTCTGCTTTGCATATATGTATATAAATGCATTAAATACACAATAAAAATCACAGCAACCAATTTGAAAATCAAATGGCGGGTTAAGGCACCTAAACCGGAGCTGATGAGAGACCGTGCTTAAGACAACAGAACCGAGAAAATTATGCCATAAACGACTAAGGGGAACGTTAAGTGACAAAAATAGAACCAAGTGTTTGTAAAATAGTTGCTTATACAAATAAAACACATGACAGAAGAAAAACTTTAACTTATAGCAACCAGAAAGAAAGTACTATTTTATAGTGTTTAACGCCCGTTTTACTACAGACGACACCTTAGCCGATGACGCTGGTGATAATGGGATGAAGATGCAGGAGTGGTGGAATACGATGGTGGGGGAAACTGGAGAACTCGGAGAAAACCCGTCCCTATCCGCAACAAATTCCACATATGCGGTCGACTGGGATGGAAACCAGCAGGCCTTGGTGAGAAGAGAGTGGTCTAACCACTCGGCCATGACGCGGCCAAGTATGTCTTATAAAATGCATTCTACTTGGTAGAAGAGTAGAACTTATTAAACACAAAAATAAATAAAAAAGTTCATATTTTATATCTGTATTCTTTGAATATTTTGTTGTATTTTGGTGAAAATGTACATACTCATGTTATGATCTATTAATATATGGCATTTATCAATTTCGCAATCCTTGTAAAATGTGTTTTACAATTGGTGATAGTAAAAAAATTAAACGAATCTTTTGTGGATCTGAAAAAATTATATAACAGAGTAGACTAAAGGTTCCCTATGACCTATCCGTGTCAAAATAGGAGAAAATACGTTGGAGGGAAGTGGGAGACCTACAGCAAGTGAGAAAGTGTGTGTGTGTGTGTGTGTGTGTGTGTGAGTGCGCGCAAGTGTGAGTGGCTGGTGTGAGTGGCACTCAACTCTAGTTGGATAATTTGATAAAAATTATTTCAAGGACAATGGAGGACAAGATGCTGAAGACCTGTTGTTGATATAGCACTTCTAGTAGAAGATTGAACGATGAAGTTAAACACCGACGGTGAGAAGTACTGTGTAGTAGAGTGTAAGAAATCCAAGAATCCGATATTGCTGAAAATCCAACAGTAAACCATTAGATTTTCCACTTTCGATATTTGAGAAGTAGCGTATGAAGCATCATGTGCTATTGACGTGTCAAATACAAGATACCAATTGAAGATATACTCTAAAAGCAAAACAATGAATTTTCTACATCCCTGAAGATACCGAGAAGGAACAGACTTTGAACGATTTTGTGGAGTGTTTATTGTGCAATCGAGAAATTATGGCACTAACATTGGAGGAAAACGGATTGAAATGGTTGAAATACGGATAAGAAAGGAATCTGTGAAACAAAGAGAGAATAAGAAACAAATCTATTTTAGAATAATTGGGCTGAGATTAATCACAAAGAAGAATCACAATTGGTTGATGCATGAGAAGCAACTACTTGCAAAGAGATCCACTAGAAACATATGTGAATTTGAAGAAATATTCGGGGAGGAACACTATTTCAAGCTATTGGCAATATTATGATACATGATTTGCAGAGATGAAGAGGATGTGAGACAGGCTAGGCTGGTAATGAGTTCACCATTCTAGGGCAGTAAAATATTATTAGCTGACTCAAGAATTACAGATTTTAAATGTAAAATACCGCATTCCGAGTAAAACATGATCACACTGATTCTAGCAAATTGAAGCTTGCTATAGCTGGGATAATGTGAATGTGTGAAGAAACAGTTAGTTCAGACTAGCAGAGGTATTAATATTTGGATATTTAATTCCGGTGATGCGGACCGTCACAAACAGTCAGCGCATAAGTGAACGTAATTAACTGCCGTCTAATGCCAGCACATGACACGTCCATAATTAATCGAGGACAGGATGTTGACCTGCCTTGTGCCTACGGTTTATGGGATCCAATCACGCTCGCGGCATTGAAGTCGCATTACAGATATGAGTACCATCATTATCAACAACTGGAATCTCTGCCAAATTGACAGTATCACCAGTGAAACAAACTAAATATACTCAACACAACTTTCAGCTGTTAAACTCAAATTGTGTAGGGCAAAATACTGAGCCTTTAGAAGAATAGAGTTATACATTTCTGTTATTGTTTAGTTCTGAGTACGGGGTTTCAATTAGCATGAATATATTGCTTTTAAATACAGTCAGAGTGCAGTATTTAAACACATGTAATTTGAAACATCAACATTTTTATTTTTACGTTGTAATTGAATAAATGCTATAAGTCCAAATATATTCTGGCTTGAAAGAATTATATCCATTGAAATTGATTATTTTGCAACAGATTTTGTATATTTCTAAATTCAAATGTTCACCCATTTGCAAGATTGTGTTTCAAAAAATTACAATAGTCTAATATTCAAACCTCGTTTTCATTTAAACTATGCGTATTATTTTATTATTGTACCTCTGTTCTATTCGGAGAATTTCACAAATATAGGTTTTATGTGCAAATCTGGTCCGCAATCGTTCCTATGTTTTCTCATGTTGCACTCGAGCCCACAAGTTAGAAGAGTCTAAACTAGAGGTACGTGGAACTTAAAGAAGGAATTTTATTGGTACTTATTCTAGAATGTAACAATCTACACCCCTCAATTAGTATCATTTAAATATATATGGTTCTAAAATAGCAATCCTTCATTGTTTCACTAGCGTGAACATTCCAGTAGCTTTATAACTTATTTTAACAGGAACGCCCAGATGTATAGTGAATGTAGCGTTACGTATACAAGTTGTTTACAGAGCTGCTTAAAACTTGCAGAGATTATTGCATAAATTTGTAATGACATCCAAAGATACAACATGACAGTCTCAACAGAGAAAAATAACGGTGGTTATATCCAAGGAGTCGGGAAGATATAAGTTAGAAAGAGAAGGGAAAGTTACTGAGCAAGTTATGGAATTCAATAGAGTGGATATATCAAATGGTCGTCAAATCTGAGAAGCTAGAGAGAATGCCATGAAAGGAGCTCGCATATCAGGATAATTAAAATATGTAACATGGAAAAATAAATATCTTAGTACAGAAGCGAAATTAAAACAAAAGAGACAATAGTAAGACAGATCCTGACATATGGAGCCAAAATCTGAGGAGTCACGAAGAAAATAAAGCGGTTATATTAAACAGTGGCAATGCATGTTTTAAGATTGCCAGCAGGTAAGGATAGAAGTGATGGAATAAAAAACAAGAATGTAGGGGATCACTGTGAAATAATTGATATTAAAAAAATTGAGGAGAAAATAAAAAAGGAATGGAATAGTCACATTACAATAATGAAGCATATTCTGGTAAAAAAGTCAGGGAAATGAAGCAGCTAGAAAGAAGAAATACTAAAATGCTGCAGAAACGTTTGACAGAAGAGCTGCATTCGAAATTGAATGATTATTTTGGATAAATCAGGGAGAAAAACAGGTTTATAACCTTCATAAAAGATAAATAAGAGGAAGATGTATTTTTTTTAAATGTAAGACCTTGGAACAATCACTGCTGCTTTGCTTCCAGGTTCCAATATGGAGCAATCACCAGAAATCTTCCAGTCAATCGGATGTAAAGCTGTGAATGATGTCTTTATATACACATATTACACGGTTTTAAACATATTTTGATAATTAGAACAATACAAACTGCAACAACCCATTTACTATGATGTTGAGCGTAAATATATTTAGCGCGATATAAGTTAGCAGTAATTAAAAATGATTAGTTAGTGCGAATAAGTATCGTTTTCAACAATACGCCACAAATTCGCTTGTTCAAGATGGAAGAAGGGAAATAAACAATCGGGACTTTCGTGCTAAAGAAACTCATTCATACAAGCAGGTGTAAACCAGGAGTATCTTGTTATCATGGTTCTTCATAAAAAGAGTAAAATTGTATTCGTGGACTGACATTGGAACGTATTATTTCTGGTACGGAAGCGATCAGGAATATTTTTAAAGCAACAATTTTCGCATACAGGCACACCAGTCACACTCACATATGCGGTGCTTTTCAGATAGGTCAATATGTAACTCTGAGCGTATGCGCATTAAACCCAGGATTATGATGAACTTTACTTAACGTCATGGGACGTAACGTAAAGTTAAAGAAATGCTGCTAAACTGATGACCTATTACGATCCACTTTAACCTAACACCCTTGCTTCATACGATGGGTTCTAACGTAATGGAAAGGACACGTTTGACGCTACCAAGTTCTTAAGTTATCTCGCGTTAGGTTAAGTTACGTTAAGTCAAACCTAAGTAGATCCTTGTAATACAATATGTTAGACTTTCACGTTACGTTGCACTAATTCAAGACACGTTACATTAATTCATCGTAATCCCGGGATAAACGCTACTTTGGCTCTTACTCACTCGCCCTAATAATTCTGAATAGGATCAGTGTTTGTGAACATTGTCTATCAATTGCGGCTCGTACAAACCCATATTAGAAAGAACTGCTGGGCTTTGTGATAAGAGGAAATGTAATTAATAGTATTATTCGAGCGTGTCCTCAGTATGTATACTTGCAAAGATGCTTGCGTGGAGTAATCCACGATTATCTACAGTGAAATATTTAGCCCCTAATAACTGGAGTATTTCACAGTTATTTTGTTGAAATAATCAACTCAGCATTAGCATTAGCGGATCACATCTGGTATATCTAATGACTGTACATTTACCTGTAGACATAAGCAGCACATGTCTTCCGAACTTGTTTTTGAACAGGGAGGCAGATGTCTCCCCAATCGTGAGCGAACAGTGAGTGCTATGTCTCTGACGACACAATTCCCCATAGTATCGTTAACTTGCAATTACATGTTTCTACCTCAGTATGTGCTCTATCCATTTAAAGACCGTAAAATACACTTTTTCCGAGAATACTATTTTATGAACCGGCGTTTTCTACAGAGCTACATTTTCAAAGTGTTCCACGCGTTTCAGTTTTTCTTTAAACGCCAAGTGAATCTGTAATATACTCCATTCCGTTCATTTTTGAAATGAGGGGCTTTGGAGTTTTGATTCACAGCGTTTGTAATAGAATTTAATGTAATATAATGTTTCATAAAGGTTTAAATTGTATTTTTCACTTATCCGTGCAGGTGTGCTTAAAATATATAGGTTTACATACAAATATAACCTATTAATAACATGAATTCAATGAATTTATATAAAATGTAGCTTCAATTAAATTAGTGCTCAACAACAGATGCTGAATGTTGCAGCAAATAGAGGGTGTAGTTCTCCCTGGATTAGAGAATTCACGCTTGCGACGTGTACAGCATAATGCCCACGACTAATGCAGTTATAATTGCTCGGCTTTGAGATCGAATATGCAGAGCTACAGACTTCTTAAGGGTTATAGATGCGTTAAGGTCTCAAGAGGTGAACCACGTGACATATGAGGCTTGGAAAGAGACGATGGAACTGATGAAAATACGTTAGGCAGCCCCATTAAAAATGATGAGCGCGTGATCTTAATTTAACGGTGGGGCACTTAAGTATCAGCCGCTGTTTAAGGGGATGAGCTACTAAATATTCGTTAAAAAGTGAAGCTTTTGAATTGCCTATTTTCTGCATAAAATTATCATTCAACAGTGACGTATCTTTTCCATATTCTAATATTTCTTTTATTCGTTTTAGGAACTGTCAGTTAACTTATGAGAACACTAAACAAGTCTAAAAACACAAAAATGAATAAAAAGCAAAATCACTACGAAAAAATATGTGAAAAAATGAGGTTAACCGCAGTCAGGTTCCTCGAGAACAGAATACAGAATTATATAAAAACATTGAGCTATATGATTAAAGCGGAGTTAACCGAGTGAGATCACACCGTAGAAACGTATGAGGCTTGCCTTGGAACCGCCTACTTTGACCATAGAGGTTTTCTTGGTTTTCCATGGTCGACAAGGCAAATGCTATCATCTTTCAGGTTCACCATGGGGCTACGGCTTGATCGATGGTGTGCAGATGGAGCAGAATCTTGCGATTTTAATTTGTTTACGGCCCTGCCGGAGGGAAGCCATTCGATCTTCCGCTTTTTGGTGGGTTCCTAAGTCCAGCTAAAGGGACTTCCTGGAGTGATCCACTCGTGACCGGTCAAGCCTGAAACTATTAGGAACTGCCGTCTGTCCCGGCCTACACTTCATTAGTCTACTACGGTTCCTTCACTTCATCCGTCCCTCCCATGATTATGGATACAAAAGGTCCGCTGTTGTTCGAGGTGCTAGGTGTCTCCTCCTTCAAATGGTAACTGTCATTGATTTTGATAGAGAAGTTAAATCTTCCTCAGACAATCTATTGGTGAAAACAAATGGTCTTGTAATAGGAGGCTCGAAATCACGGAAGTAAATAATGTTTTGAGGAGAAAAAGTCCTGACTATGAGTGTCAATGAACTGAAGTGTACTGAGGACACCAAGCTCATGATATACCAATTGCCCTCCGTAGTGTAACCGCTATCTCGTGTTCTGAAGGTCGCGGATTGAAATTCAATGGAAGGCAATGTATTGTGTCAGGCGTTAAAATCTTTAGAATGGTTTCCTTCGGAAGGGGAAAAATCGTTGGTCTCGTGCCTTACATTTACGATACGTAAAAGAACTTTAAGGATGATAAAGAGGCATCTGAAGAAAATTAAGCGGCCTTTCACATCCAATATAGAATGGGACGCTGAGAACTACAGTAGTGAAAGAGCATCCATAAATAAAACTTCATTTCTTTTCTTGATGTACCACCGGGCTACCATAGTCCTAGATGCGTCATTTTTAATACAGAGAATGTTTTTGTTGCATTTATGCTCAGCGTTCAACTGAAATGCTCTTATCGGGGTAATATTCCCTACCCCCAATGGTATTAACTAATGTACAGCTTCATTAGATTTCTGGATGTTTTTGGAATGTATACTCTAGATCACAGGCGCATTTACAGCTGTATACATACTTCCAGCCTGTGTGGAGGATAGACAAAAATCTTGATCTTTATACTCCAGCCGAAAATCGAGACCGGAACCTCTCGCACAACAGACAGAATTACAGGACCAGCACGGAGTTCCGGAAGGACTATAATGATTTCAGTATACTGGGCTGTAACACCCCACAACAGGAAGAGGCCTAGGTTACCAAGGTACGTACAAGTTTGATATTGATATAGTTATTCCAGCTAAGGAGAAGATTAAGGTATATTCCCAAACACATGATGGTTTCCAACTGCGAGCATAGTATGACTTTCTATTAATTATAGAAGGAACTAATGGTGCAGGTCGTTGATGAGTGAAAATAATAGTCTCAAACTTCAAGGCAATGAGTGCAATGAACCAGGAACTCAAAGAGCTAAGTCCATGTTGAAAATTATCGGCAAAAGTAAATTTGACATTTTTGTGAGGTGTCGTCCGCGTCCATATCAGAATCTACGGCAGGAAAGTCAGGAATATTGGAAATTAAATTGTGAAACGTGTTGGTCCCAGCGCAAACCCTCGGGTACATCAGAAGATATCCAATAAGGAGTGGACGTTATACGTTATAACCTGACTGAAACTGTGAGATTAAAGAAAAACGCTTGTGCAGTAAACGATATTCGTGAAGAACCACGTGTCACATTAGTAAAGAAGTTCTGAATGCCTGTCAAAAGCGTCGATGAAATCCAGAAACTGCAGTGAATTGTTTTTTCTCAAAAATATGAGTAATATACTCTCAGCTCTTAACGGCTGACTCAATGAACGCTGGAATTTCAGGCCGAAATGAAAGGGAGATAACACAGAAGATCTAGATATAACTTAAAGTACACCTTTATTGAATTTGAAATGCCTTAGACACAGGAGGCAGATTGGAGGACAATTTGGGGGATATTTTGAGAGTTCTCCAAGTTTAAGCAGTATAATATATGCATATTTCTAGAAGAAGGAAATATGACCTAAGCGCAGAAACCTTGAAAATAGAAGCTAGAAAAGAAGGGCTTTGGAGTGAGATCTCTCAAAGCTTTGTTGTGAATTTCCTATTTCCCAAAAGCATTTTTAGAAGCTATGAGGCTTCCATTTTTGGATTAGGAGGAAGATAAGATGGGGGGGGGGGGGGGGTGAGCAGTGAAAGCAGATTCAAAGAAGTCAACAAACATTTCACATTTCAGACTGACTGATGAGCAAACCCGAGTCCTAAACAATCCTTGAAACAATTTGAATACTACCTTTAACACAAACTTTAACTGTAAATTTCTGGTATTTGAAAAAAATATTTTTTCAGACTCTGTTTTGCTAGAGTTCTTCAAAACTGCCAACAAATTGAAAATACTATACGTACCTTAGCTTAAAATTGTTCATGTTCTTTCGACATATTATTCGTACTACTTGTGCTGGGATGATTAAAGTCCATGCAAAATAAAGACATCACACTTTCTTATACACATGACAAATTACTAGCAAGACTGAAGGGATAGAGACAGGAGGACACCATGGTTTCTGCAAACATCAATTTAAGCGGGTGGTGGTCCCAATTATAATAAACCGATCATGCTTTTAAAGGGAAGCATATGGAAATTCACTACATATTGGTGTTGAAACGCATTTGTTCCTAATTGTTTCCCCAACAATATAAAAGCTATTGTCATATTTGAGGAGAAGAATACTTTTGTTCTTTGAAGCTGGACGCAGGTTGCTCTATGGTAAATAGAACTAAAATAGAAGTTGCACAGTTGCAGTTAGAAATTAGTATTTTTATTCACGTCGGTATTTACTATATCCCAGCAACTGTATCGTTATATTTTGTACTTATTGACTCTATTGTGCAAGAATGGAACAGATGGCGCGGGAGACAGAGAGAGAGAGAGGAGAGCGAATCATGAGAATGAATATCGCTCTTACTGGAGTCCGCGTATATAATTAGTACTGTGTCCCTTTGATGTTAAAGTAGTGTAGAATTCGGAGCAAAGTTAAGCACAGTAAAAACTTCGGATGTATGAGTATGAGAGGGAGACGAAACCGCCCTGCACTATGACCTCTGCTTATCCATTGAGCGAATCAATATTATTGTATCCATCTAGAGGTTTTTAGTCTTTTACAAGGAATGATGCTTTGAATCGTGAGGGATGAAAACTTGTGCAATGTTGAAAGTATGTCCGATAAATGAGTAACCTTTGCTGAGTAAGTGCTGGGCATTCGTATAACAGATGGGTGGCTGTCGTATCTACCTGTTGACAACATCTACAAACAAGATTAATTTGCTGTCTCAGTCTGTGCAGGTGTGCTCTAATGGGACAGAGTCTCCAAATAGACCGTTGCCCACAAGAGCTTTTAAGTTCTTAATTTTAGCAGTTCAGGAGACATGCTTCTGTTTATTCTCCGTATAAGTCTGGAAATTCTGGTCCTTCAGATGAACGCCCAGTATTTCACATGTTCTTTGACCGATCAGCCCCTCAAAACCTACTTAACCAGTCCTGATGACAGCCCTGGTATTGGTTCAGATCCAAGTGATGTGTGTTCGGTTCCCTTCTTACCATGCTCTTTCCGGGCGCAAAAATCCCACATGCCTCGGTACCCAATTCCCCAGAACTGAAAGGTGAGTAACTGGTGTTGAGTCGGATTCAGAGAATTCTGAGATCAACTTGGGCTTAAGCAAGACGTAATCGATGACATTCGGGCTTGTCTGAATATCTAAGAATATAAGAATCAGTCTATTTCTATAGTATATTATACACTCTCTCAAGTTCTAGTTATGATAGCAAATATTTGTTCCAGAAACACAGTCACATATACGCTCAAGGTAAATAAGAGTTTGCCACCGCGTCAAAGTCCAAATCATTATCCCATTACTGGTTTTAAAACCTTTGCTATAAGTTATTGATCCTGCATATTCGTCAAATTTAACTTGTGCTTTGAGTTCTCTGTGTTTAGAATAAGAGACCCAAAATACTTTGTTAAACAACAACCTTGTTTTAAATCTTTCGCTCCTCGTGCTGAATAACCTACATAATTTCTGGGTCCTGGGTACTGTGAGGTGATGTAAGTAATTCAAAGAACTTCAGTTTGATACTATAGCCTAAAACTGACCTAACAATCTGCCTCAACATAGATGTGCGAACTGACAAGTCCAAATAGTATTTCTATAGCTGCAGTGATGGTATCTCTCAATGCTCCTGCAATGACAATATAAACTATTTGCCACCAATAGAAAGAAGCGCAAAGGAAAAGTGATATACCCATTGTACTGTATATCAGATAGATTAATTTTTATTTTAATCGCGATGTCTTATAGGCGTCTACGGGTTCAAATAACCCTTTTCGCTCTAGCAACTAAATAACCTAGGTAGTCCTTGTAAGTCAATTTCTTCTCTAAAAGAAGAGCAATATACAACAGCATGTTTTCAGGAAACTGCCAAAGTTTGGGATTAGGGGTTAGCGGTTGGAAACCGACCCTCGCAGTTGCCAAGCTTTTCACTTGCTGGTCCCTTAACTGAAGGGCTAATATCTACTTGCAATCGGAGTCTTCGAGTTTCCAAGAAACAGAGATTTTACTACGTTCTCTCTCAACACCAAGATAGGGTCATATTTTGTTTGCTAATAGTTATTGCCCAGTGGCAGGGGGAGGCGATCCACTTTGAGGGCCATCATGTTTTGGAGAAAACTTAATTTGTCTGTAGATGAATGTAGTATTATTTTATCAAAGAGATTACAGTTATTTAAGGTCCCGGTATTCTTCATTATGCTAAAGGCTATTAGCACTGTTTTTCTTAGGTTAACAGAAAGTTTTGTTCCGTCGTACCATATTTCAACATTTATGATTACAGATTGAAGCGCCTCGGTAAGAATATTAAGACATTCCTCTTTGGCGTAATAGCAACACCCTCTGCATACTCAAAGGTAAGTAATACTGGCATCACTGAGTTGCTGCGATACTCCATCCACTGCCAGGTTCCAAATCAGGGGCCAGGGAAAGTCTCCCTGCAAGTAGCTCCTGGCAATAGATAGACCACGTACCTCCCCAAGACGTTCAAGGTGAACTTCTATTGGTTAACATAAAATGTACCCACCGAGTGATATGTGATAAATAATGCTCTTGAATGCCGTTCGTAACTACTTAACTGGAATTATTAAAACGCAGCAATGACAAACTCTTAGGACGCTATAAACCTCTCTGCAGCAGACACTACATGATGGAGGTATGTTTCCATCGATTTTCCAGAGAGATATGGAAATTGGTTTCTGTTAGTTGGAGAACGTTTGTGGATCCTGTACTATAAGGATCCATCAACTTAGAGCTGTAATATATTAAGAGAAAAATAGAGATGCTTATTGAACGAGAATATATTTCGGCTATTACAGCTACGACACCTCAGTTTTAGTAGATAACCTTCATGTCAGATGAACATAGCCAAAGGCTATGCAACCTCTGTAAATAGTATAGAGCAGGGATTAAGTGGAATCAATTCCCTTTGTGGCAGTTTAGGAAAGATTAAATGAGGTTCTGCTAATTTAAATGCTTCAAATGAATTGATAGCCCATCTGACTTTGGTTATTAGTGATCATCCCTTTGTTCAGCTTCTAGTACTCTCCGCCACAACACAAGCGACGCAGATTGATTTGCCTCCGATCGATAGGTTTATCACTAATTACCTTTGGATCTGGTAAATTGATACCAGTTAAAATCAATTGAGTTTCCAATCCAGATTTTATGAAACTGCCTTCAAACAATTTAAGGGTGTTAATTGTCTGATTGCCCTTTGTTTGCTTCCATTGAATCATAAACTAGTATGAATATCTGCAACTACCATATAAGTTCAGTCTCTATGAATGGCTTTTGGTTTTACGGATAGTGCTTTTCGGTGAAGGATGCCAGTTTTTCTTAATGGTTTGAAATGTGTCCTTGATTTCTTCCTAAGTTCACCTAGCGCTCTTGAGTATAAGTAGTCAGCTTTGCGGAGAAAGCCATCTTAGCCTGACATTGTTAGTACCAGAATTGGAGATTGGATGCTACAGGTGGTAAGAGGTTAACAACATTTCTAGTACTAAATTTACATTCTTGGATATTCCCGATTCTAACACTGAGAGGTCTCCTTAATGCCCTCTCTATGATTAATCTCACAGGATTAATAATTTGTAACCTGCTCTTAAAGCAGAGATGCCTGTGATAACTTGCAGCAGCATCCGAAGATAACGTGCCAGTTGGAAACCAGGAATTTTATATGTATGGTCACTGTTCTTATATAAACGACTTCCCTTATTTGGGAAGTAACAAAGGTAGGTGTGCATTGTCTTTGTTCAGATCATCTGGTTTTGCACTTATGAAATATGCCTTCTGTTGTACTCGTCTTAGATTTCCTTTTGCTTTGACAGTGTTTAACGCCCGCTTTTACTACTTGTGCCACCGCAGGCAATGACACTAATGTAACATGGAATAAAGTTGGAGCACCGGTGGAATAAAATGGAACCCCAAGTAAACCCGTTTCTCTGCCACTTTGTCGACAAAAAATCTCACATACAGTCGTTTAGAATCGAACCCGGGTCGTCTGAGAGATATGTGAGTGGTCTAATCACTCATCCACGGTGCAGCCTCTCCTATTGGATTGATGTCAGTGCTGTGCCATAAATCAAGACAAAATGAAGTATCATAATGTAAGTACAATAATGAGAGCACAATGGCTCTCTTCCTGCCCGTGCTATCCTTAGACAGCACTCTGAATATAGCAATGCATTTATCTAATTCCTATCATTGATGCAAGTCCTTGTATTATCAACGTTGAAGGTGAAAATATGCCCCGTTTACTTCTAGTACAATTTACTCTGCTAAAATTTTCCTCTTACTGACGGTTGCTGTTTGAGTGCTATATAAACGTTTTTCCCTAAGAGGTTATATTTAACATAACAGATATTTCTTTACAGTGCTGATAGTTAATGTGACCTATTTTCATAGCCAACATTAACTACAGTATTTTCCTTATAGCAGTATAATGTGAGAGTTTTAGTTGTGGATCGCTCCTAGTTCTTCTCCTTCGTTGTGGTTTCCCTTTTATTCTTCTTTCTTCATTCGACAATCATTTGTCCAGGTGTGGGCTATGCATTGCTCATGCGATTTGTCCATTTTTTTCTAATCAGCGATTTCCTTCAACTGGAGGGTGTTTATTATTTATTGTTGGCTTTACATTTTCCATAAAGGTCCCACGGGTGCCGGAATAATGTTGTTAATATTGCAAGAGCCCTGGTAACGCTGGGAAGCCTAAATTCTACATGGTGTCGCCTAGTGACATTTAGAGGTTGTTCAAAGCACTGTTATCATATATTTCAGTGTCACCATTCATCGACATGATGCACTTCCACGTTATACTGTATAGAACCCAGTCCAATCACAGTAAACCGTTCTCAAGCTGGGAGTTCCATCAAGATCTCCAACTAGAACCCTTGGGTTGGATTTTGAATCGGTAACCCGCCACTTTATCTGGTATCTCCCCTGAAGCCACCATGATATAAATAACTCCACCTCCAGTGTTATTACCTCCAGTGTATCCCATCGCTTCACAAGTACAAGGAAATCCCCACTATCTACTCTTACGTTTTTCTAATAGGAGAGTCTCAGATGTATAATCATAATTATCAATTTAGTGATTCAGATTTTCAAAAAAAACTGAATTTGTTGTATACAGTTTTTAAGTCGACTAGATACTTGGGATCCACATGTGATTCAGAAACAGTTTGGATTAGTTTGTAGAGAAAAAGTTCTCAGTAACTCTAAATTTAGTAGGTCTTCGAGTCAGAAAAATGGAGATTTGAAGCAAAACCGACGTTTTGAAGATGTCTTCGTCTTCAGGATAAACTGATCAAAGTTAGAGCAATTATGCCGCCAGGAAATTTACAGCTTTCATTTTAAGGTTCCTAATGTTAGAAGAGCCAAATTCTTTGGAAGAGAGAAATTACTTTCACCAGCTGGCTTGGCAGACGTTACTTACCCTTGCAAATTGCTTATATTAGCCTACTGAGGAGTTAAAGACTGTGAAAAGTGTTGAGAACATTGTTCCGATCCTCACTTCATTCTTTGTGAAGTGGTTATGACATAAAATAAACTGTTTTAATGATGAAGTCTGTGACAATGATGCTGATTCTAGATTAACTTCCGCATTGTGGATAAGATTCGCACAAGTGTGAACTAATTGTCCCATATTATGTGTGCATACCATTATATTTCTGAAAATGAGTAATTTAACTACACATTTATATTTTAAGCACTCGTGGGGAAAAAAGGCATTTTACTTGGAGAGAGAAAAATAACTAGGCACACAAGTCCCCTAGATGCAACGTGAATCTTGCTAGACAGGCACGTAAAAAATAAGACCTTCTAACCCGACGCGCAAACATGGGTTCAGTTTTTAGTAAGCTTCTCATATATTAAAGGCAGTGGAGTTCCACAGAATTAAATCCCGGCATAAAATCTTTCAACGGTAACCCATTTTAGAAAGACTAATAATTGCGTTTTAAAATGTAACAAATAATGTTGCTGCAATTATTACCATTATGCCGTCTTGCTAATAACAAAACAGCAAACTTAATGTACTAGAGTAAAACGATGTTAAATATGTCATGTTATGCTAAATATTCAAAAATAATTTTTAAGTCAAATATACAGTACATAAATGCAATCAGAGGAAGTCGATGAATTTCATTTAGTACTTTAAATTCCATAATATTCAAATTGTGTGTTTTGTTAAAGTTTTAAATCCTGTACATACTTTTGAAAGAAAATAACTCAAAATTAATTTATTTCATAAGAATATGGTTTGTGAGAATACCATGAAGTATAGCGAAGGTGGAGTAAAAAGACGTACCAGAGCAGTGTGGCTGGTGATGAAACAACCATTGATATGTATTTGTTGAAATCATTCTATGCCAAAGTGGTGTGGAGTGGGCGTTTTCTTTATTGTGCAGCAAAATAATATTTTGAAAATCTGAAATTTTGTATTTTAGGTGCATTTATTTTACTGTTGTTCAAATATACTGTTTATTATGTTAGGTAGAGTAAACAGTATATTGCACACAAAATTGAATATTCTAATTCCGCAGAATATATTTGTTTTTGGTTCCTTTTAGAAACGAAAAAGGACTTCGGGTAAAGGACCCAAAATCAAACACATACGCGCGCGGGTGAGTTTAACTGCATTTCAAAATGAAAAGATCACGTGACGAAACTCGATAAGTTCAGAGACAACTTCACTCAGCTATATCTATTTTACTTATGCACACAAAAGTATTTATCTGTTATGGTACGATTAGCTACAATCAAAAACATTCCTTTCATACGCTGCTGAAGACAAACTATAATTCTGTTATAAATGGTAAGACCAATATCCTTTATTATTATTTAAATTAATCCTTTTACAGAACTAACTGAAACAAAGAATCCGTCATGCTTTTTAAAGGTTTCTTGTATCACTAACAGTTATAGTTAATTCCAGGCATATATCATAGATGTGTTTATTTCCTGCACATTGGTATATTCTTTTCCATCACGATAAACAGATCTGCACAAGACTCCCGAATCGTACATCATAGGCTTACGATCTGGAGAAATGCTGAGCCATTCCATAATAGTAAATGCCTTTGCGTCGAAACTACCAATTTCTTGAGGCTTCAGCAGTGTGGATTCTGGTATTGTCCTTCTGAAATATCTAATTCACTGTTCCAAACCTCTATACAACTGGTGAAAGGTGCTCTTCAAGCAATGCCCGATGGTGTACAGCGTTTATACGAACTGAAGGGAATGCAGGATGTGCTTCTCTCGTGTTATATATCCACTGTATACCTTCAGAGACTTTTCCGACTTGCTGCCTTTTTGAAATCACTTTCTTTTCTTTTCTGAGGTCATGCCAGTAGCATTTCCAGCCATTATCTTTCATCATTCAGGATATCACATGCTTCCGTTCTTCCTTCCAGGTAACGTGTCCCTTACCCCAGCTAATGAGTCTCTGCTTATGGTGAACTGTCAGACGGGGTTTCTTGAGTTTCAACATGTTTGTTTGAGCGACTAGTCTGTGCAATGTCAATTTATGAACATTGACCGCGGGATCACCAACAGAGGAGTCTGATCACTTGTCTTCTGTTGCGGCGTAAGTTTCTGAGGTCTTCCAGACGAGCTTTTTGTTCCATAATTATTTTCTAGCTTCTGGAAGTTATATCGTACACGGTGACCTGCAAGATTTCTCAGTGTTTCTCAACACGAATGTTTTATTTTAAAGTCGGCTTTCAGCTGACCTGGTTGTAGAAGTTAGACAATCCTACCTTCATCCCCGCCCTCACTCCAATAGTTGCCTTACACCCTTCACAGACAGCTGACAGCCAAGCTGAGCTACTCTTCCCGTAGCTGCAGCACAGCGTTGAGTACGAAGGTGCAGAATATTCATTCTGGTCTTATTTTGCAGCGGAACTATTTTCTGTCTCCAAATCTGTGTGCAGCGAATGCGTTTATTTTCTGCTGGTCTTACGGTGCAGGTCAAATACTTTTTTGTACGTGTTAAAATATATCTGACCTATTTTGCAACGCACCTATTTTATTACATTACTACAAACCAAAATGTCAAATTAACCACACTAAACGGTAAAAATGTCCGGAAATTCCCCACGACAAAGATGTTCTAGAACGAAATACATTATGTGTTGTTTTTATATTCAGAAAACTGGCAAGTAATTTTAAATTAATATTTGAAGCTTTCCATGACAAAATGTACACTTACAATTGTTTGTGAGGATGCTTCACTGCCATTTCGCTCTCACCAAATTTTGTATAAATCTCAAACACACGCTTTTTGTAGATTTAGCGGTTTCCGACATGTTCCTGAATGAATTTTAGTGAAATATTCCTGAAAATTTTACTACATATCTGTGTTTTATTATGTATTTCTTTCCCTGCCACGTACAATGTATTTAGTAGGAAGAGAAGACACTGCTTTCCATCGGAAATGTTATACAAATATTTCACCGGATATACATACTTTGAGGAGATCTTAGTAAAAAGTAAAAATAAAAATAATTGTGTGGATGTCTGTGAACAGCATAAATCAAAAACAAAATGGAGATTTCCAACAAAATCCCATGTGCTCCAAACTAAGGATTTTTCAAAATTTTTGAGGTTCTAAAAATTATTATTAAATAATAAAGATTTTACATCATAAATCAAATGCATATGTTGGGTTTTCTGGGAACGGTCTCTGAAGCCATCTACATTCCAAATGACTGTTGTATAACTGGTAAACCGAAAGAGATAGAAAAAATGTTACCATGCAAGAAATTTAGATGCTAAAACAAACTAATTAGTGCAGTACAGTAATTTTGTTGAGATAATCATTTCCGAAATATACCTTGTGATTGGGTTACATTTTTCAGTACTCATAATAGGTACTAGGTTATTTTTGTTAATGATTATCTTCATTAGCAAACAGTTGGTAGAGAAGAATAAGCTTTTTAAGAACAATTTGTAATCGAATAAGTAGAGAAAGCCATGTGAATAAAGCAGATCAGACTTTTTGTTTATGGATCATGTCAGAAAGAGCAAAACTGCTGTAAGAAGAACTGTCTTTCATAATTTAGGCACAGGAGTTGACAAAGGGATAAATAAGTAGACCCAGCAGAAACATGAGGGTTCATAACAAAAACATCACTTTTCATATATCATGAAGTTTATGATTAAAGAGCACTCTGGTGGTCATAGTCATCTTGATGGCAGGAATACCGTAAAAAGAGCGTCCCATATCGTGACATATGACACACTGAAATTCCCCGGTTCTACCCTTATCTTCTCTGTTACAATCATAATCTTTATCAGGTGACTAGCGCATTTTTTGTGTTGCTATTTGCAACACTGGAGAACTGTTGGAGATGGCCGCTGAAGTGAGTTTAAGACACTTTACAGAGATACTCAACTCCGTTGAAAAACATTGATGTTTAATTTGCACATGTCTTTCTCACCTCTTCTGCAAACAAACTATTCTTACAAAAGATTATTCTTCTATCCACTTCTGTTAACCGAGATAAATATCAGCAAAAATTGTTTTATTACTTAGCTCCTTGAAAGTAGAAGGGAAATAAAAGAATACACTAGGCTAAAGGAGTGTGTATTAAAAGAATATTTCCAAAAGTCTCGCTTTGCGATGACAATGCAATACAGTTTTCTTTGGATGACCAGGAGTGAAACGAAAGAAAACCAATGACAAACCTCTGTTTTAGAAAAGCATAAACATTCATAAATTTAAACCAATGCCAAGGAATCTCTCAAATGGCTAATTCGAGAAAAAAAATACATCTAAATTAAGCTGTGTGATTTGAGAAGATATACATTATTGGTGAAAAAAGATTTTGTCTATCTCTAACGGTTTACCAGTTGGGCAAATGTCATTCAAAATAAAAAGTATTTTGAAGGCTATTCCCAGAAAATTTAAGGTACACATTTCAATTGTCATATGAGTATTTGAAACTTATGGAACTTTAATCAACAATTTTAGAGCCATTTTTAGAAAGGACTAATTTCAGAAAAGTCTTCCATGTCAAGAGCAATTTGGGGCGGATATTTTTTTTTTTTTTTTTTTAAGATCTTCTTGCTGGGTTCTTGGAAGGTGTTGAACATAAACTCTAGTAATTCTGTTATTTAAGATAATTTTGTTTTAGAATTATACCCTTCATGGGCACATGGACACACACATAGACACAGGCACACACGGGGACCTTTTTTCTAAAAATGTTATGTTTCCGTACACATGATTTTCTCTAGCTATTCTGTATTATTATTATTACTACTATTATTATTACTCTTATTATTATTATTACTACTATTATTATTATTACTATTATTATTATTGCAAGAGCTTATTCTTCTAACTACTCTATGCTAATCAACACCCATATTAACAGAAATCGTCTTATATTATATTTCCTTGTAGAGGGATAGTCATATTTTTTAAAAGTTGATAGCGAAAGAAATGACATTGAAATTCCATTTAGCCCTGCTTGACCAGCAGAAACAATAACCAAATAAAGACTTCCTATTTGAGATAAATGTACCTATGATAAAATTTAAACTAATAATAAGGGATATCTCGGTAACGTCTAACTCCAAAAAAACATACATTTTGTGTTTGATGAGATTGACATTTGTTTTGTAGTAAGGTGTTGTATATCTCTTATGGTTTACGAGGTATGCGACAGCCATCCAGAATTAAGAGGACCTTAGAGACTATTCTCAGCAAATTTAGTGTATATACATATTTTATTTAAAAACAAATAGAGGAAAAAAAAATGTTTTCAACAAAATATTAAAATATAATTTTAATGAAACCAAGAATTTCAAAAAGTGTTCCATGTAAACAGTAGCTTAGAGTGAGGAGTTTTCTTCAAGATCTTCGTATTCCATTCTTGGATGATCAGAGCTTAAACATTAAGCTTAGTATATAGTGGTGTACCGGAGGAGAATCCGTACCACATTCAGTGATTGGCTATTAGACCTCGGGAAAAGAGGATGAGATGAGAGCAATTACAGAGGGCAGCCACAATCAGACTGCGGCAGGGAGTCATCGTGGAGAGTCCCCATGCAGCTCTTCATTTCGACGCGGTGAGCGCTGGGAGCCCGCACCTCAGGTCTGAATAAACATCCCTGAGTATAACGACGACCCACCTACAGCCTGCCGCCGAGAGATGAGTTTCCAAGGTGCAATCGTCTCCACGTGAGAACGCCACCACTTACAGCACTAAAAGAAATTAATTGGATATAAAATGAAGGGACTGGAAATTCGGGGGAAAGAAGAACCCCCCCCCCAGCACTCACCTAGTAACCTGGGAAAACCCCCAAAAAACCTGAGTCGGAGAGGACAGCCGCGGGGGAACCGATCCCTCAACCTCCTGAATACCAATCCAGGCGAAACATCCGCCTGCGGTGCCATTAGTAGTTAAAGCGGGCGTTAAACACTACCAAAAAAAAAAAAAAAAGGCGAAACATCTGGTACATAACTGACTTTTCGTTTTTGAACTATGCCTCTTACAGGCGCACACGCTTATTTTCCGTTCGTGATTTTTTCTTGATTCCGCGGAGCTCAAAACGTACCTTATATATATATATATATATATATATATATATATATATATATATATATATATATATTGATGAAGTTTCGAAATCGAAGCTTTGGTGATTTACAATTCTTCGCTTACTACATTTAAAAGAGATGGCAAAAGTGAAATATATAAATACATTTTCCCTTAGTTGAAGTGAAATGATCAGTCGGTTTATAATAATCTTACGATTAGATAGAACCAGCATGAAGCCTGGCATAAGCTGATATAGTTCCGTTTACCTATTTCTCTTATAGGTTTAGGTTATAGCTTACACAAATAAAGAGGTTAATTTATATGTGATAATAGCCGTAGAGAGGAAGAATTCATATATGTTATGCACTCTAGGGCTTATTTCATTCATTAAATAACGAGTGACCAATACAATACAACATATATATTTGTGTTTTGGGGAATGAAGGGAATTAAATATATTAGCATCCTGTAACCTTGTTATGGTACCTAATTCAACCATTTCCATTTCCAAGGTTCAAAGGTTTTCCATAAAACTAAACCTTTATCATGACATAACAAACTTCATGTTTCATTTTGATATAATTGCGCTGCTATATAGGTACAGAAAACTCCAAAAGATATTACATTATATATCATATATTTAGTGAAAAATAGAATTAATTAAAACTTCATAAAATGTGACAAGGCCGGTTTTTTTCTGCACCTGTTATATACATATATTATTTATTTAATTATTTATTAGTGTTTAAATCTAACTTTGTGGTTAAGGAATTAAATTGGAATTATTGGAATAAGCACTCAATAGAACCTAAGAATACAGTTTATGTTTTTCCTGCATACTACTTATATTTCCTAATTTTAAGCTTTTGTGTTACTATACTTATTGTACATAAGAATCGTGGCAGAAGAAGTCATTCTTATATGGACATTATAATATATAAGGTGTACACATGTTAAGTTTTCTTTGATATTAGAAGTTTATGATCGTTGCAAATCAGATTACTAAAATATGTGCTTAAGGAATTTATAATGCATCCCTATGTTTTACATCACAATACTTGATTCACACACAGTATGCACAAAGTATTGTGCTTAAATAAAGATTTAAGCATTGAATATTTTACATGTCCATGTACGATCGGAGGTTTTCAGCAGTGAAACATTACTCCTAGCACATTATTAAAACACAACTTATGTGAAACACAAATTATTGAAAAGTTACGTAGAATGAAAGCCCCAAATGTTAAGCGCTACGCGGGAACGTTTGTAAACAAGAGTTACTTTTCCTTTCTTTTCATCGTTGGTTCTTGTTTTTCGTTTTTATACTTCAGGTTTACTCTAGAGTTTTAGGATTTGTTTAATTTTGTCGTTTACAAAGAGAGACGAAAAGTACACAGAGAACGTGCGTTAAAATGTAATAAAAGAGTTGCCTTAATTATTCAAAACACTCTTAAGAGCTAATCTTTTTAATTCTAGTATTTGCATTTAGGACCTGCAATTTTTCAAGTTTCTTTTTGTGAATGTTTTTTATTTCCACCGAATTAAACTTAGAATTATTTTATAAAGCTTTCTTACATCGATCTTTATCTGACACGTAACATTCGTGAAGAATCCCCCTTTTGAAGAGTACACTATGTACCCCCATATGCTACACTTGGTTTGATGAGCCCCTCAATTAGTCGCGTTGATGTGTTATTACCGAGATCCTAGTGGAATATTTTAATCAAATTATAGATTTCCTGCGATCACCCAACAATGTCTTCCATAAATAGTTAAATTGATGAGAATTTGAGAAATTTAAGCATTAAATGTAAACTTACTTAATCCGTTTTCCTTTTAAGTACGGATTTCAGATAAGTATATATCATAATATCATTTATTACAATTCAGTCAAAAGGAATTTAATTTTAGTTCCATTACAGTATCTCGACGTATATTTGGGCACCTTTACAGTGGTTTCTTGATCAAGGAATGTCTAGTTTGCCACTGTGTGCACAGCGTGTGGAGGGATCAACTCATCACCATAGATGGCACTTTTTTTTTTAAATACAGTTATTTTTATTTACCTAATTGCTTTACTTTGTTTTGCTGTATGATTACTGAATTTCTGTTTTCTTCTTTTTACACACACATATGTACACAAACATTTAATACCCATGCCCAAGGGGAGTTTGGACGAAATGGGGACGTGAAATGCAGTGAGCTTAGCCCAGAGACATTTTCCTCCAAGGGATAGATCCTTTTATGTGCAAATAAAACTTACACAGAACCAAATTCCCTTTTGAAGGAAGTCATGCTAATGATGTTTACATCCGAAAAGATCCATCAGTCTCCGTCGGGTTTGAACTTAAAACCTTGCGTACTAGTTGTAAGCTGAATGGAATTGCAGTATTTTATTTGTTTCTCAGAAAGGATTCAAACACTTTCCATGTTTCATATGAATTGCATTTGAAAATATATCTGATGTTTGTGGCGTTGACACAGGTTTGCGTTATCGTGTTTGTTGCAAATGAGATACGTGAAATAACAATAGGTGACCATTAAGTGTCAACCACTATCAGCGCATTAAGGCTTGTGGTGAGTATACACGGTACACAAGTCACAGAAAGAAACCGGCACCGTCTTGTTCCGTACACCGCATTCCTTACCGTTTGTAGGGTACTTTATTACATCATATTTTTATTTTATTGATTGATACTGTCACCTTGTAGGTGAGTGATCTATATCGAACCATTAGAGTATACCTATGCTGGGTTTTTCAACTCATTCGCTAATAGGAATAGCTACCTCCCTCAACTGGAGGTGAGATTAGGTAACGCGTACTACAACAGTAAGCTACAACCCCTCCTCCTTCTTCAAATAGAGTGACGGAGGGGCCAGCAGATATCAGAAGACACTTCTTAAAAATTCCCTTCATACAATCAGGAATTCGATGTCTAATACTATTTGTGCTCTGTGTACCATAGAAGCTTTACCAATTTCAAAAGTAAGTTGTCGAGAGGAAATACGATTTAATAATTATTAATAACTCAAAAATAATATGGTACATGCCATTTGAATACATTTCATGTTGCCGTTTTTAAACAATATCGCTGTGATATAAGGTTCTCATTTGCAATGCAAAGGAGAGCTCGGTCTTGGTGCCAAGTCATGCCTTGGTATTCTGAAAGGTGGGTTCCTTTTCTTTTTTTCACAAAATCAACTTTTCAAAAATTGAACACAATATTATCACAATCCTGCGGTGAACCGTATAAGGCTCGAAAAACAAATAATGGTGGAGGTTACAATCGCCACGTGTTATAAATTTTAAAAACACCATATTTTCATATGATCTATAATGATCACCATTACATGCCTCATTGTTGCCAAAATGGTACACTATACACAAACATTTTACTAGTGATGATTAATTATTTAATGTTACAGCTGCAATTTAACCCACAGATCTTCCGTTTCCATTCTGTTGCTCAAACTATCTGAGCTACCAAGGCAATACTCACGCAGGAGTGAAGTAGGTGTTGTTGCTATGATGTGTATTAAACATTTTTAAACAGCACATAGTCAAGAGAATCTATAGCCACGCCAAGCAAAGGAAATGTGCTAATACTAACCAGAAAAAAAATTCTTAAAAACATGCACCTGATGAACATAATAATTCAGAAGAAAGAGGAGAAGAAATGTTGGAAAGAAAAACAGCATTTCCCAAAGTGATTGAAGATGACACAAATATTGATTTTCGGTGTTTTAAAAATTAGAGTTAATTGCAGGACACTTTCTGTCACTAGAAAATAAATGAATGTTAATTTGCTTAAAATTATTACTTTAGAAATTTCAAAGGTTGTAGCAGCATTAAAAAATACCTCCAATGTTACTGTTCAAACCTAAAATTTAACATTGTAGTACCTCGGCAAAGAATGATGTTGGGTAAGTTATCCAAAGTTGATGTTTTAGTTAATCTGAATGAGAGTATAACTGCGAGTGAGTAAAACTTCAGTGCCAAAATGTTAAAGAACTTTGGAAAGTAACTAAATACCATAAACTGTTTTAAAACTAAATTCACAAGTAAGAAGTAGATTAATCAAATATCAGTAAAATAAAATTTGAATACCCTATTAAGGACGTTCTTAATTGATTTTTCTCATCAAGAATTTGCAGACAGAGATTTAAATGTTCCTTCATCCGAATCTATCACCATGGGCATCTATAAAATCTCAGTCCTGATATAATTTCTCCTTTTAAAATATATATCAGGGAAGGTAAAAATGATCAGTGATCACAAAACGGTAGAAAATGTGTCGTTGGATGGAATTTAAGAACCTCAAGCTCGTTATAAATGTGGTAACATTCAGGATGTTTCAAATATAGAGACTACAATAACTGTCCAATTCAACCTACAGATATTTCGATGTTGTAAACATCCGTGATTGTGTTCCATTCACATGACTTTCTCTATTTGTTCTGCAAACAAACTGTTCTTACAAAAGATTATTTCCTTATCCACTTTATCGTGTTAATCGAGATAAACATTAGCAGAAACTAATCATTAGCGTCTTGCAATCAGCGGAGGCTGTGAGCGGGTCGCGTTCATTGCTGGGGATAAAACGAAAGTCGCTCTCGCCCAGTTCTCCACTCGAGGGTTTTATCTTGAAATAGCCCCGTTAATTTCTGCAACGCAACTCTTTTTTACGCACCAAGGGGTGTCTGCACACGCCAAATAAGCGGGAGTTGGGCAATTCGGTATTCTTTGGTTAGAGTTATTTGAGACAAAGGGCAAAGGTAGCACTATATAGTTTCTTGTACCCAGATTAGTTACTGTGTCAGTTATTTGTGGTAGCCACCGAGAAGATATGTTCTTATACCTCCCGTCCAGTGTCTCAGAAATTTTCTAACCTAAGAATTAATTGTGTTCTAACGAGATATATATTTTTGTGTGATATTTTGCATGCCTCTTACAGAGTGCCAATTTTACAAATGTCGTTCAAAATGAACAAAAGCATCAAAGGCTATTTCCAGAAAATTCAATGCATACACTTCATTTGTCCTGAATATATCTTAAGCTTATTATATTTTAATAAACATATTTACAGTTATTTTTCACAAAGTCATAATTAACGAAAATTTTACATCGTAAAGAGTAGCCTGAAATGTGGGAATTTTGTTGAAAATCTACATGTGGTATTCATGAAAGACGCAAAATTAAGACATGCTTAGTAGTTAACCTATCTCTTCTTGTAAATTTGTGTTATTCATAGATATTCAAAAGTAAAAATGACATTTTCTTCTTTAGGGAACATCAAAACATTTATTTCCGGTGAACTCTCGTTATATAATTATCGGATAGAATGTAATATTTCCCTACTTACGACAGATAAGTAGCAGAGAGGCTGAGGATTAGCAACACAAAACTATATGAAAAAATGCTAGCTGTAGACAATTAAAAGTTTTGTCTGCATATGACTTTAGATGTTAATCTTTATATCACATAACACTAATTTTATTCAACTGCGAATCTAATAATGTGAAATGAAAATAATGTGAACGTATTTATTAATTCGACTTTTGATTTTATAGCTATGTTATTTATGGGGGGACACTCAAAACACACACACTCACTCACCACGTGCGCGCGCGTGCGAATGATCAAAAATGTTTCTAAGTTCGCTGTATCTCAAAATGTATACTACCCTAACAGCGATTTTCAGCACTTCTGTTAGTTCTATAATTTTTTAAACATATTGCAGTATTTTAACATTAATATGTGCAGTATTTTCAACATCAACCTAAATGTATGTTTCCTGAAAATTCCTCAAAGTGTAATTTCAATTTAGGGAATATACATTCATGTAGTCATTAATAATTGACAATTTTTACAGTATCTCCTTTAATTCTTAATGTTCAGGACTTCGCAAACTTGTTTCTCCATAATTTTAAACTATAGTTCAAATGCACCATCAAATGTTAAGTAAACATGTTTTCTTTATCACTTATTTATATATGAAAATGAAGAAGTTCCTGTCTGTAGACTTTGGATATATTGCTGTACAGTATATTCAAACCAAGTGGTCATATATACCCATCATGTAGCACCATCATAGAGTAAGCCCAGCCCTGAATTACAGGTGAGACAACTTAACGGGTATTTATTTTTCCAAGATTTTATATCGGTGTGTAAAAGCGTGTGTCAGAATTCCTGTGGCCAGTGTGATCCAAACTAATTAATCTTGCTCGTAAAGTTTGCGTGACCTGGAGAGTTGTTAAACGTTTACAAGGAGATTTGTCCATTAGTTACGAGCCCTTTCACAGGTTTGTTGAATCTTGTTCAGTTACAAGCAACATGGACATATCCCGCTGAGACACTCGAGGATTTGCATACTCCAGCTCTATCATTTACATCATAATTCTGTCCTTTTCCAATTCCAAGCAGTTTACACGGTGGTAATTCCCCGCCTTTGGTAATCATGCGGACACGCCTATGGAAGAAATTCCTACATACAAATATTTGTGTAATTTCATATTCAGCAAAGACAATATTTATAGCTACGTATATCTATTGTACAATAAAACTGTAAACAAAACATGTGTGTGGTTTTCCATTTTTAATAAATATTATGTGTTAACCTGTATAATAGACTACTATGAAGCAATACACTACCTTTTTAGCTTCTTTAGTTTTCTCTTAAAAACGACTAGGTTCATTGACCTTAAAATTGATAAATTAGCATAGCTACTTCAGCCTCACTTATTATAGATCATATGGTATCTTAAAAAGCGCTAAAGAATATATTGCAGTGAGGTATATAAATTGTCTGGTCTGTGCTCTTTGGGATAAAATACTCGTGTTCTAAATGGTCTGAATTTGTTATTTTGATCCATAATGGTCCTACATTTGTACATAATTGTAAACTAACTTCACTATTAAAGAACAATTCCATTTTATGAGAATTGTACAAAGTATTTACTTGTTTCTTTTAAAGGACACACTATCGCTAGTGTTCTATCTGCTAAATTTATGCTACGTTGTCTCAGAACATTTTACAGGAGGCAAATACATGCCATATAGTCCCACTGAAGACCGTTATCCACTAAGTTTATCTATTAAAATCCAATGACTTTTTCTAGATAAACCATCATCTGATAAAAGTGATGGGCTATTGTGTAATAACCAAGTATATTATTAACTAAAGTGGATCAACAAAAGCAGTAGGGATTAACTTCATGATTATGACATTCAATTCAATGAATAGTTTCTTAGAAATTGGTTCATTTACAGCAGAAAATGCTATGTATGAAAGAGGTGTTAAAATTGTTGACGCATATTATTTTATACTTGCAAGGGAACAAATAACATAGCTTGAAGCTGTCATACTGAACGGAAGTACTGGTTTAAAGAAAGAATGAATAAGCAAGTATACATACACTGATCTCCATCAATTGCACGGGTCCACAGATCGTACGTCCTTTTATAATATATAGATTAACAAACAATAGTAATAAATAAATAAACAAAATGAGTGAACACGAAAAATAAAAGACAAGCATAAGTAAATATAGCATCTTAAATTCACAACGCACAATATACAGTAAACCGTATTCCGATGCATAAGTTTGCCCTATTATAAAACACAAATGCAGTTCAGAGAAATATACAAAAAGAACACCACCAATGACAAGAAAAGAAGATTTAAAATAGCGGTACCATCATTTTTTAGCTCTTCTTACCATCCCCATTTACCCTGCTATCAGCCTTCTCCGGTTCGCCTGCGGTGCCATGGTAGTAAAAGCGGGCGTTAAACACAATCAAAAAAAAAAAAAGCATTCTCTGGCCTCAGCTGTCTCACCTAAGCAGAAATTTACCTATCCCCTTTGCGTCTTCCATACCTGGTTAGTAGGGCCTAACAGGGCCCTACCTCTCCATTCGAGGCGGTAAAGGATACTGATAAATACGCTTCTCTCCATTCCTCCGTACTCCTTTATCTTGCCAAGATATGCACCCGTGACTCTTCCTCCTAGTCAATGGGACAGATTCTCAGACTATTTTCATCAGCGATTTTGATATTCATCTATGCTCCCATCTCCTCAAATCTGCACGCGCCTGTCTAATGGGTTGGGCACTTGTTTTAATGCATTGCTCCATACCCCACTCCGACTTAGGTCAGACTGTGCTTCCAACGAAATCTCATCTGTGTGTTGCTCAACTATTTGCTGTCTGTCATAATCACAGTGGCAGTTCTGAATCTACATCCAAAATACTCCACCTGTTTCCCCGCCCCACCATCCAAATGAATTCTATCCTAGTGGTTTCCAAACCTTTCTTTAATTCTGATTGCCATGTCGAATGGCCTTCCACTCTCAGCTATTCACGGTAGCAAACTACCCTAACTAGAGATTGGTCAACGTGAACAATGCTCATCAATGCTTAAATGATCTGATTTTGCACTCAATCGTTTCACTATGCATCTCAAACTCCCTCATTGTTCCGCAGCTGGCCGTACTCCTTCCTATCCCAGAATTCCT